>SJYQ01009593.1:170164-237029 GCA_006410935.1 Redunca redunca | reverse complement strand
CAATGAGCAATTCCGAAGATGGTTGGGGGTGGGGACTTATGTGCAGACAGCAGCCCTTCCAACCTCCCACCCCTCATCCACACTGCGGACCCCCTTCTCCACACCACTGATCCCCTCCTCTACTCTCCCAACAACCCTAACCCTAAACCCTAAACCATAACCCTAACCCTAGGAATTCACTGGGTTAAATTCATGGCAAGTGTGTACTTGCCCACGAGTTAAAAGCTACTGTGTTAGCTCAGGCACTTGGGTGTGACTCATGAGTCTGGATCAGCTGGAGCCTGGCTTGCAGTTAATGGCACCAAACATCCTAGAATTTCCTTTCAGTTCAGTTCAGTCACTCATCATGTCCAGCTCTTTGCAACCCCATGGACTGCAGCATGCCAGACTTC
Organism: Redunca redunca; assembly: GCA_006410935.1. Classification (NCBI taxonomy): domain Eukaryota; kingdom Metazoa; phylum Chordata; class Mammalia; order Artiodactyla; family Bovidae; genus Redunca; species Redunca redunca. Next base: position 236,637 of record SJYQ01009593.1, on the reverse strand, counting down.
CCTGTCCATCACCAACACCCAGAGCTTGCTCAAACTCATATCCATCGAGTCAGTGATGTCATCTAACCATCTCATCCTCTGTCGTCCCCTTCTCCTCCTGCCTTCAATCTTGCCCAGCATCAGGGTCTTTTCCAGTTAGTCAGTTCTTCACATCAGGTGGTCAAAGTATTGGAACTTCAGCTTCAGCATCAGTCCTTTGCATATGCTAGAAAAAGGAGTCTGAATTCCCAGGGAAATGGGGACCTTGGAAGGAGTCTATTTTATACAGCAATACCCCCTAATGACATTCTCTGGGAGGTTCCAGAGGTCACCACCTTCGCCGGGACACCAAGACATGCATGAAAGAGTGGCAGCACACTACAGGGGTGTGGGCGCTGCCGTCTGTAAGCTGGCACGGCGGAGGACGGTGCTGGGTAAGAGCTGAGTGTCCCGGTTTCAGTGGGAACTCTGGAACTGCAGAGGGATAGAGGGCTAATGTTGGCGCCTATCAGAGACAGTGGGGTGAAATTAGAATCCTCTCCCACACATGCTCCCCAGATTCCTGCCAATGCGTATTCATGCAGTCTTATAACTGTGTAATGAACAGAAAAGACCCTAGTGCTAGGAAAGTGTGAAGGCAAGAGGAGAAGGGAACAACAGAGGATGAGATGGTTGGGTGGCATCACTGACTCAATGGACACGAGTTTGAGTAATTCCAGAAGATGGTGAAGGACAGGGAACCTGGCATATTGCAGTCCACGGGGTCACAGAGAGTCAGACATGACTGAGCAACTGAATAACAACAAAAATCAGACAAACGAGATCAGCAGGTAGAAGCCGTCTCACGCTCCACACTGGGCTATTGTACTGCCATTATTTTTACAAACTCTGAACTTTCAAGTCTTACACAGATACTTACACAGATAATGTGTAAAAATGCATCTTTACACATTATTTATTGGGAATCAACTACATGCTACGTTTTGTTTCTGCCCCTCTTGAAGATGGCAAACAATGGGCTGAAGCAAGAAATTGGAACTGAGAGCTTAATGTTTAACATTTGCAAAACTTGATGAGTTTGGAGGGAATTCAAGTGGACTCGGGTGATGTTTTATAAGTTTGTGGCATTTATACTTCTACAAGTATCGGAGCTTCAAATTGCACAAAGACTTCAGGAGGATATCTTGTATCTCTATAGACCTGGCCGGCTCTTTTTGAAATAGTCCTTTGCCTGGCTGGGCCGTTTATCTGCTTGAGCACCAAAGTTTCTTTTTTCTAGATTTGGTAAAGGAATTATGAACAATAGCATTAATTCTCCTGTAATAAACTGAAAGGAATTGGACCCTAATAGTACTCTTGCCTGGAAAATCCCATGGACAGAGGAGCCTGGTGGGCTGCAGTCCATGGGGTTGCTAAGAGTCAGGCACGACTGAGGGACTTCACTTTCACTTTTCACTTTCATGCATTGGAGAAGGAAATAGCAACCCACTCCAGTGTTCTTGCCTGGAGAATCCCAGGGACGGGGAGCCTGGGGGGCTGCCGTCTGTGGGGTCGCGCAGAGCCGGACACGCCTGAAGCAGCTCGGCAATGGCAGCGGCAGGGAAGCACTTTACGTGAATGCGTTCTTTCAGTCATTCTTCATTCATTCCTTCTTTCCTTGAAAAATTATGCATTAAGGGAGCTATTTCACCCCCCAAAGGAATCTATACTTAGGGAGCTCTCTCTCCCCAGCTCTCTCTCAACCCTCTCCCATCAGACTGTCAGGGGAGTTCGTAATTTCCTGGGTTCAGTCTCACCACAGCAAAACTTTGACACCGTGGATGGACCAGTGTTACAGCTCCGTGTCACAGCTGTTTTATTTAGAAAGTGAAGGCAAACGCATCCTCCAGGGGTGAGGGCGGGCCAGCCCTGAAGATGCTCAGAGAAGAGGAGCCCCCGGCTCAGTTTTGGCCCCTCTGTGTGATCCTTCTCCTCCCCCTGAGCCTGCGCCGTGCACACTGGGCTGCCCGGAGGGCTGTTTGCCTGAGGTCCTCACTCTGGTCCTCGGACCTTCCTTTGTTCTATCGTCAGGGCTTTCCCCTTCTTTGTCTTTTAGCCGCCGCCATTCTGGGCTCCTTTTTCCTATTCTAACTACCTAGCAAGACTATTTGATTCCAGAAAAGGTTTTTTCAATGTGCATTTTAGACTAGTCACATAACTCAGAAGGAAGCGCTAAGTGGATCGCATTCACACTGTGAATCAGGGTGCTCAATAAGCCAACAAGCTTCAGGATGATGCCCCTGTGGGCGTACCAACACCTGTCCCCTTCCAGTACCTTTGTACCAGACTTTACGTCGACCCTGGTTTATTCCTCAGTCCTTCTTTCACTGCAAAATGTGGTGCAAATTCCCTAAACACCAAGAAGAGCACCTGTACCATTACTTTCCACAGTAATATTCCCCCTCTTCTTTCCAGCAGATTTTTTGTCAGCTCTTTCTATCTTCCCACGATTATGCTTCTTCAAGGGGATGTCTCTGGGGGGTTATCAGCCCGTGTGGGTGGCGTCAAGCACACCCACTTCCACCGGGGTGTTCCCGGATCCACCGACAGAGTGCGATGTCCACAGGCAGGAAAGGGCGGCATCTCTCCTTAATACCTCTACCTCCCCTCCTCCTCCAAGGAGCCTGCAGGCGCAGAGGAACTGCGAGGTCCTACGGCGACGCTGGTGTCCGCGCGGGCCTCCCCGTGCGGCGCCCCGCCGCAGCATTCGCGCTCTCGCCCCGTGGGGCTCCCCGCGTGGCCCCCCGCACTCGCGCCCTCGGACCGGTGGGGCTCCCCGCACAGCGCCCAACCCTCACTCGCGCTCTCGCCCGGTGGGGCTCCCTGCGCGGACCCCCGCGCTCGCGCTCTCCCCACGGGGCTCCCTGCGTGGCCTCCCCGCCTCCACCCGCGCTCGCGCTCTCGGCCGCAACCGCAGCGTTGGACCCGCGCGAGGGGCGATGAGGGGCTGGGCCGAGGAGGCAGCGCCCACCGGGCTCCCCGGGCTGGGAGGCCCTTTGCCGAAGGCTCCGCTCTGGGGACCGCGCCCCTCTGACCCAGCTCGCAGGGCCTGACGTGCGCGGAGGAGGTGCGAATCACACGATCAGAGACCGCAGGACCCTGGCGCCCTGGGCCTCCCTCGGCCTGGCTGTCCAGCTGCTAGGAAAGGTAATAAGCCTTGAGTCGGGAAGACCCATGCTCGTCCTGCGCATCTCAGCACCATTCAGACAGCTAGGTGGTTTACCAAACATTGCCCAGAAGAAGCTTCCACCGTTTTAAGTAAGTATATCCGCGGGAGAGCTCACTCCGTGAGTTACAGCGCTACTACAATTAAGGGCTGCCGTTGGGGTCATTTTGGTGTTTGGTTTTTATTTGGGGGGGGGGGGCGGTGCTTTTGATAATTTATTTTTAAATTCACTAATTTTAAATTCACAAAATGAATTCACTTCGGCTTCTAGTTGAGATTAGATTCCCATTTGATATTTAGATTGATATATTTAATATTCTTTATATAAAATTATTTTAATATAAATTTATTTATTTTAATTGGAGGCTACTTTACAATAGTGTATTGGTTTTGCCATACATCAACATGAATCCGCCACGGGTGTACACGTGTTCCCCATCCTGAACCCCCCTCCCACCTCCCTCCGCATCCCATCCCTCTGGGTCATCCCAGTGCACCAGCCTGGAGCATCCTGTATCATGCATGAACCTGGACTGGCAATTCATTTCACATATATTATACATGTTTCAATGCCATTCTCCCAAATCAACACCAATACAGTATACTAACACATATATATGGAATTTAGAAAGATGGTAACGATAACCCTGTATGCGAGACAGCAAAAGAGACACAGAGATACAGAACAGTCTTTTGGACTCTGTGGGAGAGGGCAAGGGTGGGATGATTTAGGAGAATGGCATTGGGGTCTCTTTGAAACCACCGTTTGCTTTCTCTTTTCATCCTAACACTTCAGATCTCCATAGGAGAGCCTCTTAAGTGGTTTTCAGCTATCTTATCACCTTAAGGTGTGTCTCCAGGGTCCCCAAAAGGAATTTTTGTATCTTCACAAATTTAGACTTAAGTTACTCCATTCCCAGCATATCATTCACATCTGATGAAAAGTTGTCTGGAATTTCAGCTTGCTCCTTAGGACAGTGGTAGTAATAAGACAACCATGGCTACGTTTTCGGCACACCTATTACACAGCAAACACTCTGATAATGTTTTATTTTTCTTTGGTGTTAATTTTGTGAATGGCATGAGCTCCTACACTAAGACGTACCATCTCAAATATCATGAAATGAAAGCCAGTCATGCTTCCAAGCTACAGGAACACTCACTGAGCTCCAAAAATGTGCCATGCACAGGCTCAACATCGACAGTTAGAAGACGAGTATGGCACAAACACACCAAAACATAAGGGCTACTGGTGGAATATCTCTAACCTCATGATTAGAATATTTCTAGTCAGAAATGTCGGGAGTATGGTTTGAGAAATTAAGCTGCAAAGGGAACTAGAGGGCACATCAAGAAAGGCTGATGTATGTTAGGATGCTATTTTGAAGGCCTTTCGAATGATCTGATCAGATTCGAAAGATTGCTGCTGGATTGAGATGGACTTAAAGGGGCAAGAAAAGGATTAATGAGACATTGGAGGAAAGAAGACCAAACTGGAGACTTTAGCAATAATCCAAATAAAAAAAGAATCCCACATCAACTCAGCTACTGCAGCTTGGTCTCCCATTCCTACCTCTGCCCCTGCTCCTTGGAGAAGGAAATGGCACCCCACTCCAGTGTTCTTGCCTGGAGAATCCCAGGGACGGGGGAGCCTGGTGGGCTGCCGTCTGTGGTGCAGAGTCGGACACGCCTGAAGCGACTCAGCAGCAGCAGCAGCAGCCCCTACTCCTCAGCAGAGCAATGGTTTGACTTGTGGCTTCTCCGTGTTTCGCTTGGTTGGCTGACTTGACTTGGAAGGAAGACAGGTAAAGGGCAGGACCATCCCCACTATGTTTTCTTCCAGGAGTTTTGTGATTTCAGGTCTTATATTTAAATCTTTGATTTATCTCTATTTGACTTTTGCATATGGTATAAGAAAGTTTCAATTTATTTCTTTTATAGGAATATCCAGCTTCCCAAACCATTTATTGAAGAGACTGTCCTTCCCCCATTGAACGTTCCTGGTGTCTTTGTTGAATCTTGTTGACCATAAGCATGTGGGTTTATTTCTAGGCTCTCTATTCTGTCCCATCAATCTATGTATCTGTTTTTATGTCAATACCATAATATTTTAATTACTATAGCTTTGTGATATAGTTTGATACAAGGAAGTGTGATGCCTCCAGCTTTGCTCTTCTTGCTTAATATTGTTTTAACTGTTCAAAGACTTTCGTTGTCTCATATAAATTTTAGGAATTTTTTTATTTCTGTGAAAAATACTGGAATTTTTATAGGCATTGGACTGAATCTATAGATGGCTTTGAGCATTATGGAATTATAATAATATTAATTCTTATATTTCATGAACACAGGATATCTTTTATTTGTGACTTCTTCAATTTCCTTCATCACTGTCTTGTAATTTGTACATTAATTAAATTAATGCTGAAGTATTTTTTGGTGCTACTGTAAATGGGATGGTTTTGTTTCATTTACAGATAGTTTCTGTTAGTATACAGAAACACAGCTGATTTTTGTGTTAATTTTGAATCCTACAACTTTATTGAATTCATTTATCAGTTCAAACAGTTTCTTTAGGGTTTTCTATATGTAAGATCATATTGTTTACCAACAGAAACTGTTTCACGCCTTTCCTCGTATTTGGACATATTTCTTTCTTTTTCTTGCCTAATTCCTCTGATTAGAACTTCTAATATTATGTTAAATAGAACTGACAACAGATGACACCCATATCTTATGCTTGATCTTTAGCAAAAGTGCTCAGCTTTTCACTAATACGATGTTTGCTCTGTATTTGTCATATATGGTCTCTATTACATTGAGATACATTCCTTCCTGGTGACTCAGATGGTAAAGAATCTGCCCGTAATGCAGGAGACCAGGGTTCGATCCCTGGATTGAGAAGATCCCCTGGAGAAGGAAATGTCAACCCACTCCAGCATCCTTGTCTGGAGAATCCCAAGGACAGAGGAGCCTGGCAGGCTACAGTCCATGGGATGGCAAAGAGTCAGACACACTGAGCAACGAACAGTTTCATCATCGCTAAACAACCTTGAACCTTGAACTCTGTCCGTTGTTTTGTTCCTGCATCACTTCAGGTGCGTTCTGTCTTTCACTTTGTTAACGAGGTGTATATGCCACCCTGCCCTTGCATCCTAGGGATAAATCCCTTTATCATGGTGTGCGATTCTTTTAGTGTGCTGTTGAGTTTTGTTTGCTAACATTTGTTGTGATTTTCTTTCTTGCAGTGCCCTTGTCTGGCTCTGGCAACAGAGTGGTGCTGGCCTCAGAGAATGGATCTGGAGGTTCTCTCGTCTTAAACTGTTTTGAAGATTGGTATTCTTTCAATGTTTGGTAGGCTCGCCAGTGAGGCTGTGTGGTCTTGGGCTTTTTATTTTCTTGTTCAATTTTTATTTCTTATTCAATACCGTTGCTCATCACTAATCTGTTAAGCTTTTCTGCTTCTTCATGATTCAGTCTTAGTAGGTTGTATCGTTCTAGGATTTTTAACCATTTCAGGGTATCTATCTTATTGAGTAGTCTGTATGAAATAGTATTTGTATAGAGTTTAGAGAAGTACTTAGCAGAGTAAGCACTCAGTAAATTCTAGCTTCCCTTTCTCTTTATATTTCCAAGGGGAACAGCAATTTTAACAGTATTTTTAAACATACTAGGGCGGGACTTACCTGGCGGTACGCTGGTTTAGACTCTGCATCCACTGCATGGGGCACAAGACAAGCCCAGACTGGGACTGTATTGTCTTAGGGTTAAATACGATGCGCTTCACTTTTTCCTGCCTCCCAATACTGCATTCTTTAAAAATGCAGATTGAAAGGCTTCCGGCACCCTTGCATAGAGCAAGTCTACTGTTAACAGTCATTTTTCCAACAGTAGTTGCTCACTTCACGCCTCTGAGTCACATTTTGGTTAATTCTCACACTGTTTCAAACCGTTTTATTGCGCTGTATTTACTATAGTGATCAAAATAATCCTTGATGTTACTACTGCAAGATGATTATGACTTATTGAAGTCATAGATGGTGGTTAGCGTTCTTGGCTATAAAGTGCTTTTTCATTTTAACACTTCTATTTTTAAATTTTTTTAAACTTTATTTTGTATTGGAGTAAACTTTATTAGCAATGTTGTCCTAAATTCATATATATGCAAAGTGATTCAGTTATGCATATCAAGATTGAAGGCAGGAGGAGAAGGGGTTGACAGACGGTGAGACGGCTGGATGGCATAACTAATTTGATGGATATGAGTTTGAGTAAACTCCAGGAGTTAGTGATGGACAGGAAGCCTGGTGTGCTGCAGTCTACAGGGTCTCAAAGATTTGGATATGACTGAATGACTGAACTGAACTGCTTGCAAGGAGCAAGCATCTTTTTATTTCATGGCTGCAGTCACCATCTCCAGTGATTTTGGAGCCCAAGAACATAAAGTCTGTCACTGTTTCCATTGTTTCCCCATCTATTTGCCATGAAGTGTTGGGAGTGGATGCCATGATCTTAAGTTTTTTGAAGGCTGGGCTTTAAGCAGGCCTTTAAACTCTCCTCTTTCACTTTCATCAAGAAGCTCTTTAGTTCCTCTTCTCTTTCTGCCATAAGTGAAAAAAGTGAAGTCGCTCAGTCATGTCCAACTCTTTGCGACCCCATGGACTTTAGCCTACCACGCTCCTCCGTCCATGGGATTTTCCAGGCAACAGTACTGGAGTGGGTTGCCATTTCCTTCTCCAGAGGATCTTCCCAACCCAGGAATCAAACCAAGGATGGTGTCATCTGCACATCTGAGGTTATTGATATTTCTCCTGGCAATCTTGATTCCCCTTGTGAGTCATCCAGCCCAGCATTTCTCATGATGTATTCTGCATATAAGTTAAATAAGCAGGATGACAATATACATCCTTGACATACTCCTTTCCCAATTTGGAAACACTCCATTGTTTCATGTCTGGTTCTAACTGTTACTTCTTGACCTGCATACAGATTTCTCAGGAGGCAGGTAAAATGGTCTGGTATTCCCATCTCTTGAAGAATTTTCCACAGTTTGTTGTGATACACACAGTCAAAGGCTTTGGCGTAGTCAATAAAGCAGAAGCAGATGTTTTTCTGGAACTCTCTTGCTTTTTCCATGATCCAGCAGATGTCGGCAATTTGAGCTGGTCCCTCTGCCTTTTTTAAATTGAGCTTGAACATCTGGAAGCTCACAGTTCACGTACTGCTGAAGCCTGGCTTGGAGAATTTTGAGCATTACTTTGATAGCCTGTAGTTCAGTTCAGTCACTCAGTCATGTCTGACTCTTTGCGACCCCATGAACTGCAGCATGCCAGGCCTCCCTGTCCATCAGCAACTCCTGGAGCTTACTCAAACTCATGTCCATTGAGTTGGTGATGCCATCCAACCATCTCATCCTCTGTCATCCCCTTCTCCTCCTGCCTTCAATCTTTCCCAGCATCAGGGTCTTTTTAAATGAGTCAGTTCTTCACATCAGGTGGCCAAAGTATTGGAGCTTTAGATTCAGCATCAGTCCTTCCAATGAATATTCAGGGCTGATTCCCTTTAGGATGCACTGGTTGGATCTCCTTGCAGTACAAGGGACTGTCAAGAGTCTTCTCCAACACCACAGTTCAAAAGCATCAGTTGTTCAGTGCTCAGCTTTCCAAATTAGCTGGCATATTGAGTGCAGCACTTTCACAGCATCCTCTTTTAGGATTTGAAATAGTTCAGCTGGAATTCCATCACCTCCACTAGCTTTGTCTGTCTGATGCTTCCTAAGGCCCACTTGACTTTGTATTCCAGGATGTCTTGCTCTAGGTGAGTGATCACACCATCATGTGTGATCTTTTTTTGTATAGTGTTTTTGTGTATTCTTGCCACCTCTTCTTAATATCTTCTGCTTCTGTTAGGTCCAACCATTTCTATCCTTTATTGTACCCATCTTTGCATGAAATGTTCCCTTGGCATCTCTAATATTCTTGAGATCTCCAGTCTTTCCCATTCTGTTGTTTTCCTCTATTTCTTTGCACTGATCGCTGAGGAAGGATCTCTTCTCTCTCCTTGCTGTTCTCTGGAACTCTGCATTCGGATGGGATTTCTTTCCTTTTCTCCTTTGCCTTTAGTTTTAGTTATACATATACATGTGTCTATTATTTTCAAATTCTTTTCCTGTTTAGGTTATTACAGAATATTTAGCAGAGTTCCCTGTGTGGTACAGTAGGTCTTTGTTGATTGTCTTAGTTTATTAGATATAACAACAAAATATAACCATATCTTTGTTGAATAGATATAACGGTGTGTACCTATCAGTCTCAAACTCGCAACCTATCTCTCCTCCGACTCTTACCTCCTGGTAGCCATGAGTTTGTTCCATAACTCTGTGAGTCTGTTCTGTAAATAAATTCATTTGTGTCATTTTTTAGATTCCATATATAAGCAATACCCTGTGATATCTGTCTTTGTCTGACTCACTGTGCTTGCTCTGAAAATCCCTAGGTCTTCTACATTGCTGCAAATGGCATCACTTCAGTTTTTTAATGGCTGAGTAATATTCTATTGTATATATGTGCCACCTCCTTATCCATTCCTCTTTCGATGGATAATTAGGCTACTCCCATGTCTTGGCTATCATAAACAGACCTGCAGTGAACACTAGGGTGCATGCATCCCATCAAACCACGTTTCTCTCTGGACCTATGCCCAGGAGTGGAATTCCAGAATCATATGGTAGCTCTATTTTTAGTTTCTTAAGGAACCTCCATACTGTTCTTCATAGTGGCTGTACGCATTCTCACCAACAGTGTAGGAAGGTTCCCTTTTCTCCACACCCTTTCCAGCATTTATTGTTTGTGGACTTTTTGATGGCCATTCTGACTGGTGTGAGGTGGCATCTCATTGTAGTTTTGACGTGCATCTCTCTAATAATTAGTGACGTTGAGCATCTTTTCATATGCCTCTTGGCCATCTCTATGTCATCTACTTTTTAATTAAAGTGTGTACACTTTTTAGACAATGCCATTGCACACAATAGACTACAATATAGCATAAACATAACTTTACATTGGAAGTCCAAAAATTCATATGATTTGCTTTATTACAGTGGTCTATAAATAATCTGCAGTATCTCCAAGGCATGCCTGTATAGTTTTCTGGGAAGGAAATTATGACTGACTCAGTTAAATTCACATGGTCACACCTTGTCCAATCAGCTATAGCTTGATTGAGAGATATTTGTGTGAAGACCAAAGATGGCAACCAGGAGCTCAAACCTGGATAAGCCTGGGCACTTAGCATAGTGAGCACTTCTCAGAAAAGGTAAGAATAGGAATGAGGAACCTACCTCAAAAGGCATTCACTCAGTTTCATTTAGAGACCATGATGAAAGCATAAAATCTGAGCCGTAGCTCTTGGGTTTTGACAGGAAGTTGTTAGCCACATAGCAAAGAGTAACATAAGTAGGTTGATCAAAGAAGCTTCCCTCGAGGCAAGTAGTAGAAAACCACAGGCTGCAATATTAAGTGCCTTATCTCAAAAGTAATCAGTCTTATTTTTCTCTGTATTTCTCTACAGAAAAGGAGTCAATTTATTCTCTATAATTTCTAGACCATATCTTAATTAAAATGGCAAGAAGATATCCTTTAGGAACGGAGGCCAGAGCATTAGGGGTAAGGACTAAGTGCTGCTTGGGTTAATAACTGATGTGTTGTATCTGCCCAATAGAAAAGGCGAGAGACGCTGACCATACCTACAGTGAGCTTCCCTAAGGAAGGAAAGTTGGCGGCAGTGTTGTGGAGTGGCGCCAATCAGGCTAGAGCTACTTAGGCACAAATTACGAATCCACAATCCATTTTTGGATAGTTCAACGTCATCACAACCTACCCGGGGTTCTAGAAAATATACTCTGAGATTGCTTATAAACCTCATCAGCCCCGAGAAGGTCCATTTCCTGCCTTTGTTTGTAAACAATTTGAAACAAGCTTATAGATCATAGATGAGATGGTCCAGCAATGGGCTCCAAACCAGAAGGTCCTGTAGACAACAGGGCTCTGGGGCCTGTGGTTGCTCGATAACACTGTGATCTCGCTGTGCTCCCCACATCGTCCGGTCAGGTGGGTCACATTCTGCATTGTATCTTCCCTCTCACCTGTCCTCAACCGAAGAATGCTTCAGGGTTTGGTTTTTTTTAATGTTAAAAAAAGCGTATAACCTTTTCTATTATCCACCAATATTTGTGGGGGCTTGAAGTACGTTTTGATTGAAGGCAGCAAGAGTGAAGCTTGTGCCAGGCAAACTCCCACCACATCAAGTCAGTGACCACCCTCAGCTGCTGGCAGCCACTTGCCCGCCTCCGGAATGGAGATGTACCTTGATGCAGCAAAGTCTCACATACGGCAGGGTAAGGGGGGAGATGTGTTTTCTCTACCCCTATCCTGCATTACCATGGTGTTTTAGGTCTAGATTGCTTGTTCCTTATCTCCTTATCTGGCCAGGAAGGCAGTAATCACAATGAGGAGAAGCTATAAGCCTGCCATGGCCGCCCCCTGACCTACCAGTACGATCCATCACCTCAAGAGAGGTTGAGGGTTAGGATCTTCTATTTAGTTTCTTCTACTAAACCCTCATGGGTCCTTCACTGAAATCAAAGTAAGTCAGTGGATTTATAGCCCAGAAAGAAACTAAAATTGAAGAGTGAGTCATCAGTGGGCAACTCCATCTGATCCCAACCTGAACTGCCATCCTTCATGTGGGAGATAGAGGCACAAGTCACCAATAGATGCATGATTATGTGTTATCTCAAGGTCAAGGTAATCTTTAAGGGAGAGGAGTACTGTCACCACTTGACTTTCTGTGACAGTTAATTGAATGTGTCAGCTTACCTGGGCCACAGGGTACCCAGATATTTGCCCTCATTGTTTTGGGTATGTCTGTGAGGATGTCTTTTGGGTGAGATTAACAATTAAATCAGTGAACATTGAGTAATGCAGATTGCCCTCCATGTGTGGGTGGGCCATGTCCAATCAGTTGAAGGCCTGGCTAGAACAGAAGACTGACCTTCCCCATCTGCCTCCTTCCCTGCCTGACAAGGATGCTCTGGGCGCATGTGTGAGTGAGGCTTCACACAAGCTGGCAAACAAGTCCCAGCACATGAGCACACTTCACATGAGAGTTACAGAAAACCAGGAGTCATTAGAGAGCATCCTTTCTTGTCTTTTTGTTTTTTTTTTAAACAAAGACTAGGGCTCTGGTCCAGCCTGTAGTTACAAAAGTCAGCACAGGGTATGGGAATGGTGAAGAGCAAAGGGAAACCCAAGTCCAAGTCCCAGACAAGAGAGGATGAAAGAAAGGAGCCAAGTCCAAAAGGACTAAGTGTGCACTGGAGGTGGCCTCAGAGAACCAACCGCAGAAAGGAGACCAGTGTCAAGACAGAGCCTGAGACATCCCCAGAGCCAGACATCTCCTTTCTGTTGTGTGTCTGCCTGGACCAAACAAACAGGTCTCTGCTTTTCACTTAGCTAGAACCAACTAGATTTAAATTAATTACCTCCAAAGATTATTATAAAACAAAGACAAATGCTCCCAGTTTCATTAAATAACCCCAGTGTGGCCCCTTTATCCACCTTGGTTTCTCCCTGACATGTTAAGTCTTTCATCGCTGCTTCAGAAAGAGCAGCGTAAGGTGGACATTTCCATGACCTTTCATTCACTCAGATTGTATGCATCTGTGATAGACTTGACTTGAGTAATGATGATGACTCTCTCTTCTCACAGGCTGTGCAAATAATTCTTACCCTGTTTCACTTTGCACTCGGCTTTCTCTGTGCTTCCTTGTTTCTCGGCGAAGAGGATATAAAAAGCACTGGCCATATCCCCGTGTTACTTACACTAGGGTACATAGTATGGTCATCACCATTTGTGAGTAAACCATGGTATTCTTTCTCTCTTCTTTTTTCTAATGTATCAAGTGAATTACTCACGAGATCAAGCAATGGACTAAAGACCCAGTATCTGACTCTAAACGGCAAATTTTACTGTGGAAACAGCCTTAACAAAGTGGAGGGTAGGATTTGGGCTGGGCTGGGGATGCATGCTTAGCGAGAGCGTTTTTGTGTCTGTCGTGTGTTTGACAAACCCTTTGAGAGAATGGCATGTGCATGCATAACTGATACTGAAGGGCATGTCTGAAGAGTAATAAGGAGAGTGGCTATTTGGAAAACTATGACGCCCTTCTTTGGCAGAGTGAAAATCCAAAGGCCTGAGCTTAATGATTTTTGGAGATTTTAGAGAGACTACACAAGGAAAGAGAAAAGAAGAAACATGGGGTGAAGAAATTAAAACAGGTTTCTAAAGTGGATGTTTTGAGTAAGGAAGGATATGGTAATAATTGCATAAGCATAGTTGCCAAGGTACCTGCCAGAGAAATGTACGATTAATTACAAGACACTGTATTCAGGGAAACCCAAAGCTGTGGTCTCCCACAAGTTAATTTAGGCTCATAGCTACAACCAATCCAGAAACAATTCATCAATCAAGGATTTTATTCATAAGTGATGTGGCATAGTAACACAACTAATATTCCTAGTGTATCAAAGCTGAAAGAAAGTGAAAGAAAGTCAAGTCGCTCAGTTGTGTCCGACTCTTTGTGACCCCATGGACTGTAGCCTACCAGGCTCCTCCCTCCATGGGATTCTCCAGGAAAGAATACTGGGTTGCCATTTCCTTCTCCATCAAAGCTGACCCAAGGCCAAATTTCTCCTTAGAAGGCAAAAGGTTTTATTAGCCTCTGACCAATTGCCTTTGTACTCCTCAACCAAAAACAAGGCCATGGGAGAGCAGACTTGAATGTAACACAGTCCCTGTGCTTTGTGAAAAGGGCTCTGAAACATGCTGCTTGCATGCTAAGTCTCTTCGGTCACGTCCGACTCTTTGCAGCCCTTGTAGCCCACCAGTTTCCTCTGTCCACGGGATTCTCCAGACAAGAACACTGGAGTGGGCTGCATTCTCCTTCTCAAGGGGATCTTCCCAACCCAGGGATCAAACATGCACCTTTTATACCTCCTACCATATGCAGGAGATATGTCATCAGGTATGCAGATGACACCACCATTATGGCAGGAAGAGAAGAGAAACTAAAGAGCCTCTTGATAAAAGTGAAAGAGAAGAATGAAAAAGCTGGCTTAAAACTCAACATTCAAAAAACAAACATCATGGCATCTGGTCCCATCACTTCATGGCAAATAGATGGGGAAACAATGGAAACAGTGTCAGACTTTATGTTCTTGGGCTCCAAAATCACTGGAGATGGTGACTATGGCCATGAAATTAGAAGACACTCGCTCCTTGGAAGAAAAGCTATGACCAACCTAGACAGCATATAAAAAAGCAGAGACATTACTTTTCCGACAAAGGTCCATCTAGTCAAAGCTATGGTTTTTCCAGTAGTCATGTATGGATGTGAGAGTTGCATATAAAGAAAGCTGAGCACCGAAGAATTGATGCTTTTGAACTGTGGTGTTGGAGAAGACTTTTGAGAGTTCCTTGGACTGCAAGGAAATCCAACCAGTCCATCCTAAAGGAAATCAGTCCTGAATATTCATTGGAAGGACTAATGCTGAAGCTGAAACTCCAATACTTTGGCCACCTGATGCAAAGAACTGACTCCTTGGAAAAGACCCTGATGCTGGGCAAGATTGAGGGCAGGAGGAAAAGGGGACAACAGAGGATGAGATGGTTGGATGGCATCACCGACTCAATGGACACGAGTTTGAGTAAGCTCCAGGAGTTGGTGCTGGACAGGGAAGCCTTGTGTGCCGCAGTCCATGGGGTTGCAAAGAGTCGGACACGACTGAGCGACTGAACTGAACTGATGCCTCCTGCGTTGGCAGGCAGATTCTTTACCATTAGCGCTTCCAAGACGCCCCTGGAAACATGGCGCTACAGCAGTTTTAACCCTGGGTGTCCGGTCACCAGTGCCCCAGATGAGAGATATTCCCTCAGAGACTTTCCTTTAGGGTTGGTCCTCAAGTGAAGGGCATTTATCAGCACCAGAACTTTCTGGAAAGGGCCATATGTCATAAGGAGCAATGCTTTACACTGACAGAATACAGTGAAAGTGAACTGCCCAATACAAGGCATCCAGAAGGATCCAAGTCCATGATGTAGAAGAGAAGCTTACAGAAGAAATTAGTCACAGGCAGTAATTATTCAATTTTATATCTGCTGCATATCAGGCATGTTTCAGAAAGTACTTCAGGTCTGTTTTATACGATGGAAAAACCAACCTCATGAGAGAATGTTACTAATTCCCATTTAATGAATGAGGAAACCAAGATTTAGAAAGTGTAAGTAAATTTTACAGAGTGACCCAGGAAAAACATCAGAGGTGTTTTTTTTTATTTTATTTTATCAAGCTAAGAATGCTTCTGCTTTCATGACAGGGTCTCATTTTCCCGGACGGCAAGGTCCCCAGCCCCCTTCACATAAGTCATCTTTGGTAACTGCTGTGAGCACATGTAGGTCGGGTATAAGACAAGCCATTTCAGAAAAAAACCCTAATTGCCAGGAGCAACAAGCAGTCCCTAAGACAGACCATGTGGAAGTCAGCCTCTAATTCTTCAGGCCAAATGCTTTCTGAAACTATTTCCAGTTGATGAAATCTTTTTTTCTATAGCGTGATGGGTGTGGGGCAATGTTCTCTCAAATAAATGGCAATCCAAACAAGTGAAGTACAGCCTCCTTGTTCCTCATGTCTTTGTGAGGCCCCTAAGCCCCGTCACCAGTACAAAGGGTACCTTAATGGCCAAAGACTAAAATGTCATTTCTTCTCTGGAGAAAGGTGAGTCTGTTTCTTAGAGTCTACCAGGGGTCACTACAGAACTGAGTCCACAGTTAGAACCGCCTTCTTCAGAGAACTCAGAGATACGCTAGAGCTCAGGAATGCCGCGGGCATCAGGGAACGTGTTTGGGGGCCCGTCACCAGGAGTGGGTGTTTACAGACCCATATTTCTGCCCCCAGTTCCTCGTGTCAGGGTCCATGGCCATCAGCGCGCAGAAGAAGCCCACGCGGTATAAGGTACGTGGGGCGTTTGGGGCAGCGCCAGAGATGACAGGCTTGTGCCTGGAACAGACTGAGAAGAAACGATTGCTTTTCAGTCAGTTTTCTAGGAGGAAAAGTGCTTTTCCAAATGTCTGTTCAGGAGAGAACCACTTGCTGCCAGGGCTCCCTCCAGTGCGTCTTCTTGGCGTGCAGGGTGCGTGGGTGTTGGGGGGGTGCAGTGCAAGCGGCTCGTTCTATAAGAGGCCAGAGGAGAGGGTCCTGATGGGAAGATCTATCCAGCTATCTGGTGGAGCATGTTGGCATTGTTGTTTAGTTGCTAAGTTGTGTCTGATGTTTTTGCAACCCCATGGACTGTAATCTCCAGGTTCCTCTGTCCATGGGATTCCCCTGTCAAGAATACTGGAATGAGTTGCCTTTTTCTTCTCCAGGGGATCTTCTCAATCCAGGGATCAAACCTACGTCTCCTGAACTGACAGGCAGATTCTTTACCACTGAGCCACCAGAGATGCCCAGAAGGGAATATATAGCCAAACAGAACTCTAACCTAAGAAGCAAAAGTAGTGGGAAGGGAATAAGACAACATGATGTTTGAAAAGAGAATTGCCTTCAGCAAACTCAGATCTAGAGAATAACACTGGAACATGAATCAGATGCCATCAGAGTACATCCAGCGAAGGACAGTCACTTTCCCCTGTAGAACCTCCCCCACTGTGACTCGGATCACAGCTCTGGAGATGGATTGTCCAGTCGGCTGCATGAACTTGGGCAAATTACTGTGCTTCACACAAAGTGACCCATAAAGTTACCTACCTCAAAAGATGGTTGTGAGGGTTAAAAGAGTAAGTAAGCATAAGGATGAGGCTTCCCAAGTGGCAACAGTGGTAAAGAACCTGCCTGCCAGCACAGGAGACACAGGTGATGGGGATTCAGTCCCTGGGTCTGAAAGACGCCCTGGAGGAGGGCATGGCAACCCACTCCAGTCTCTGGCCTAGAGAACCCCGTGGAGAGAGAAGCCTGGAGGGCTACAGTCCACACGGTTGCAAAGAGTCAGACACAGCTGGGCGACTTGGCACAGCATGCACACAAGCATAAAGGACTGTTGCACCCAGCATGTACATGTGATCCAGATGTGGCCTGGTGTTACTTTTTCCCCAAAGATACAAGTACAGTTCGCCTCGAAGTCTATGAATGCCCTTGTGATTTTGCAAATCCCTGAAACTGTGTTGGCTGTGTGGGGGGTTGGGGGGGAGTGCAACACGAGAGTTGAAAGCTTTGTGCTCGGTCGTGTCCGACTCTGGGGCCCCATAGATCACAGCCCACAGGGCTCCTCGGTCCATGGGGTTCTCCAGGCAGGAAGACTGGAGTGGGTTGCCGTGCTTCCCCCAGGGGATCATCCCAACCCAGAGATTGAACCCGCATCTCTTATATTTCCTACATTGGCAAGAGGGTTCTTTACCACTAGAACCACCTGGAAAGCCCCAGCTGAGGCTTTATTTGGGGAGAAAGTGAAGAGTATAGCCCAGGAGACAGCATTTCAGACAGCTCTGAGAAACTGCTCCAAACAGGCAGGAGGGACGGTCAGTGTATATGTGATTTTGGTGAAGGAGGAATACATGCAGCCAAGCATTTTTTGCAGAAGCTTGCTGCTAGCTTCATGAAGGTTGCTGCTAGCTTCATGAAAGATACTGTTACTCACCAGGAGCAGATGTCACCATGAAGGATTTTAGTATTTTTCTAGATATGAGGAGATGCAAGAATTGGACTCATAAAATCTTCTGAAAATATCTAAGTATCTGAAGACCTGTTTGGCTAGTTTTTCCCAGAGCACAGAGTGCCTCATTCCTGATCTCCACCCTGAACTTCTTTCAGGCGGATGTTGAAGGTTAAGGGGCGAAGCAGCTTGTGATTTAATCCTTGTCAGAGGCAGACAGCAATTGCCCATTTTTAACTGGCAACTGACATCATCCTAGTTCAGTTTCATATTTGCACAGACTGTTTCCATTTTTCTTCACCACATCCAAGGAAACAGGTGTGAATAAATTTGCAATGCGGGAGGCCTGGTTTGGGAAGATCCCCTGGAGAAGGGAACGGCTACCCACTCCAGTATTCTGGCCTGGAGAATCTGGCATGGACTTTAGGCCAGGGGGTCACAAACAGTCGGACATGACTGAGCGACTTTCACTTCACTTGACTGGTTGCCACAAAAACTCACCAAAAGTGTTTTTGTTTTTGTTTTTTACCAGAAGGGTGGTGGGAGAGGATGATGGCTATAACTTCTGAGTTCTAGCCACAATCTGGCTCCCCTTGTCATTCTTCCCCCAACCTCAAGTAGCAAAAGTAAGCATTTCTTCTTGTCTCAGCCAGCATAGTTCCAGTTCCTTCTCTAGAAACATGTGGTATCATTCTTCACAGAAACACAAAGACTCCTCTGCCCCAAGGATGCTAGTCCTGGAAGTTTCCAAATCAGTTTGGCTCAATTCTACAGAATGAAATCAATTATAATTACTTATCAAGTTAGGAAAATGCCTTGGAAAATTTACTCAAGTGGCAGCATGATGTTCTATTATTCTTGGGTGCTATAATGCACCTCATGTACCGTTAATGTTTCTAAATTCCAGTCAGTTCAGTTCAGTTGCTCAGTTGTGTCTGACTCTTTGCGACCCATGGACTGCATGCAGCACACTGGGCCTCCCTGTTCATCACCAGTTCCCAGAGTTTACTCAGACTCATGTCCGTTGAGTCAGTGATGCCATCCAACCATCTCATCCTCTGTCGTCCACTTCTCCTCCTGCCTTCAGTCTTTCCCAGCATCAGGGTCTTTTCAGATGAGTCAGTTATTCACATCAGGTGGCCAAAGTATTGGAGTTTCAGCTTCAACATCAGTCCTTCCAGTGAACACCCAGGACTGATCTCCTTTAGGATGGACTAGTTGGATCCCCTTGCAGTCCAAGGGACTCTCAAGAGTCTTCTCCAACACCACAGTTTGAAAGCATCAATTCTTCAGTGCTCAACTTTCTTTATAAATTCCAATAATTCAGTTCAAAAAAAACATCTTGAGCATCAGGCATGTTCTGGTATGTAGGATGCCTTGGTGAACAAACGGACGAAGATTCATTGCCCCTGCGGCACTTACATTGTAATGGGAGGATGAAATTGCCACGGCAGATGAGGAGTACCATGTGAGGAGGTGGGGACCGCCGTGGGAGTGGGGGAAGTGCGTGCAGGGCTGCCCTTGGGGGTCCATGTGCCTCGAGCACTGTTTCCATTCAGTTGCTCAGTTGTGTCCAGCTCTTTGCAACTCCATGGACTGCAGCACGCCAGGCCTCCCTGGAGCCCCTCGCCATCTCCCAAAGCTTGCCCAAGTCATGTCCATTGCATCGGTGATGCCATCCAGCCATCTCACCCTCTGACACCCTCTTCTCATTCCCTCAGTCTTTACCGGCATCAGGGAGAGCTTGTGTACTTATATAAGATGATCCAAATTCATCTCATTGAGAAGATGGCATCTGAGCAAAGCCTGAGGGAGAGATTTGTTCTGAACCCAGGAAGGCTCTTCCTGTTTGTTTCCCCATTTCTCTAGCGAATTAACTTCCCTACAGTTAAAGCCTAGATCTCCTATGCATCTTATCAATTCCTTCAAATTGTCTTTCACCACAGCTTCTGTTGCAGGAAGGGGGACCCCTTCCAGGGCCTGAGAGTGGACTCTTGTCTAACATTCAGAAATGAATTGTCCAAGAATACACACATGCTAACAGATGTTAGCAAGAGGCTTTACTGGGAAGGGCACCCATGTGGAGAGCAGGGGGTGAGGGAGACCAGGAGGCTGCTCTGCCGTGTGGCTCACAGTCTCAGCTTTCATGGTGACGGGGTTGGTTTCCAGATGGTCTCTAGCCAATCATTCTGACTCAGGGTCCTTTCTAGTGGTGCACTCATCGCTCACCCAAGATGTTCCAACAAGGAGGATTCTGGGAGGCTGATAGGACTTATGGACTGGGGTCTCCTCTCTCCTTTTGACTTTTCCCAAATTCTTCCAGTTGGTGGTGGCTTGTTAGTTCCACATTCCTTACCAAGACCTCCTGTTGTTAAAATAACTCATTAAAGTGGCTACTACCTTGTCTAGCCAAGGTGGCTGGTTTCAGTCAGTGTTTCCCTTAACACTTCATCTATTTATGAGAATACCCTTAGGCCTAGATTTCTCCATCAGTTCAGTTCAGTTGCTCAGTCGTGTCTGACTCTTTGCGACCCCATGAATCGCAGCACACCAGGCCTCCCTGTCCATCACCAACTCCCAGAGTCCACCCAAACCCATGTCCATCGAGTCGGTGATGCCATCCAGCCATCTCATCCTGTCGTCCCCTTCTCCTCCTGCCCCCAAGGCCTCCCAGCATCAGAGTCTTTTCTTCTGCTGCAAATGAAGTCATCTCCCATGGGGAGATTGAAGCCATCTTTCTATAGTTTCCTTCTCCTCTAGACAAATTCTCTAAGCTGGGGCTCTGGTGCTAGAATGTGCTGGGTGTCAAGGACAATAGGGTGCTTCTCTCTGAGTGACACCTCCACTTTAAGAGCTGAGGACTTGGTGAAGGTGGCAGCAGCCCAGGTCTCCTCTGTTTGCCTCTTATGATGTGGAACCCTGACCCCATAAGCCAGGGCAGGGGTGATCAGGGCCCAGGACTCACTGATATCACATCCAAGGTGTTCCCCTATCCCATAAGTGGAGGGCTGGGCAGATGAAGAGACCCCCCTTCTCTAGGCTGCTTGCACTGGGACTTAGCCTGGACAACAGGTGGCTGGGCACAGGATTAGACATGCTAATTAAATGACCTGTGCCTCCAGGGAAGGTAGCACCAGATGAAACTCTGACCAGGGGATGAGGGGGAAGAACTGGAGTGGTCTCGCCTTGCTGAGAAGAGACCAGAGGGCGCAGACCTCGGTCCGTACACCACAGACTCACAGTTTGTGCTAAGTCTTAGTAGCTTTCCTTGAATAAATGTTTCTTCGTTTGCTGTATGCCCTGAGGACTGTTTCCAGAGACTTTTAAGTGATTGGGTTTATTTTTAGTAACATTCACGAGTTTCAGTGGGGAGTTGGTCTTTGACGTTCCTCAGACTCTCACACTAGAAACAGGGTCCCTCAAAAGTGACGATGTTGTGCATTTGATTCCAATGTTCAATTAGGCTTTTTTGGAACATACATATCTTTCTTTAGGTGATCCTGGTTCATAAAGATGAACCCCAGCTTAGAGGAAGGGGCTCTCTTCATCTGCCCAGCCCCCACTCATGGGATGAGGCACCTCATAAGTGGATACAGGGTAAGTGTGCAGAGGCAGGAGTGGGCACTTTCTGGAGCATGCCACAGCCCGGATCTTTACTAAGAAAGAGGCCCTCTGGCTGATACTCCCGGCAGCTCTACATGTACATAAAGATAAAGTTTTAAAATCCTCAGCACAGAAACTAGATTCTTCATAGTCCATCCCTCACCCACTTCTCTGATCACGTGTAACCCAACTCCCCTTCAGCATTTCATGTTTCGGCCACATCGAACGCCGGGAGTTTTCTGGAACTCCTGCTTCCCCATGTTCTGAAACTGCATATATACTGCTCTCTTTCCCATAATATACTTCCTCAACTTTGTCTGCCACTGTGAACTGAGTCTGGCTATCCAAGGAAAAATGAGGAATATTGAGGAGATGCCAGGCTTGTAGCATCTACAGGAGATGAAGGACTAGTCTTAGAAAATAAACAGGATCTGAGGGAGTTCCAGAGACCCAGAAAAAGAAAGCATAGTAGTACAGCAGAAGCATTCCTCTTAGGGAGGCATATCTGGCCACACTGTTACCATCATCAGATGTCTAGTGGTCCAGGCCCCCACTGCCCGCCTCTGCATCACATCACAGCTCTCTCTTCTAGGAATGAACCCTGGTCTTTTGTTCATCTTTAAGTTACTTGCTCAAGGTTTATAGTCCTTAACAGGAGCATTCCATTAGCTGTGGTCTGACTCTGGCTCTAGAGTTTGAAGACAGGAAGGACCTCCCTCTGACTTTCATAGAAGTTTGATAAGCATCTCTCATAAAGACTAGAACAATGAGAAGAGCCCTTAAAGAAGGAAGGAGGTTGCCGACTGGACAACCAAAAGTTAATGTTGCCACTATCATCCTTTCTTTTTGTTAGCCAGCATCAAAGCACATCCTTCTTTCTATTATTAGCTTTTTTAAAATCCTCTTTAAAATGTAACTGTTCTCACATATACAAAAATGCATGCAGCATCTTTGAAAAGGGATACAGCCTCTCTTCACGGCTCCTGTAAGGCCCTCCATGCTGTCTGGAAGGATGCTGGGACTATGAAAAGGTTTTAAGTACTGAAGTGGCATTACTGAAGGAGGATGACATTGGCAGATGCTAGACTTAAGCTCATTATTTATTGAATTTTTATTTCATGAAGTATCATTTTGCCTCCCCCATCTGATTATAAGATTCTTCAGTTGAAGTCTGAGTTTATCCTTAACACAATATTTAGCATGTTGTAGGCACTGTACACTTCTTTGTTGAATAAATAAATATATTTTCTGGAAAAAATATTTATCCTAATTGGTTACTAGACAAATTTAACTCAGAGTCTGCTAGTAAGTGCAGTAAAATGCCAGAAATCAGATTAAAATTTTAGCTGGAATGTTCTCTAGCTGATGGCTAGACTGGTTGCTTCATCAGAATCTGCTTCTGCTGCTCCTGACTGGCTCTCTCATGTGTCCGTCACAGCTGACATCCACCATCGTCATGAGCATCTTTAGCGCCTGCTTTTCTGCATTTGGTTCAATTATATTATGTATCGCGTGTTTCTCTTATGCTGCAAAAATGGAAGACTATGTTTGGTCACAGGTAGGTACCAAATTTAATAATAACTGGACCAAAATTTTAGATATAACTGAAAAAAACTGTGATGAATGGTGTATGTTTGCAATGAGCAAGGTATGGAAAAGACAACCAAAGTTATCAAACATCTTTGGCAGAGAAATATTAAAAAAAAAAAAAACCTGTATTTCCTCCAAATTTTTTTCATGGGAATATTTTATACATCAGTTTTCCTTTAGTATTTGGAAACAGTAGAAACCTCAGCAAAAGAGGAACACCTGGGGCTACCAGGGCTGGAAGAGGCAAGGAAGAATCTTCCCCACGAGGGGGCTTTGGAAGGAACAGTGTCAGACCAATACATTCCTTTTGATTTTTGCCTTCCAGGCCTGTGAGAAAATACACTTCAGTTGTGTTAAGCACTGAACTGTGATACTTCATTACAGTCGCCCTAAGAAGCCAGCATGGGAGCCCAGTAAGCAGCCATCCAGTCTTCTTCTCTCGTGTTCTGAACCAAAGAGGAAAGACAGAATCAAGCAGATATAGTTGAAACTCTCAGCTTTATTGTTGATTACCATAGCTGAGTGCTGAAGAACTGATGCTTTCGAACTGTGGTATGTAGAAGACTCTTGAGAGTCCCTTGGAGTGCAAGATCAAACCAGTCCATCCTAAAGGAAATCAGTCCTGCATATTCACTGGAAGGACTGATGCTGAAGCTGAAACTCGAATACTTTGGCCACCTGATGTGAAGAACTGACTCCTTAGAAAAGACCCTGATGCTGGGAAAGATTGAAGGCATGAGGAGAAGGGGATGACAGAGGATGAGATGGTTAGGTGGCATCATTGACTCCAGGGACATGTATTTGAGCACACTCTGGGAGATCGTGGAGGAAATGGGAGCCTGGTGTACTGCAGTCCATGGGGTTAGAGTCAGACACGACTTAGTGACTGAACAATACCAATACCCCATCACCACCATAGTTGGAGAAAAAGTTTTAAATCTTTGGCCAAAATTAACCTGCTAATGCACTGATCCCTCTCCTTATGGATTAGACTCATCCTGCTAGTTACGGATAGACCACCAGTCTCCCTACAGTGGCCCTAGACAACTTCCCGATGTTGAGAGGAACTCGTAGCTGCAAGCACAGATTGTCCTGGAAGGAGCTAGCTTCCTCCTCTCAAAAATCAACAATTAGATAAATCCCTGCTTCTCACATGGGGAATTTTAAGTGAAGAGCATGAAAAAGCACCAGAAGCCATTCTTTACCTATTTCTCAAAAAGAGAAAACGCCTACTTGGGAGCGTGGTAGAAATGTGGAAGTAGAGGGAGAACGATTCCACCTGACACGCGCCACAGTGCTCATAACACATGAGTTAGAAGAAAACGGAACATGCAAACCACGCATGCGCTGGGGGAAAGCATAAAACACAGGTCAGGTAAACACGTGCCACAATGCTCTTGATACGTGAGTTAGAAGAAAACAGGACATGCC
Organism: Redunca redunca; assembly: GCA_006410935.1. Classification (NCBI taxonomy): domain Eukaryota; kingdom Metazoa; phylum Chordata; class Mammalia; order Artiodactyla; family Bovidae; genus Redunca; species Redunca redunca. The sequence goes on along the minus strand of SJYQ01009593.1, from coordinate 212,064 downwards.
TACTACGCATGCGCCGGGGGAAAGCATAAAACACAGGTCACCAGTCACCCTCATTAAACGAGAGACTGCAAGGAGAAGAGGGTGGGCGCCAGTGTAGCGCATGGTCCCACAGGCCACCTCTCCACTACTCAGTCTACTTTTCACGTGTAAAATGGAAATAAAAGCTCCCTACTTGCAGGGTTGTTCTTAAATGAGAGTGCTTAGCATAGTGTGTGACACATATATAAATAAGTACCAGGTAAAATTTGAAACATTTTATGAAAAATACCCCCCAAATCATCATAGGTGTGTGAGACTGTTGGGATGAATGATTTTTACCCTATTTTCTGAACATTGTTCCTGTATAGTTTTTAAATGATTAATTAACAGGAGGAATATTTCTCTTCTTTTTAATTCAGTTAGCTGGTGGTATGCTTTTACAATATTTACTCTTCAGCAGTGTCACAGAACTGATCGTTGTAAGCATAATCTTGTCCTGGATTGTGCGAGCATTGCGTCATCCAGAACCCAAAAAAGAAAGTAAGTAGCTTTGTTTCTGGCTGACAGATCAAAATAAAACAGCTCCTGCTAAAACCTCTCTCTGAGGGACCGAAGTTTAGCTAGACTCGAGGAACAGAAGTGTTGCTTCTAAACAGAGGTCAGTGGCAGCAGAAAATAACGCTAAACTGTCAGTTGCTCGGTACTGTGGAGAGCTGACCCTAAACAACTTGTCCTGGGGGAAGCTGTGGGAGAATTAGGTTTTAGAGCTGGCATCTCCCGGGAGAGTCACAGAGCAGACGTAAACTGCGGAGGGTTCACAGGTCACACCAGATACAGGAGCACTGAATGCTATAGACTCAGAGGGTCCAATTTAGTTACGAAATGTTGCTTCTAAAATTCAGGATCTTCAAATGCCTTCCCAGCTGGCTCAGCAGGTAAGGATCTGTCTGCAATGCAGAAGATGCAGCTTCATTCAGTCCCTGCGTCTGAGAAGATCCCCTGGAGAAGGAAATGGCAACCCACTTCAGTATTTTTGCCTGGAAAATTCCATGGACAGAGGAGCCTGGCAGGCTACAGTCCATGGGGTTGCAAAGAGTCAGACCTGACGGAGCACACAGAAGCACAAATGCCTTCAGAAAGTGAAGATTCTAGAGACCACTTCAGAGAATACGTCTGGAATAAAAGAATAAGGATCTCTAAAACCCATTCTTCCATAAAATACATGAGAACACTGGCAAAAGGTTGTCAAAATCTACTTTTTCAGAAATCTTGAAATTAGTTTAAAAATTGCAATAATCCAAGAAGCACTTATTCAAGAAAAATGGCTGCATCTTGGCAAGAACAGTGAGGCCCGTGGTGCTTTAACTTGTCACATTCCCATCCTCCTTGCCCCATCTCCATAGTAGCCTTTACATTAAACAACCTGGCAACCACAGAGCTTGTGAAAAACACCAGCCCTAACAACTACAAAAATGGGGGTGGTACTGGAGTTCTCCCAAAAAAGCCCTATTCCTAGAGAATTTTTATTAACTTGTCTGGAAGCTCCCTAGAAACCTCCACTGGCAACCTCATCTTAATCTGACCTCAGTCAAAGCTTAGTCACTGTGAACAGCTTTCTCCCTGGGGTGTTTGAACAGACGGTGGCACTTAGCATCATGTCTGACTAAATCAAGGATGAGAGTTGGGGAATACAAAAGGTTGATCAAAGTGAAAGTGAAGTCGCTCAGTCATGTCTGACTCTTTGTGACCCCATGGACTGTAGCCTACCAGGATCATCCGTCCATGGGGTATTTGAACAGACAGTGGTACTTAGCATCATGTCTGCCTAAATCAAGGATGACAGTTGGGGAATACAAAAGGCTGATCAAATAACTTAAAAAAAAAAAAAAAACTGTAGAGTACAATGTCCATGGTTTCCCTTGTGGCTCAGATGGTAACGAATCTACCTGCAGTACAGAAGACCCAGGTTTGATCCTTTGGTTGGGAAGATCCCCTGGAGAAGGGAATGGCTGCTAACTCCAGTATTCTTACCTGGAGAATTCCATGGACTGAATAGAGGAGCCTGGCAGGCTCCTGTCCATGGAATCACAAAGAGTCGGACATGATTGAGCAACTGACACACACACACACTGTATCCGTAAGGGACTTTAAGACTATGACAATAACTTGGAAATAATAAAGGCCAAGTGCATAAGCAGGGTTGTATACATGCCGAGGGAAAACCTGAGAATGCCCTAGTCTCCCACCTCTGGTTGGCCTGAGGCTGTCTGCAAGCAAGGAGCGATGGCTAAGGCAGAGTTGCCAACTGTGTCCCAGAGCTTTAAAGACTTACCCCCAACACACACACACACACACACACATGCATACACACAGCTTCTCAGCAAAGACTGAAAATTTTGTTTGTTGAAGGCAGTTAAGGAAGTGAAGACCAGTGCAACAAAAACAATAATAAAGAAATAAGAGTTTAAAAAAACACACAATGAGATACTATCTCACACCCATTAGAATGGCTAATATATTTTTTAAGCAGAAAATAATTGTTGGTGAGGATGTGAAAAAAATTGAAACCCTTGTATGCTGTTATTGGAAAAAGTACAAACTTTATGGAAAACAATATGGTGAGTACTCAAAAAATAAACATAGAATTACCATATGAAATAGCAATTCCACTTCTGGATATATACCCCAAAATTGAAAGCAGGGTCTCAAAGAGATGTCCGCATACTCATGTTCAATGGCAGCATTATTTACAATAGTCGAAACATAGCAATCCAAGTTTCCAGTGACAGACAAATGCATAAGCCAAACATGGCATATCCATACAATGGACTATTACTCAGACTTAGAAAGGAAGGGAATTCTGACATATGCTACAACTTGAATAAACTTTGGCAATGTTACGCTAAGTGAAATAAGCCAATCACAAAAACACAAATATTGTATCATTCCACTTATATGAGATACTTAGAATAATTGAAATTATAAGGCAGAAAGTGAAAGGATAGTTGCTAGAGAGCGGAGAACAGGTCATGTGATGTTACTGTTTAATGGGTATAGAGTCTCAGTTTTACAAAATGAAAAAAACTATGGAGATAAATAGTGGTGATGGTTGCACAATAAAATGTACACATTTAAAACCACTTTCAAAACAACTTAAATCAATTTTTAAATTGATCAAGACGTTAAATATTACATACATTTTAGCACAATTTTTTAAATTGAAAAAAATCAATATATTAATAGTAAATGGTATTGATAGAATAAAAGAAACAATCACTGAAGATTGATAGAAGGAAATATTAATATATTGTAATGGCTGATAATCTTATCTCACCTCTAAATTCTTTCAAAATAAAAATCAATCATTAATCCCTCCAAAAAAACTGCACACTAATAAGGCAATCTAACACTCTGCCTGGATCCAGAAGAATAGATACTTGTGGGATTCCTATAGGGTACTGTGGGCTTCCAGGGTGGCCCAAAGGTGAAGAACCCACCGGTAATGCAAGAGACACGAGAGAAAGGCAGGTTTGACCCCTGGGTTGGGAAGATGCCCTGGAGGAGGGCACGGAAACCCACTCCAGTGTTCTTGCCTGGAGAACCCCATGGACAGAGGAGCCTGGCGGGCTACAGCCCATGAGGTCACAAAGAGTCAGACACGACTGAGCACACACACGCATAAGTGTGTAGAGGAGAAAACCAGAAAACGAAGGCAGAGAAGCAAACTGAGACCAAGTCCTAACACAGCTAAACCAGCTTACAAGAGTTTGGAATTTAGTCTGTAAGTAACAGCATGCTATTGAAGGGTTTTATACAGCAGTGTTTCTTTATCAGGCTTTATGGTTATATCATCATTTCCATGAGAGTATTTTCTGCAGCAAATTACAGATCTCCCAACTCAAAATGCTTAATTAATCAGAAAACAAGCTCCCAAGTAAGGGACTTCTGGATCAACGGATTCAACAGCTCAGTGATGGTATTCAGTGACCCAGATTCTTTCTGTCTTCCTCTGCAATCTTCATCTTAATTTTAAACTTGTAAGATGCATACTTCCTGGTTTACATCCAGCAGAAGAAAATGGTTTCTCTTTCTCAGAAGCCAAAGGGAAGACTTTCTTTACCTTACACTGGCCCAGTTGCCTTAGTCCAGCCCCTTTCTGAACTAAACAATGGCAAAGGGGATGGAACTGCCATGATGAATTTAGATAAAGGTGTAGGAGCGTGATTTTGAAGAAGTCACTCACCTTAAGAAGAGAGATGGAATTGAAGAACAAGCCTGGAGACAAGGACACTTAGAGGATTGCTTCGGCAGAAGCCACATTAGAGCCAAATGATGATTCCTAAATTTGAACTGTAGAGAATTAAAGAGGATAAACTTGAAAGGTATTTAGGAATTTCATCAATGTTTCATATATTAGTTAGGCTCACACTCAATGTTTTTCAATAGCTATAAAATTAGTAGATACAAAGTAGTAGATTAGTTACATAAACTGCTTACGCTTTATTTCTGATTCCAATACTCAATAACTGTTGAGCTTAGCTTTAAATGCTGATCTGTATTTCACTTGAATATAAAACTGTTCAAAATGTTCAGAATTTTCAGTTTTTTGTGTCTGTGTTAATGTAAAAGTATTCTGCTACAAACTTAAAATGCAAAAGGACCAACCAAAGTTTTACTGGGGACGGGAACGACACTGCTAGCATCAGAATGCCTTCTGCAACTGCAGTGACTCCCCCAGATCCCGTAATCTGAGCCAGATAGCTGTCCACTCCAGAAGGATATTTCTCTCTCTGACCCAGAACATGAAGTAGATCCGGAAGGAATCTTGAGACCCAGAAATGTCCAGCTGAAGGTGAAAGTTGTTTTGCAAAGAGTCACAATTCAGGTTAACAGGGTGGTTTGTAACCCACTGAAGCCACCGGTTTCTGATGGGCCATGGGTCCAGTGCATCTTTGGCCCAGGACAGAGCAGACGCTGTCCTCTCCGCGTGCTTCCCCTGGTCCCACGGGCTTACATGTTTGTCATGGCTGCTGTTTTATCTTGTTCTGACTCAGTGGCTGAGGGTACTGTTATTATGTTACAGTATAATAATGGAGAATCTGCTATCACTCTAATCACCCCAGGTTACACACTGTCTGAATCCTCTGTGCCTTCGTAATTTCCAAAGAACCAGTGTGACTCCAGTCAAGAAAAGATTAATTGTGAATTAGTGAAGAACTCCATAATTTTTTTTTTCAAGAGACTTCATGGAAAATGCATTCTGATGAAGTCTTTTCCGGTACTCCTTTTTCCGACCTCTTCAATAAAGGATGCAATTTGATGACAAGTTGACTATTCCTTTCATAAAAGCCAATCTGAGTTGACATGGAAAAATGAAGTCAGTCTGGGGAATATAGGAAAGTAACGTTGAATGCCCACTTTATCTCACATTGGAGGAGATTGGCCTGAGGGAAGGGACTCCATCTGAAAGAAGGAGGCTCTAACTTTGGAAGCAGTCAGGATGCTGATGTAGCAACAGCAAGACCCCATGTTGTTATTCCTCACCCATGGTGGCTCAGGTGGTAAAGAATCTGCCTGCAATGCAGGAAACATGGGTTCAATCCCTGGGTCAGGAAGATCCCCTGGAGAAGGGAAAGGCAACCCACTCCAGTAGTCTTGTCTGGAGAATCCCATGGATGCCTGGCAGGCTACAGTCCACGGGGTCACAGAGAGTTGGACATGACTGAGCAACTAACGCACTTACCAAACGGAAGGAGCAGTCCCTGGACCCCAGGGCAGAGGCAAGGCTAGTGACAAAACATCATCAGAAGGACTTACAGCAGCACAGAGTTTATGGTAAGCCCTCAGTAAATTATTAGCCACCATTTATTCAGTTCAGTTCAGTTCAGTCACTCAGTCATGTCCGACTCTTTGCGACCCCATGAATCGCAGCACGCCAGGCCTCCCTGTCCATCACCAACTCCCGGAGTTCACTCAGACTCTCGTCCATCAAGTCAGTGATATCATCCAGCCATCTCATCCTCGGTTGTCCCCTTCTCCTCCTGCCCCCAATCCCTCCCAGCATCAGAGTCTTTTCCAATGAGTCAACTCTTCGCATGAGGTGGCCAAAGTACTGGAGCTTCAGCTTTAGCATCATTCCTTCCAAAAAACTCCCTCCTTCAGAATGGACTGGTTGGATCTCCTTGCAGTCCAAGGGACTCTCAAGAGTCTTCTCCAACACCACAGTTCAAAAGCATCAATTCTTCAGTGCTCAGCTTTCTTCACAGTCCAACTCTCGCATCCATACATGACCACTAGAAAAACCATAGCCTTGACTAGATGGACCTTGGTTGGTAAAGTAATGTCTCTGGTTTTGAATATACTATCTAGGTTGGTCATAACTTTTCTTCCAAGGAGGAAGCGTATTTTAATTTCACGGCTGCAATCACCATCTTCAGTGATTTTAAAGCCCCCCAAAATAAAGTCTGACACTGTTTCCACTGTTTCCCCATCTATTTCCACTGTTTCCCCATCTATTTCCCATGAAGTGATGGGACCAGATGCCATGATCTTTGTTTTCTGAATGTTGAGCTTTAGGCCAACTTTTTCACTCTCCACTTTGACTTTCATCAAGAGGCTTTTTAGTTCCTCTTCACTTTCTGCCATAAGGGTGGTGTCATCTGCATATCTGAGGCAATCTTGATTCCAGCTTGTGTTTCTTCCAGCCCAGCGTTTCTCATGATTTACTCTGCATATAAGTTAAATAAGCAAGGTGACAATATACACCCTTGATGTACTCCTTTTCCTATTTGGAACCAGTCCGTTGTTCCATGTCCAGTTCTACCTGTTGCTTCCTGACCTGCATACAGATTTCTCAGGAGGCAGGTCAGGTGGTCTGGTATTCCCATCTCTTTCAGAATTTTTCACAGTTTATTGTGATCCCCACAGTCAAAGGCTTTGCCATAGTCAATAAAGCAGAAATGGATGTGTTTCTGGAACTCTCTTGCTTTTTCCATGATCCAGCAGATGTTGGCAAGTTGATCTCTGGCTCCTCTGCCTTTTCTAAAACCAGCTTGAACATCAGGAAGTTCACGGTTCACATATTGCTGAAGGCTGGCTTGGAGAATTTTGAGCATTACTTTACTAGCGTGTAAGATGAGTGCAATTGTGAGGTAGTTTGAGCATTCTTTGGCACTGCCTTTCTTTGGGATTGGAATGAAAACTGACCTTTTCCAGTCCTGTGGCCACTGCTGAGTTTTCCAAATTTGCTGGCATATTGAGTGCAGCACTTTCACAGCATCATCTTTCAGGATTTGAAATAGCTCAACTGGAATTCCATCACCTCCACTAGCTTTGTTCGTAGTGATGCTTTCTAAGGCCCACTTGACTTCACATTCCAAGATGTCTGGCTCTAGATGAGTGATCACATCATCATGATTATCTGGGTCGTGAAGATCTTTTTTGTACAGTTCTTCTGTGTATTCTTGCCACCTCTTCTTAATATCTTCTGCTTCTGTTAGGTCCATACCATTTCTGTCCTTTATCGAGCCCATCTTTGCATGAAATGTTCCCTTGGTATCTCGAATTTTCTTGAAGAGATCTCTAGTCTTTCCCATTCTGTTCTTTTCCTCTATTTCTTTGCATTGATTGCTGAGGAAGACTTTTTTATCTCTTCTTGCTATTCTCTGGAACTCTGCATTCAGATGCTTATATCTTTCCTTTTCTCCTTTGCTTTTCGCCTCTCTTCTTTTCACAGCTATTTGTAAGCCCTCCCCAGACAGTCATTTTGCTTTTGTGCATTTCTTTTCCATGGGGATGGTCTTGATCCCTGTCTCCTGTACAATGTCACGAACCTCATTCCATAGTTCATCAGGCACTCTATCTATCAGATCTAGGCCCTTAAATCTATTTCTCACTTCCACTGTATAATCATAAGGGATTTGATTTAGGTCATACATGAATGGTCTAGCGGTTTTCCCTACTTTCTTCAATTTGAGTCTGAATTTGGTAATAAGGAGTTCATGATCTGAGCCACAGTCAGCTCCTGGTCTTGTTTGTGTTGACTGTATAGAGCTTCTCCATCTTTGGCTGCAAAGAATATAATCAATCTGATTTCAGTGTTGGCCATCTGGTGATGTCCATGTGTAGAGGACCATGCTCAGTAAATCTTTAATTCAAATTTCTGTTGATGGGCAGGGCTGTGTTCCCTCCCTGTTGTTTGACCTGAGGCCAAACTATGGTGGAGGTGATGAAGATAATCGTGACCTCCTTCAAAAGATCCCATGATGCACTGCTGCACTCAGTGCCCCCAACCCTGCAGCAGGCCACCGCCAACCCACACCTCTGCCAGAGACTCCTGGACACTCACGGGAAAGTCTGGGTCAGTCTCCTGTGGGGTCACTGCTGCTTTCTCCCGGTTTCTAGTCGCACAAGGTTTTGTTTGTGCCCTCTAAGAGTCTGTTTCCCTGTCCTGTGTAAGTTCTGTAATCAAATCCCACTGGCCTCCAAAGTCAAATTCCCTGGGGGTTCTCAGTCCTTTTGCCAGATTCCAGGTTGGGAAGTCTTCTGTGGGCCCTAGAGCTTTCTTAACGGTATGAGATTTTCTTTGGCGTAACTGTTCTGCAGTCTGTGGGCCATCTGCTCGGCAGCTCTGTGGTGGGTGGAACTAATGGCCACCTCCTCCAAGAGGGCTCATGCCATAGGCTGTGTGGCCCATGTGATTAAGAAGACCCAGGTGTGTGATCTAGCATGAGATTAAAGAAACAGAAAAGGGAGGAGAGTGTTGCCTAGTTTATTCCCTCAGATGTCCCTGACATGGGATGCTAGCCAATCCCTGGGACCAGAGCAGATCTGACTCCCAAGGCTGGACTGGGTTGGGGCTAACACGCCTGGTAGGGTGCCCTGCACTGAGACCCCTTTTCAGCCTGAACTGTCTCGCCTGCCCTGTGCACCCTGATGGTGACATGACTGTCTGGCCTCAGGGACCAGGGTCAAGTCACCAGGCATCCAGATCTGCGGGGGAGGTGGTCCCCAACTGAAGCCTCGTCTGGAGAGTGCAGCCGCCTAGGTTCCTCAGCAGGGAGGGGTGTCGCAGGTACACGTAACTCTGGAGGGGAGGGGTGAGGCTGCAAGGGGAAGAAGTAGTGAGACACGAGCCCTTGGGTGGTTGCTCAGCACTGGGGTGAGTACTGGAAATCAACTGCAAACACAACCAACTTTGAAGAAGCCAAATGCAAGGCTAACTTTCCCCACACCCTTTCAAGTAAAGACAAAAAGAATCCAAGTCCCCAGATGGCCAGAGAACAAGATGGTCTATATCCCTAAATAGGACAGGGTGAATGTCAGTCAAAGCGACAACAAGAGATTCAATCTCACCTGTCAGAAAGGCCATACTCAAGATTCCAAACAATAAACGCAGGTGACAGCTAGGAGAAGACCAAACCCCTTACGTGGGCGTTGGAAGGGACATTAGCAACAGCTGCTGGAAAGCCTGTGTGTCCGCACACCAGAAAACAAGATGTCAAGAGAGCACAGCCCACGATCTGCCATACCCACGCCTGGGCCTGTAGCCCGACAACACCACCATTCAAAAACACACACGCACCCCACATTCACGGTAGCACTGCTTACAATAGCCAAGACAGAGAACCAGCAAGATATATCGGGACAGACTAAAAGTTGAAGATGTGGTACATATATACAATGGAGTATTACACAGCCATGAAAATGGCCACTGAAATTATGCCAGGATTAATCACAAGGATGGACCTTGGAGGAACATAGTCTAGGCGAACTCAGCCAGACCAAGAAAGAAAACAGCATATGATAACATCCACTCTAGGCAAAATAAGAAAAGAGTAATAAAGGAATAAATTCACACCACAAAAGAGACTCTCAGAATTCAAACAAAAACAGAAGGTTCCAATAAAGTGAAAGAACAAGGATGAGTTAGGAGGTCAGGGATAACATACAGACAGAAAGATGTATCTGTCATAGACAGTCCAGAAGGACTCTCTCTTCCCTTTCTTCCTTCCAAACAGACACAGAAATTTGTATCTCTAACATATACAGAGAAATCTCTTTCTGTAATGGATAATCCAAAATCATTATTTCCTTCCTTCCCATCACATATATACAGAAATCAGTATCTCTAATAGATTTTCAGGAAGAACCTGATATTCAACATAGGGTACTTTGCTCAACCTTCTGCAATAACCTTTATGGGAAAAGAATCCAAAACAAAACAGATAAGCTGCGTGTATATGTCATTAGTGACTCATGTGGCTGTGCCCTGATTAGCTGAGTGTATATCTCATTAGTGACTCATGTCGCTGTGCCCTGATAGGCTGCATGTACACGTTATTAGTGACTCACGTGGCTGTGCCCTGATTAGCTGCATGTACACATCACTAGTGACTCACGTGGCTGTACCCTGAAGACAAGCACAGAGCTGCACATTGATGATACTCCACCACAGCACAGGCAGGAGACCAGAGAAAAGGAATAAAAAAGCAATGCCTAGCTTATTCCCTCCCAGCTCCCTGACTTGGGCTGCTCTCCCATGCGGAAGCTTCAGCAGGCTTGTGTCTCATGTCTGGACTCATCTGGGGTTGAGGTAGATGGGTTGAGACAACCAAAATTTTAATAGAGATGGCAACCCTGAAATTTTGGCTCCACTATGTACAACAGCCAAGACAAAAAAACAAGTTAATTGTAGAAGTACAGGTGAAGGGATACACAATGGGATACACGTACACAATGGGATGCAGGTACACAATGGGATGCACATACACAAGGGGACGCACGTACACAAGGGGATGCACGTACACAATGGGACGCACGTACACAATGGGACGCACGTACACAAGGGGACGCACATACACAAGGGGACGCATGTACACAATGGGACGCACGTACACAATGGGACGCACCTACACAATGGGATGCACGTACACAATGGGATACATGTACACAATGGGACGCACCTACACAATGGGATGCACGTACACAATGGGATACATGTACACAATGGGACGCACCTACACAATGGGATGCACGTACACAATGGGATACATGTACACAATGGGACGCACCTACACAATGGGATGCACGTACACAATGGGATACATGTACACAATGGGACGCACCTACACAATGGGATGCACGTACACAATGGGATACATGTACACAATGGGACGCACCTACACAATGGGATGCACGTACACAATGGGATACATGTACACAATGGGACGCACCTACACAATGGGATGCACGTACACAATGGGATACATGTACACAATGGGACGCACCTACACAATGGGATGCACGTACACAATGGGATACATGTACACAATGGGACGCACCTACACAATGGGATGCACGTACACAATGGGATACATGTACACAATGGGACGCACCTACACAATGGGATGCACGTACACAATGGGATACATGTACACAATGGGACGCACCTACACAATGGGATGCACGTACACAATGGGATACATGTACACAATGGGACGCACCTACACAATGGGATGCACGTACACAATGGGATACATGTACACAATGGGACGCACCTACACAATGGGATGCACGTACACAATGGGATACATGTACACAATGGGACGCACCTACACAATGGGATGCACGTACACAATGGGATACATGTACACAATGGGACACACCTACACAATGGGATGCACGTACACAATGGGATACATGTACACAATGGGACACACCTACACAATGGGATGCACGTACACAATGGGATACATGTACACAATGGGATGCACCTACACAATGGGATGCACGTACACAAGGGGACGCACGTACACAATGGGATACAGAAGAAGGAAATAAACCGTAAAAATGGAGGAATAAATGCCAAGTCCAGTGTCAGGAAAGAAAGCAGCGATGATCTTTTCAAGTAAGAGAGACAGGGAGAGACTAGTATCATATGATATCACTTCTAGGTGTAATCTAAAGATGGGTACAAATGGACTGACTGCCCAGAGACACAGGCTCACAGACTTAGAAAAGAAGCTTCTGGGCACCAAAATATAAAGGTGTGGGGCAGGGAGAAAAGAGCTGCTTCAGAGCGATCTATGCACACTACTGTTGACAAAACAAGTGACCAGGACCCACCGTGTGCCAGAAGGACACACGCTTCACACCTGCACTGCCCCGTAAAGAAAAGCCCTGACGAACCACGTGTCCATCCACGTGGAAGCAGGACGACTTGTCATAGAAGGAAAAGGAAAAACAAGACACTCACGAGACTGTGATTCACCCGTGTGCTCCAGCGGAAAGGACGTCCCAGCGCTGTCCCCTCAGGGCAGGGCGACCTGCAGTGTCACACCCCTGGGGCCCAGCTGGTTTGGGTGCCAAGGCTGGAGTGTCCCGGCGCAGAGCGAGCTGGGAGCATGTGGCAGGCGGTGTGTCTCCAAAATGAACCTGGAGTTCCTGATTCCCTCTGGAGAGACCCCACCTCCATATACAGGCAGAACAAATGAAAAGATTGGAAGTAACATACGCACACTTGTATCTATCAAATAGAGGATAAAAGTATCTACTGAACAGCACAGGGAAGTTTACTGGACACACTGCCATGACCTATTTGCAAAAAAAAAGAGCTCTAAAGAGAATAAGCATCTGTGTATAACTGAATCAAGTTCCTGTACACCTAAAACAAACACAACATCAGAAATCCACTCTATTCCAATTAAAAAAATAGCAAGGAATTTACAGATTTAAAAAAAAAACGCATGCGGCATGAACAAGGGCTACCGCCTTGTGGCCGTTTTCTGTAATAACACCATGAAGAGCTGCGCAGTTGTGCTCAGCCGAGTCTGACCCTCTGTAACCCTGTGGACTGTGGCCCGCCAGGCTCCTCTGTCCATGGGATTCTCCAGACAAGAGCACTGGAGTGGGCTGCCATTTCCTTCTGCTGTTGGGCACTTAATATTCGCAAGTATCCGGGGACTGTAAGTAAAAACAGCTGCCCTCGGAAAATGTCCTAGGGGTTGTCATTGAAAAGGAATCCAAGAGAAGGCAGGCGTTAAAGAAGCCAATTTCAAGATGTGAGTTTAAACCACAGTTTGTTTGTTTTTGAAAATCACATGAAAAATGTCAACACCACCAAACCCTAGAGAAACACAAATCCAGGCTACAGCGAAACATCACACCACACTGGTCAGAAGGGCCACTGCCAACCACTCTGCAGTCAGAGACAGAGAGGGTGTGGAGAGAAGGACACCCTCCTGCAGCATCCTTTGCAATCACATAAGTACATCCAACAGGGACCACAGTACGGATGTTCATTTGAAAAATAACAGAGAAGTACCTTTCAGTTCAGTTCAGTTCAGTCACTCAGTCGTGTCCGACTCTTTGCAACCCCATGAATCGCAGCACGCCAGGCCTCCCTGTCCATCACCAACTCCCGGAGTTCACTCAGACCCACATCCATCAAGTCAGTGATGCCATCCAGCCATCTCATCCTCTGTCGTCCCCTTCTCCTCCTGCCCCCAATCCCTCCCAGCATCAGAGTCTTTTCCAATGAGTCAACTCTTCACATGAGGTGTCCAAAGTACTAGAGTTTCAGCTTTAGCATCATTCCTTCCAAAGAACACCCAGGGTTGATCTCCTTCAGAATGGACTGGTTGGATCTCCTTGCAGTGCAAGGGACTCTCAGGAGTCTTCTCCAACACCACAGTTCAAAAGCATCAATTCTTCGGTGCTCAGCCTTCTTCACAGTCCAACTCTCACATCCATACATGACCACAGGAAAAACCATAGCCTTGACTAGATGGACCTTAGTCAGCAAAGTAATGTCTCTGCTTTTGAATATGCTGTCTAGGTTGGTCATAACTTTTCTTCCAAGGAGTAAGTGTCTTTTAATTTCATGGCTACAGTCACCATCTGCAGTGATTTTGGAGCCCAAAAAAACAAAGTCTGACACTGTTTCCAGTGTTTCCCCATCTATTTCCCATGGAGTGATGGGACTGGATGCCATAATCTTCATTTTCTGAATGTTGAGCTTTAAGCCAACTTTTTCACTCTCCTCTTTCACTTTCATCAAGGACCCAGCAATCCAACACCTGGAAATAAATCCAGAGGAAACCTAAAATTTAAAAGCAAGGGTAATCCTTAACCTCGGTTCCACTAGGCAAGACAGGAAAGCAGCTAATCAGAGCAGGACAGATGAGCAGACACAGAAGATGGGGTGCACACAGAGCAGCGTCTCCCAGCCGCAGGCAGGGTGACATCAGGGCGACATCAGGGCAACATCAGGCACGCCCAGCAACAAGGAGGGAGTAGAGACAATCACGGAAAGTGCAGTCAGACAAAGGGCAGCTGCCATAGGGCATCACCTAGAGGCAGACTCTAAACCGGACACAGATGAACTTCTTCACCAAATAGAAGGGCTCCACAATACAGCAAAGCACCTGCTGCTGCAAAGGTGCTTCACTTGTGTCCGACTCTGTGCGACCCCACAGACGGCAGCCCACCAGGCTCCCCTGTCCCTGGGATTCTCCAGGCAAGAACACTGGAGTGGGTTGCCATTTCCTTCTCCAATGCATGAAAGTGAAAAGTGAAAGTGAAGTCGCTCAGCTGTGTCTGACTCTTGGTGACCCCATGGACTGCAGCCTACCAGGCTCCTCTGTCCATGGGGTTTTCCAGGCAAGAGGACTGGAGTGGGGTGCCATCACTTTCAAAGCACCCAATGGTTACCAAAAAGGAAAGGTGGTGGGCAGTGAGAAATGAGGTGTAATAGTCAGTGAGGACCCTTCATCAACGCTGCATAATAAACTATATGGGAAATGAACCCAAAAAAGGACATGTCTACATCTCTGCAAAGGGAATCATGTTGATGTACACCTAAAACAAAGATCCAAAACACACACACACACACACACACACACACACACACACACACACCCTACAACATCGTAAGTCACTTATACACCAATATGAAATACAAATTACAAAGCGAGCATGCCGACTCTGTTCCCCTCAGGCCTTGGTGGCCTGGGCTGCTGGCACATCCCTGAAGCCTGGGTCCCCAGATGGACTGTTGTGGGGCTGACAGAGCTGGGGGAGATGTGCCGGCCAATGAGCCCTGCCCCACAGGCCTGCGTGCCTGCTCCCCTCTGCACCAGCCCACAACCTCCAGATCCAGGGATCCTCATGCACCCAAAGCATGTGGAGCCTCTGGGCTGGAAGAGCTATGAAAAGCCCCCTGGCTCCATGTCCACCTCCAGCCTCCTTCCTTGGGGTTGCCCCACCTATGGTGAAAGCACCCTCCAGAGAGTGGTGTTGCAGGAACTGGGATGTGTCCAGGGAATGGGGCTGAGGAAGGCAGGAGGAAAGGGACACAAGCCTTGGGTGTTTCTTCCAGCACTTTCCACTCTGACAGTCCACGAACAGGACTTTCCCTGAGGCTCTGGTTCCCCCCGAGCAGGGTAGAGCATAAGGACATGCTGCCACCTTGTGACCATTTCCTATAACAACAACTTTGAAACCATTGCTGCTGCTGCTGCTGCTGCTGCTGCTAAGTCGCTTCAGTCGTGTCCGACTCTGTGCGACCCCACAGATGGCAGCCCACCAGGCTCCCCCGTCCCTGGGATTCTCCAGGCAAGAACACTGGAGTGGGTTGCCATTTCCTTCTCCAATGCATGAAAGTGAAGAGTGAAAGTGATGTCGCAGTTGTGTCCGAACCTCAGCGACCCCATGGACTGCAGCCTTCCAGGCTCCTCCGTCCATGGGATTTTCCAGGCAAGAGTACTGGCGTGGGGTGCCATTGCCTTCTCCAGAAACCATTGCTGATGGCACTTAATGTACGTTAACAGGGCCTGCAGGGCTGCAAGTAAAAAACAACACCTGCCCTCAAGAAATGTCTTAGGGGAGGTCACTGGAAAAATATTCAGAATAGGGCAGGATTTCAGACTCATACAGTTTCAAAAAATCATGTCAATATCGCTAAATATGAGAGAAATCCAAATCAAAACTTGCAACAAGTTATCACCTCACACCAGTCAGAATGCGCACAGTCAGATGATACTCTACAAACAGTAAATGCTGGAGAGGGTGTGGAGGAGAGCGAGCCCTCCTACACTGATACTGGGAATGGCCAGTGGGAGCAGCTACTGTGGAGGACCCCGGGCAGAATCCTTAGCAAAGAAAATCAGAATGAAATTACAATAGTCTTAATGCCACATGCAAAAATAAACTGCAAATAGATTAAGGGTCTAAATAAATGGACAGACACCATGAAACTCTTAAGGAAAAAAACAGAACACACTTTGACAAATGCAGCAAGTTGTTTTTTGATCCACCTCTTAGAATCAGGACTATTTAAATAAACAGAAATAAACAAAGGGGACCTAATAAACATTTAAAGCATTTGCACAACAAAGGACACCTGCGGTGAAAGAAAAAGACAACCCTCAGAATGGAAAACAATTCTTGCCAAGGAAGATACCCACAGGAATTTGTCTCCAACACATACAAAAAACTCCTGTCAGGACAGACTGAGCTTACCGCAGCACTGACCCCTGGGAGGGCCGTGGGACCCACTCAGAGGAGAGCATGTTACCCAGAGAAGCCCACCTCAGTCCCAGCCCCCAGACCTCTGAGCACTGACATCCAGACGCAGGCACAGAATTTTCTGGGCCGGAGGCCAGGCCAGGCCTCTGCCCAGGTCCCCAGTCCCAGTGTGCACAGGCCGAGGCCAGGCCTAATGTTCTCACTGTAGAAGCTCGCGGTCTCATCTAAACAGCATCAGGGCTGGAGAGGCCTGAACCTACCGCCTAGACAGACCTTGGTCAGGGCTATACCAGCTTAAAGCCGCTCTCCCAGGAGGCGCAGGTCACACACAGGCAGGGCCTCTCACTGTTGAGGGGTTCTCACCCTTGCCTGCGAATTAGGATGCACATTTCTTGAACAAGAAAGAATCAGCGAGCTCCACCCTTCACCCGCATCAGGGGAGGGTGAAACTGGAAGAATCTGTCACTGAACATTCCAACAAGCAAAACGAAGTGTTACCAATCGCTTTGGCCACGTGAAGGTCAGCGTCTCGCTGTTCCTTGCACCCAAGGCAGGCAGGGCGCGAGCAGGGAAGCCGGAAGAAACCTTGGGTAGCGTAGGAACCGCAGACTTGTTCATTCTCTCCTGACCGGCACAGCAGACACGCTGTATCCTCTGGCCTCGTGGAGATCCAGGCGCAGCACTATCGTAGCCGCAAGGGCTTTTCTCGTGGAATTTACCGATGTTTACACAGCAAAAGTGGTCTGCGGCCAGGCGGGCACGCTGTGTGCTGTGAGCGCGCTCAGCTGATAGAGCCGTGTATTTACAAAACGTGGGGCCGGCGCGAGAGGCAGTGGGCGAGAGAGCCTGACTACCGCCAGCTTGGCTCGTTTGCTTTTTCCTTCCTTCAGGATCCAGGGGCCAGGAATTTTTTAGAGTGCAGCCCAGTGTCGTGTAAAGACACACAGGATGTGGTCTGATTCCAGCATCCCAGGCTTCCAGCAGGAGGTGGCCCCTCTGGAAACCTTTTGGAAAAGTATATTTTTTATCAGAACAAAAATATGTTGTTGAAATTTCAACCATACTAGTTATTATTTGCAACTTAACATATTCTTAAAAGAATATGTTCAAATTTTCCAGGTAGAAACAAGCCATCATTTCAAACTAGTTTCTTCTAATTCTGTTATTTGTTACTATTTAATGAAAGGTCACACTTGAAAGAAAATAAAAGCAAATTCCTGCAAACAATGAGTGACTCAAAGAGCACAGGAGCCGCAGGTACTTTCTCTTCTAACAGCTTCATTTCTCTTCATGAAGAAAACAGATAAAAATGCCACCCTCCCCGATTCTTTGCTGCTCTGTTCAAAATGAGCTAAAATGAAACTGACATTCATACAACAAATAACAGTTTTTGAGGTTTGAAATGTCATACCGGGGAGACAGGGCCTGGAGAAAAGGGAATGCTCCTACGCTGCTGGAGGGAAACCACATCCAAAAAATAAGGCTAAAATTCAAATTGGATTTAATTATAACAGTGTGTATGGAGTATGATACCAAGGGTCTACATACAGCACGCAATATGTGAGGGCAAATTTTATATCTCCTATGTGAGAGTAAAGGTTTCCTGTCAGATCTGCAGCTGGTATGCACAGATTCTTTAGAATACTGCATGTATCTTTTAGAATTATAGCTTTGTCTTGATACATGGCTGCTGCTGCTGCTGCTGCTAAGTCACTTCAGTCGTGTCCAACTCTGTGCGACCCCAGAGGCGGCAGCCCACCAGGCTCCCCCATCCCTGGGATTCTCAAGGCAAGAACTGGGTTGCCATTTCCTTCTCCAATGCATGAAAGTGAAAAGTGAAAGTGAAGTCGCTCAGTCATGTCCGACTCCTAGCGACCCCATGGACTGTAGGCCTACCAGGCTCCTCAGTCAGTGGGGTTTGCCAAAAAAAGAGTACTGGAGTGGGTGCCACTGATACATGGCTAGCAGTGGGATTACTGAATCATACGGTTTAACTCTAGTTTTTGAGGAATCACCATGCTGTTCTCTACAGGGACTGCACCAGTTAACATTCCTTCCAACAATGTGGGAGGGTTCTTTTTTCCACACCATTTGCAACACGTGTTATTTGGAGACTTCTTAGTGCTGGCCATTCTACCAGTGTGAAGTAGTCCCTCATTGTGGTTTTTATTTGCATTTCTCAAATAATTGCCAATGAGGAGCGTTATGATTCTTTAAATTTCAGATGTGTAAAGTCCATTACGTGTAACCCGTCAACGTGACACTTTTTCACAGATAAGGATTCATTAAATATTTAGTTATCTCCATTCTTCTTAGTTAACTATCGGGACATAAGTCATCACGTCAATCAAGGTGATGCATCAGTCGTGCATCTCTCATCAGTTTTAAAGACGTGCACTGCTCCCTTCAAAGGGAAGGCTTGTGCTGGGACTAAGGTCCGCCTCCCAGTGAAGGCTGCTCCCTGAGCAGCTTCAGTCAGTGCAGGGGGTAAAGGGTGAGACCATCACATCGTCGGGTGTTCCCCACATCTCAGGCCTCAGTCTGACCATTCCATCTGAGGTTGAACAGTTTGTCCTGGTGATATAGTTTGACCTCTTTCTGTATGTCTAGGTCCGTTAATAATTTAGGATTAAACTCAGGATTCTATAGGATTCAGTTCAGTTCAGTTCAGTCACTCAGTCATGTCTGACTCGTTGCGACCCCATGAATTGCAGCACACCAGGCCTCCCTGTCCATTACCAGCTCCCGGAGTTCACTCAAACTCATGTCCATCAAGTCGGTGATGCCATCCAGCCATCTCATCCTCTGTCGTCCCCTTCTCCTCCTGCCCCCAATCCCTCCCAGCATCAGAGTCTTTTCCAATGAGTCAACCACCAAGAGGCGGCCAAAGTATTGGAGTTTCAGCTTTAGCATCAGTCTTTCCAATGAACACCCAGGACTGGTCTCCTTTAGAATGGACTGGTTGGATCTCCTTGATCCAAGAGAGTCCAATCCAATCAATCCTGAAGTCCAAGGGACTCTCAAGAGTCTTCTCCAACATCACAGTTCAAAAGCATCAATACTTCGACGCTCAGCTTTCTTTACAGTCCAACTCTCACATCCATACATGACCACAGGAAAAACCATAGACTTGACTAGCCGGACCTTTGTTGTCAATGTCTCTGCTTTTTAATACGCTATCTAGGTTGGTCATAACTTTCCTTCCAAGGAGGAAGCGTCTTTTAATTTCATGGCTACAATCATCATCTTCAGTGATTTTAAAGCCCCCCAAAATAAAGTCTGACACTGTTTCCACTGTTTCCCCATCTATTTCCCATGAAGTGATGGGACCAGATGCCATGATCTTCGTTTTCCGAATGTTGAGCTTTAACCCAGCTTTTTCACTCTCTTTCACTTTCATCAAGAGGCTTTTTAGTTCCTCTTCACTTTCTGCCATAAGGGTGGTGTCATCTGCATATCTGAGGTTATTGATATTTCTCCTGGCAATCTTGATTCCAGCTTGTGTTTCTTCCAGCCCAGCATTTCTCATGATGTACTCTGCATATAAGTTAAATAAGCAAGGTGACAATATACACCCTTGATGTACTCCTTTTCCTATTTGGAACCAGTCTGTTGTTCCATGTCCAGTTCTACCTGTTGCTTCCTGACCTGCATATAGGTTTCTCAAGAGGCAGGTCAGGTGGTCTGGTATTCCCATCTCTTTCAGAATTTTCCAGTTTATTGTGATCCACACAGTCAAAGGCTTTGCCATAGTCAATAAAGCAGAAATAGATGTGTTTCTGGAACTCTCTTCCTTCTTCCATGATCTAGCAGATGTTGGCAATTTGATCTCTGGTTCCTCTGCCTTTTCTAAAACCAGCTTGAACATCAGGAATTTCACAGTTCATGTATTGCTGAAGCCTGGCTTGGAGAATTTTGAGCATTACTTTACTAGTGTGTGAGATGAGTGCAATTGTGCGGTAGTTTGAGCATTCTGTGACATTGCCTTTCTTTGGGATTGGAATGAAAACTGACCTTTTCCAGTCCTGTGGCCACTGCTGAGTTTTCCAAATTTGCTGGCATATTGAGTGCAGCACTTTCACAGCATCATCTTTTAGGATTTGAAACAGCTCAACTGGAATTCCATCACCTCCACTAGCTTTGTTCATAGTGATGCTTTCTAAGGCCCACTTGACTTCACATTCCAGGATGTCTGGCTCTAGGTGAGTGATCACACCATTGTGATTACCTGCACTCTAATAGCAAAATATATGTTTTAAAGTTACACCAGGACATGGGGGTTACACCATGAGCCTAAGGGAGTTTCTGAGGATTTTTCTGTTCTGACATCAAGGCCCCTTCCCCAGTTTTACGACAGCACAATTGCCAGAGACTGGATGAGCCACATCACTGGCAGGGATCAGGACAGAATGAAAATGCAGGAACCCTTGTGTTAGGGTTACTGAGGATGCCGTGCTGACAGCACAGCCTTAAACCGAGGACAGCGCCCCTCTAAGCGTAGGCGCCCCGGACACTGAGCGGGTGTCCATGAAGACAAAGGCTTCCACTCGCATAGACAGTCTTGTGTAATGGCATGTTAAATTGAATTATAACTCCAAATATTTGTATAGGGACATGTGGACTCTTTTTTCTATTGAAAACTGGGGCATTTTTAGTTGAAGAGTACTGTTTTATGTTGTGTTAGTTCCAGGTATATAGCAAAGGGATTCAGTTATATATATATAGTATATAATATACATTATATATATCAGTCAGTGCAGTTCAGTTGCTCAGTCATGTCCAACTCTTTGCGACCCCATGAATCGCAGCACGCCAGGCCTCCCTGTCCATCACCATCTCCCAGAGTCCATTGAGTCAGTGATGCCATCCAGCCATCTCATCCTCTGTCATCCCCTTCTCCTCCTGCCCCCAATCCCTCCCAGCATCAGAGTCTTTTCCAATGAGTCAACTCTTCGCATCAGGTGGCCAAAGTACCGGAGTTTCAGTTTTAGCATCATTCCTTCCAAAGAACACCCAGGGCTGATCTCCTTTAGGATGGACTGGTTGGATCTCCTTGAAATCCAAGGGACTCTCAAGAGTCTTCACCAACACCACAGTTCAAAAGCATCAATTCTTCAGTGCTCAGCTTTCTTCACAGTCCAACTCTTGCATCCATACATGACCACAGGAAAAACCATAGCCTTGACTAGACGGACCTTTGTTGGCAAAGTAATGTCTCTGCTTTTCAATATGCTATCTAGGTTGGTCATAACTTTCCTTCCAAGGAGTAAGCATATATAACACACACATATATATACACACATATATAATACATACATATATAACATACATACATAACACATACATATAAATACATACATACATATATAAATACATACATGCTCTCAGATTATTAGGTTTCGGTTGTTGTTGTTACTCAGTCACCCAGTTGTGTCCGGCTCTTTGTGACCCCATGGACTGCAGCACACCAGGCTTCCCTGTCCCTCACCATCTCCCAAAGTTTACCCAGGTTCATGTCCCTTGCATCAGTGATGCCATCCAGCCATCTCATCCTTGGACATCCTCTTCTGCTCTCAATCTTTCCCAGCATCAGGGATTTTTCCAGTGAGTCAGCTCTTTTAATCAGATGACCTAAATACTAAAGCTTCAGCTTTAGCATCAGTCCTTCCAGTGAATATTCAGGGTGGATCTCCCTGAAGATTGACTGGTTTGATCTCCCTGCTATCCAAGGGACTTTCAGGAGTCTTCTCCAGTACCACAGTTCAAAGGCATCAATTCTTTGGCATTCTGCCTTCTTTGCAGCTCAGCTCTCACGACCATATGTGACCACTGGGAAGACCACAGCCTTGACTATACGGACCTTTGTCAGCAGTGTAACGTCTCTGCTTTTCAACACACTGTCTAGGTCTGTCATAGCTTTCCTGCCAAGAAACAATCATCTTCTGATTTCATGGCTGCAGTCACCATCTGCAGTGATTTTAGAGCCAAGAAGAAGAAATTTGCCACTACTTCCACCTTTTCCCCTTCTGTTTGCCATAAGTAATAGGACCGGATGCCACGATCTTAGTTTTTTTAATATTTAGATTTAAGCCAGCTCTTTCACTGTCCTCCTTCACCCTCATCAAGAAGCTCTTTAGTTCCTCTTGGCTTTCTGCCATTAGAGTGATATTATCTGCGTAACTAAGGTTGTTGATGTTTCTCCTGCCTATCTTGATCCCAGCTTGTAACTCATCCAGCCGGGCATTTCTCATAATGTGCTCAGTGTATAGGTTAAACAAACGGGGTGACAGCAGACAGCCCTGTTGTACTCCTTTCTTAATCTTAAACCATACACGGTTCTACCTGTTGCTTCTTGACCCACATACAGGTTTCTCAGCAGACAGATAAGATGATCTGGTATTGCCTTCTCTTTAAGAGCTTTCCACAGTTTGTCATGATCCACACAGTCAAACTCCGGGAGTTGGTGATGGACAGGGAGGCCTGGCGTGCTGCAATTCATGGGGTCGCAAAGAGTCGGACATGACTGAGCGACTGACCTGAACTGAACTGAACACAGTCAAAGGCTTTGGTGAAGTTGAAGAAACAGATGTAGATGTTTTTCTGGAATTCCCAATTTTTCTCTATATCCAGCGAATGTTGGCAATTTGGTCTCTGTTTCCTTTTCCTTTTCTAAACCCAGCTTGGACATCTGGAAGTTCTTGATTCAAAAAATGCTGAAGGCTAACATGCAATATTTTAAGCATGACCTTACTAGCATGGGAGATGAGTGCAATTGTTCAATGATTAGCACATTCTTTGGCACTTCCCTTCTTGGGAATTGGAATGAGGATCGAGCTTTTCCAGTCCTGTGGCCACTGCGGGGTCTTCCAGATTTGCTGACATATTGAATGCAACACCTTGATCCTTTAGGGTTTTGAATAGCTCTACTGAAATTCCATCACATCCACTAGCTTTATTAACAGCAGTGCTTGCTAAGGCCCACGTGACTTCTCTCCCCAGAATGTCTGGCTTTAGGTGGGTGACCACACCACTGTAGGAATGTGGTTCATTAGGCTCTCCTCTGCACAGCTCTTCCTCGTGTTCTTTCCATCTCTTCTTGATCTCTTCAGCATCTACTATGTGTCCACCATTTCTGTCCTTTATTGTGCCCATCTTTGGGCAAAATGTTCCCTTGATGTCTCGGATTTCCCTGGAGAGATCCCTAGTCTTTCCCCTTCAGGTGGTTTCCAGTTTTATCCACTGTTCACTGAAGGTCTTCTTGTCTCTCCATGCTGTTATTTGGAAATGAGCCTAATTGGATATACCTCTCCCTTGCTTTTCTCTTCTCTTCTCTCTCTAGCTACTTGTGAGGCCTCCTCT
Source organism: Redunca redunca (assembly GCA_006410935.1). Classification (NCBI taxonomy): domain Eukaryota; kingdom Metazoa; phylum Chordata; class Mammalia; order Artiodactyla; family Bovidae; genus Redunca; species Redunca redunca. The sequence continues at coordinate 188,199 of SJYQ01009593.1, read as the reverse complement.
GATAACCACTTTGCCTTCTTGCTCTTCTTTGGGATGGTTCTGTCCGCTGCCTCCTGCACAGTATTATGGACCTCTGTCCATAGTCCTTCAAGCACACTGTTTACTAGATCTGATCCCTTGAATCTATTCATCACCTCCACTGCATATTCATAGGGGATTTGATTTAAGTCGTACCTGGCTGGCCTAGTGGTTTTCCCCACTTTCTTTAGTTTAAGCCTGAATTTTGCTATGAGTAGCTGAGGATCTGAGCCACAGTCAGCTCCAGGTCTTGTTTTTGCTGACTGTGTACAGCTTCTCCATCTTCAGCTACAAAGAATGAAATCAATTTCATTTTGGTATTGATCACTTGGTGAAGTCCATGTGTAAAGTCATCTCTTGTGTTGTTGAAAAGTGTATTTGCTATGACCAGTGCATTCTCTTGACAGAGTTCAGTTAGCCTTTGCTCTGCTTCATTTCGTTCTCCAAGGCCAAACTTGCCTGTTACTCCAGGTATCTCTTGACTTCCTACTTTTACATTCCAATCCCCAATGATGACTGGAACATCGGTTTTTTGGTGTTAGTTCTAGGTCTTCTAGGTCTTCATAGAACTGAACAACTTCAGTTTCTTTGGCAATAGTGGTTGGGGCATAGACTTGGATTACTGTGATATTGAATGCTTTGCCTTGGAAGCAAACCAAGATCATTCTGTCATTTTTGAAATTTCTCCTAAGTACTGTATTTTGGACTCTTTTGTTGATTATGAGGGCTGCTCCATTTCTTCAATGGGATTCTTGCCCACAGTAGTAGATATAATGGTCATCTGAATTAAATTCATGCATTCTCATCCATTTTAGTTCACTCTTACCATCTCCTGCTTGACCCCATCCAATTTACCTTGATTCACAGACTAACATTCCAGGTTCCTATGCAATACTGTTCTTTGCAGCATCGAATTTTACTTTCATCACCAGACAATCCATAACTGTCATTTCTACTTTGGCTCAGACACTTCATTCTTTCTGGGGCTATCAGTAGTTCTCCTCCACTCTTCCTCAGTAGCATATTTCAGACCTAGGGGACTCATCTTTCCCTGTCACAGCTTTTTCTCCTTTTATACAGTTCATGAGGGGCTTACGGCAAGTATCCTGGGGTGACTTAGCCATTCCTTCCTCCAGGGGATCATGTATTGTCAGGTTTTGTCAGATTTCAGATTATTAGGTTATTCCTGTACTATAAAGTGATGTGTTACTCACTCAGTCATGCCCAACTCTCTGCGACTCCATGGACTGTAGCCCACCAAGCTACTCTATCCATGGGATTCTCCAGGCAAAAATATCGGCATAGGGGGCACTCCCATCCCTCTTCTGATGTCTATGTCAGAAGCTTTCTCTGTCCTTTTTATACTTCAATAAAACTCTGCTACACAAAAGCTCTTGTGTGATCAAGCCTGGTCCCTGGTCCCAAAGCTATATCTTCTTCTTCAGAGATCACGAATCTGACATCGTTCATCATAAACTATCTTCTTGGGGGCTCATCCGGGATCTTCAGGACAAGCTTTCAGCTTTTCAACCTCCTCATCAATTGAAAACTTCCTATGGTGGTTTCTCCACTTTAAGGAAAGGACTTTCTCCAAGTCTGTGAATACCTTCGACAACAACAACCATACATGATGTCTCTTCTTAACCTGATGACATCTAACACTCCTAAAAGGGACTAGTGCAACAATTTGAATCTTAACTATGGACCTAATGTGACGTTTAACTTTGCTTGTTGTTCTGCTTTTGCTGTTTGCTACCTGCATCTGTAACTGTGTAACTGGATTTCTTTCTAACCATCTGAAAGTTTTTACATTACAAATGGTTGTCCAGGCTTCTACAAGTGCCCCAACCTCCTCCAACTATTACTTGGGGCCCCTGGATCCGAGACCCTCAATATGAGGGTTAGGAGAACATGTTGTCTCAACAATTTACGAATGATACCACTCAACAGTAGGAAGTAGTTATGGAATGAAAAAAATGCCCCTTTCCCTTGGCAACATAATTCTCCTAAAAGAAAAGGGGGGAACAAGAGAGTCAATTCCTGGGCAGGTTGATAAGAAGCCCAGAGTCTCTGAGGAGGAGAGGGGAGTCTGGGGCTCTTGAGGAGGAGATAGGGGTCTGGAATTCTCAAGGAAGAAGAAAAGATAAACCTTTTTTTCTACATCCCTTAGTCATAGTAAGGATTATGTAACAATAGTGTATCTTGCTGAAGGATATGTTTCTCCTTAACAAGACCTTCTGACTAACCCTGCTATCTTAAGGTGCATGTTGTGGGAGTGGGTCTGATAAAAGCGTATAAGGCCTTGCTAACACTAGCAAGGGGGGAAGCCCATCCCCCTTCTGAGTCTGTGTCAGAAGCTTTCTCTACTCCTTTTCTTACTTTTATAAAACTCTGCTCCACAAAAACTCTTGAGCAATCGTGAATGATCCCTGGTCCCGCAGCTAAATCTTCTCTTCAGAGACCACAAATCTGATGTTGTTCACCATAAACTGTCACCAGAAAAGGGGAAACTGGAGACAATAAGAAGATCAGTGGTTGTGGACTTCTGTGGTGGCCCAGTGGCTAAGACTCTGTGCCCCAGTGCAGGGGATCTGGGCCCAGCCTCTGGTCAGGGAGCTAGATCCCACATGCCTCAACTAAGAACCAGCACAGCCAAATAGATAAATATTTTTTAAAAAGAGAAAAGATCAATGGTTGCTAGGAGTGAGGTGAGGGGCGGAGGAGGGATAAATAGGCAGAGCCCAGAGAACTCTTAGGGCGTTGGAACTAGTCTGTGTGATACTATAATGGCTGATACATGTCATCACACATTTGTTCAAAATCATAGGATACATAATTCCAATAGTGATGCCTAATGTAGCATATTGAAAAGCAGAGACATTACTTTGCCAACAAAGGTCCGTCTAGTCAAGGCTATGGTTTTTCCTGTAGTCATGTATGGATATGAAACTTGGATAGTGAAGAAAGCTGAGCACCAAAGAATTGATGCTTTTGAACTGTGGTGTTGGAGAAGACTCTTGAGAGTCCCTTGCACTGCAAGGAGATCCAACCAGTCCATTCTGAAGGAGATCAGCCCTGGGATTTCTTTGGAAGGAATGATGCTGAAGCTGAAACTCCATTACTTTGGCCACCTCATGCAAAGAGTTGACTCATTGGAAAAGACTCTGATGCTGGGAGGGATTGGGGGCAGAAGAAGGGTACGACAGAGGATGAGATGGCTGGATGGCATCACTGACTCGATGGACATGAGTGAACTCTGGGAGTTGGTGATGGACAGGGAGGCCTGGTGTGCTGCCATTCACGGGGTCGCAGAGTCAGACGCGACTGAGCGACTGAACGACTGAACTGAATGTAAATTGTAGACTGTGGGTGATAATGGTATGTCGATGTACTTTAGTTAATTATAACAAGTGTACCACTTTTGTGCAGGATGTTGACAGTGGGGAGGCTGTGCACCGGGCAAGGAACCTTCTGTACTTTTGGTTCAATTTTGCTGTGAACCTAAAACTGCATTAAAAAATAAAATCCTTTCAAAAAAAAGAATACTGGAGCGGGTTTTCATTCCCTTTTCCAGGGGATCTTCCTGACCCAGGGATCAAAACTGGGTCTCCTGTGTTGCAGGCAGATTCTTTACTATCTGAGCCACTAAGGACACAGAAGAACTGCACAAAAAAAGGTCTTGATGACCCAGATAACCACGATGGTGTGATCACTCACCTAGAGCCAGACATCCTGGACTGTGAAGTCAAGTGGGCCTTAGGAAGCATCACTACGAACAAAGCTGGTGAAGGTGATGGAATTCCTGCTGAGCTCTTTCAAATCCTAAAAGATGATGCTGTGAAAGTGCTGCAACCAACATGTCAGCAAATTTGGAAAACTCAGCAGTGGCCACAGGACTGGAAAAGGTCAGTTTTCATTTCAGTCCCAAAGAAGGGCAATGCCAAAGAATGTTCAGACTACCACATAATTGCAGTAATTTCACTCACTAGCTGGGTAATGCTCAAAATTCTCCAAGCTAGGATTCAACAGTAAATGAACCAAGAACTTCCAGATGTACAGTTGGATTTAGAAAAGGCAGAGAAACCAGAAATCAAATTGCCAACATCTGCTGGGTCATAGAGAAAGCAAGAGAATTTCAGAAAAACATCTACTTCTGCTTCATTGACCACGTTAAAGCCTTTGACTGTATGGATCACAACAAGCTGTGGACAATTCTTCACGAGATGGTAATACCAGACCACCTTACCTTCCCCCTGAGAAACCTATATGCAGGTCAAGAAGCAACAGTTAGAACCAGACATGGAGTAATGTCCTGGTTCAAAATTGGGAGAGGAGCCTGACATTGTACACTGTGCACTGTCACCCTGCTTAGTTAACTTCTATGCAGACCACATCATGTGAAACGCTGGACTTGATCAATCAAAAGCTGGAATCAAGATAGCTGGGAGAAATCTCGGAGAAGGCAATGGCACCCCACTCCAGTACTCTTGCCTGGAAAATCCCATGGATGGAGGAGCCTTGTGGGCTGCAGTCCATGGGGTCGCTAAGAGTCGGACATGACTGAGCAACTTCACTTTCACTTTTCACTGTCATGCATTAGAGAAGGAAATGGCAACCCACTCCAGTGTTCTTGCCTGGAGAATCCCAGGGACGGGGGAGCCTGGTGGGCTGCCATCTATGGAGTCACACAGAGTCGGACACGACTGAAGTGACCTAGCAGTAGCAATAGGGAGAAATCTCAACAACCTCAGATATGCAGATGACACCACCCTAATGGCAGAAAGCAAAGAGGAACTAAAGAGACTCTTGAGGAAGGAGAAAAAGGAAAGTGAAACAGATGGCTTAACACTCAACATTCAGAAAACCAAGATCATGGCATCCAGTCCCATCATTTCATGACAAGTAGACAGGGGAAAACTGAAAACAGTGGCAGATTTTATTTTCTTGGGCAGACAGTGACTGCAGCCATGAAATTAAAAGACACTTGCTTCTTGGAAGAAAACCTATGACCAACCTAGACAGCATATTAAAACATTACTTTGCCAACAAAGGTCCATATAGTCAAAGCTATGGTTTCTCCAGTGGTCATGCATGGATGTGAGACCTGGACTATAGAGAAGGCTGAGTGCTGAAGAACTGATGTTTTTGAACTGTGGTGTTGGGGTGTAGGAGACAGGCCTATTAAAAGGTCTGGCAAAAGAATTAAGCAATCTTACTGAGAGGACCTGACTCAGCATGTGACTTCTGAAGGAATCCAAGAAGGAACAAAAACATCTTGAAAGCAGGATGCATGCCTGGGTGTAGAAGGCCATCAACAGACTGTTCCTATCTTTGGCACCTGCGAGGCACAGAGAGAGTGACTGGGTCTTTGTCCTTGAGGCAGAAAAACAGGGAACAAAAACGTTAACTGTGCCGGTTATCACTGACGGCCACCTGGCCTGCTATGCTCATGGAAACGCGTACAAGCAGGTCTCAAAGAGTATAATAAAGCAGACTTGAGATCAGTTTGGACACCTTCACCTCGTGGAGGTATTGGTCCCCTAATCCCCCCTTTAATTTTCTTGAGTGTTTCTCATTCTTTCAGGAACCTGTGCTGTCGAGCTGGACTCTACATTGGGGAAGACTCTTGAGTCCCTTGGATGGCAAGGAGATCAAACCAGGCCATCCTAAAGGAAATCAGTCCTAAATATTCATTGGAAGGACTGATGCTGAAGCTGAAACTCCAATACTTTGGCTACCTTGTGCAAAGAGTGGACTCATTAGAAAAGCCCCTGATGCTGGGAAAGACGGAAGGCAGGAGGAGAAGGGGACGACAGAGGATGATGGTTGGATGGCATCACCGACTCAATGGACAGAGTTTGAGCAAGCTCCAGAAGATAGTGAAGGACAGGGAAGCCTGGCATGCTGAAGTCCATGGGGTCCCAAAGGGTCAGACCCGACTGAGCAACTGGAAAACAGGGAACAACAGTGGGGGAGGGGGCTCCATTCTGGGTGGCAGGTGCAGGGCCACTTGGCCCTCACCACCTGCAGGGCCAGAGGTCAGGTCCCAGGGCTCTCCTGCCTTCATCTCCAGTTCCAGGGACTGCTCTGGCCTGGGGCCCCTGCCAGCCTGATTTCTTGCCTCCTCTTTCTCTAAGCTCAATGAAGTACACCACTTTTAAGCCAGGGTTGTTTCTCTTTCATAGTCTCTCAGTGCAGCTCCCTTCCTGACCTCACTCCACTACTTTAAATTGATCAGCTCCCCGAAACCAACACTGGCTCTCTGTCCATGTCCTTGGAGTTCCACCAACTCCATCTCCACCCCCATCTCTCTGGGTGCAGAGGTCTGGCCAAGGAACCTTGCGGGGAGCCGGACTCCGCCATGCTCCAGCCCCCTCTAGCGGCCTTCTGCGCTAACACCAACTCTCAGCACTTTCTCCTACCTTTGTCCCCATCTCCAGGGGCTGCCCTGGCCTGGGGCACCTGCCAGTCTGATTCTGGCCCTCCTCGTTTGATCCAAACAAGGATACAAAGAGGGTGGCACCCCATTCCCTGCAAAACCCTGCCCCTCCTGGGGGTTGAGTGCACAGTTTGTACAGTGGGCCCGGGTGTGAAGGCTCAGTTGCCCCCTTGCCTCCTGCCTGCTTTGTGCAGGGAACGCCCTCTCCGAAGCACTGGTGTAGGTTGGGGCTGGCGCTCCCGGTGGGGATGACTGGGATAAATAACTCCGAGGACCCCCCAGTGTGAGGGAACAAGCCAAGGCCTCAGGGAGCCCAGGCTGCAGAACTGAGTCCACGTGTCACCCCCGGGTGGCTCTGGCTGGAGCTGAGAGGTCGCAGGCCTGGACTGCCAGCTGCCTGCCTGGAGACTGCCTCCTTGAGGGGTCATGGGTGGAGCCATGGAGGTCACGGTGGATGTGGGGGCTGGAAACGTCAGGCAGCTGTCTCCTGGGAGCTGTGCACTCAAGGGAGCCACGAGAAGTGTCCCCTGGCACTGCCCTCCTGCTCAGGACAAGGCTCCGCAAAGTGACCAAGGCCCCACAGCTTACAGGCAGATGGAAGCTGGCACCCCTCACGCTGGGTCCAGAGGCGGACAGCCCAGGGTTGGACCAGGAGGCTCCTGTCCCTGACACCCTGTCGTCCCAGAGGTGCCTTGTCCACACAGGCGGCCAAGCCTCAGAGCTCCCCTTCCCAGGGGCAGGGCAGAGAGGTCTGCTTCTCTCTCTGAGGGTGGATTCTAGTGCTTGTGCCAACGATGCCCTTCCCTTCTGGAGGAAGAGCTTGCTCGCACAACCGGCCCGGTTGCAGAGGAGGTCAGGCACATGGCCAGCTGAACGGCAGGGTTCCGTGCCCTGAGAGCCACCCCTTCTAATGTTCCTCCACCCCCAATCACTCTCCACCTGGAAGCCATGTTTTACCAGAGATACAATTGCATAAAGTGACTTATAATTCAGGAATCAGTTGAAAATCATGGGCTGGTGGGTGCCTTTCATGAGTTTTGCTCACAGATTGCTGGCAGGGCTGCGTTACTGACATGGAGGCTCCTCCAGCCCCACAGAGCCCATGGGCATCGGCAGCCAGAGGCGTCCTGTCCGGTGGAAGGTCCCTGTGTCACCCCCTGCTCCTCTGCTCCCTCAGTCCCTGTGGGACCGAGCTGGGGACAATGAGGGTGACCCAAGGCAGCTGCGGCCCCACCAGCCCAGCCCAAGACTCACAGAAGAGCAGCCGGTCTTCTGAGCCGTGTCCGTCATGAGACTGCCTTCCAGCCCTGAGCTGGGGGGTGTTACAGTTTGGAGACATGGAGCACAAAGTGCCAGCCGGGGTGGTCCTGGAAGTGGGGGGGGGGGGTTGGGCAGCCCAGCACGCACTCCCCAGCCTCAGTCCTGTGTGTGCCAGACACTCTAGCTTCCTCCTGCCTGGATGCCTGTTCTCGAGTCTCTGTGCTCAAACCCATGCATGGGGACCCACTTCCTTCAAGCAGCTGCCCTGACCCTGCCCCTGCAGGGAGCACATACTGTGCTGTGTGTCCTCCTGGGTCCCTGGACCACTGACTGCACTGTCACTGAGTCCATCTCATCTTCCCAGCTGGACTGGGACCTGCACGGTGGGCCTGCAGGAGCTGGCCACACAGGACCCCAAAACCCCAGTGAGGAACTGGAACTCACGGGGAAGGGATGAGAGGTGTGGACAGATTTCAAGGAGCGCAGCACTGGTTAACCGCACACTGGGCTGCTTGGCGCAAAGAAAGCCAGAGCTGGGAAGACAAGGGGCACGGCAGGGCCCCCACCCCGTCCCAGCCCTCTTGCTTCCCAGCCTGTCCTCAGGGCCTGGAGGAGGGTCCTCTCCGACTGGTCCGGTGTGGACCCGTGGGCAACGTCACTGCATGGTGACAGCCGGGCACACAGAGCCTGGGCCACGTGCAGCTGCCCAGGGCTTCCAGGAGCCCATGTGCAACCGCCGGGACAGACATCTGACACACAGACTCACCACCTAAAGTGGAAACACCTGGTTCCTGGGAATCTGGAACTTACCTTTTTAGGGCCCTTTCCTTGGCCTTCATACTTCTGGGCTGCTGTGTCTCCTCCTGACTCCTTCCCCTGGGATATGTGGCTCACAGGAGCATCCCCAGGACCTGAGCTACTCAGCAGCTCCCACCGTGGTCCAGCCTCTCCGAGGGGCTGCTCCACTGCCCCTTATAAACAGGGGAACTTGCCGTGGAAAGGCCCCCTGCGCGATGGTCAGGAGACAGCTGCGAAGGGATGGCCACGCCCACGCCGCCTTCTCCACCTGCCCACGCCGACTGGTTCACAGACTCTGTTTTCCTAGTAAGCGCCTGGGAGCTTCCCTCAGTCCTTCTGGAACACGAGTGCGGGAAGCTAGCACACTTTCGATATTCCTGTCCTGCAGTGCAGCTCAAGCCTTTCCCCTTCGTGGCTGTGTCAGGAGTCATGTGATACTTTTCTCAGGTCATTTTTTCCGTTTAGTTGCTCTGATTAATTCCGAGGACCACTTGGCTACACGCATCTCCAGCTGGAGCATGCAAGGCCCCGGTTCCATGCAAGGGGAGGCAAAACAGAGTGTGACACAGCTTCCTGGGGCATCATGTTTATTCCCGGTGCTTTAAAAGGACCGTCCCCTCCCCAACTCGGAAGACTCGGAAGAGCCGGGGAGGGGAGACGTGCTGCAGGAAAGGCCGTCCAGCCTCTGACAGTCCAGCCCCCACCCAGGTGGGCCTGCGTCAGGGCGGCCTCTCCTCTAGTCCCCAGGCAGCACCAGGCCGTCTTCTGAGCTGGCCGGGTAATCCGGATACGATGCTTCTGAAGGCCGCGGCGGTGCGAGCCACCCTCCTGACGTGAATCCAGGGCAGAGAACACCCCCGTGTTCCCGTGGACCACATCCTCTCCACGGGCATCAGGCACACACAGTGCACACTGCCGGCACCGCCCCCACCTTGGGCTGGGCTGTGTGCACCCAGCCCTGGCCTCCAGGGGCACAGGGTTCAGCATCATCCTGCCCTCCGCTTCAATGCACGAGGTGTGGCCTGACCTTCCTGACTCGCCAGCCATGAGGAATTACCCTGGGTTCACTTTGTGGTCAGGCTTCCAGCTGGCCAGTCTGCAACACAAATGTTTTCAAGTTAAGTTCTAGAATCTCCCAGCCACCCCTGCTGCCTTTGGCTGTGGCCGAAGGGGGGCTGGAACACTCTCGGGCTGCCCAGCATGGGGGGAGCTCCTGGAGGGCAACACACCCAGGGCAGCCAGAGCCTCTGGGGACCCAGGCCTGCTGGTGGAGGGGAGCCCCAGGGCCTCACCCGAGCTGGGGGCTTGGACCGCTGGCCCTCCAGGCTGCTGCCCCTCCCCCTCACAGAACTGTCCGCCCACCTCAGGGCCCAAGGGGCTCAACCCACGCTGAGGTCAGCAGAAGGGGAGGGCCTCAGAGTGACAGGATGAATCCTGCCTGTGGCCGCAGCCCCAAGCCCATGGCCATCACCTGCCACCTGGGGAGTCCTCGTCACAGGGCAGCTCACTGCATGGCCCAAGCGGCTCCTCCTGGCCCACGTTCACTCACGGACACCTCATGGGTCACTTCAAGTGACCCCTCTGTCGTCGGGGTCAAGGGTTATCATTGTTTCAGAAAGATTTTTCTATCTCAAGAGAGGGATAAAGTGGGAACATGGTGTTGCCCACTCAGGATCCGCTGCTGCAGCTCCCAGAAGTCCGGTCCCCTGAAGGGCAGGGACCCAGGCCCCACGAGTACAGAACCACTCCCAGGCTCCACGGGTCCAGGTGAGTGGCCATCACAGAAGGTGCTGACTGAGTGGGAAAGTCTGTGATTCTTATACTCAGCTCAGCATCAAGAAGTAGGGTCTCTGGCATCAGGTCTCATCTGCGGGCGACACCTTTTGGTGGCAGCACTGCCCACAAGGCACCAGCTGCTGGGACAGGCCTTGGCCGGCAGCCACCATCCAGTAAACAGTCAATCTCGTCTCCTCCACTCACATACTCCGTGACAAGAAATAATGTTTCTTCAGTGTCAATCACCTGGAGGATCTTTCAAGACCCTGATGCTCTGGACTTTGCAAGAAGTCTCTGGAGGTTCTTGTTAATGGCCTTCCTGAAAAAGACCACCCTCATATTTACCCCAGTAAGGTCAGCAGCAAACTCATTAGAAAGCTTGGGAGACCAGGAAACAGTGGGTTGACTTATTCAAAGCACTGAAGGAAAAATATGTCAACCAAGAATCCTGTGGCTGGCAAAACAGCGAGTTCTTTAGCATTAGGCCTGCCTTGCATAAAGGACACTGGACAGTAACTAAAAAACAGGTGTATATAAGGGAAAAGTAGGAAGTGACTGCATAAGCCAAGATTCAGAGAAGACCTTAGAAGACTTGAAGCGTACACCTCAGGCTGGTCCTCATCTTGGAGACTGCCCACAACAATCAGAAGCACAAAAACAGTGTCAGCAAACAGCAAGCCTGGGGAAGAGCAGGAACCTTATTTCCAAGCTCCCACATTACTGCACTCAAACGTCCAGTTTTCAACAAAAAAATCACAAGGCAGACAAGTGACGTCATCAGAATGGTGGCGCAGGAGAGTTCTACTATCTTCCCCCAGAGAAACGATTTGAACGACTGCCCACAGACCAGACAGCCTGTGCGGAAGGCCGGGAGTGCAGCGGTGGGTGCCAGCGCGGCGCTGGACAAGACACCAGATACTGGGTGCACTGAGGAGGCCGAGTCTAACTGTCCCCATGTTGACGCCCCCAACCCCCACGGTGGCATTTCAGGACTAAAGGTAACCAGGAAAGGTTAATTTTAAATCTACACTGGCTCTGCTCCAGTGACTTGAACCCTTTTTTATTTTTATGAAGAAACAGGAGGGCCTGCCTGAGGGAGTAACCTGAGCCGCCCACCTGTGAAGGAGCCTGAGGGAGTGAGGCTAACACACCCGCCTGAGGCGAGCCATTCTTGAGAAGACGGATTCGTCTTCTTACTCTTTCCGCACCTCCCCCCATCTCTGATCCATAAGATAACCTGGCAGCCAGGCCCTGAAAGACGGCGGTTTCGAGGCACAAGCCTGCCTTCTTCTCCCCCAACAGGCTCCCGCTAAACTCTCTTCCTCCGCAAGCCCGCTTCTCCGGAAGGCGCGCCCCGCCTCCCGCGCATGCGCCGACGCCGGGCGAGCGCGCTCGGGCGTCAGGGAGCCTGCGCGGGAGAGCGGCGCGTCCGCAGGCCTGCGGAAGCCAGGGACTGGACGGCGGAGCGCGCGCCAGGGGCCAGGGCTGTCAGCGCGCGGCCGGGCCTCCGCACCGAGGGCCGCGGAGCGGCAGCGCTCGCCACAGGGGGCGGCGTGGAGCCGGCGCCCCCGCAGAAACAGGTGAGAGTTCCCCGCACAGCCCCCGGCGGGCGCTTCTCTCCTGAAGTCAGCCGGGAAGAGGTCACTGTTCAGATGTGACGGCAGCAACACAGGGCTTCAAGGAATAAGAAAAATCGAGGTCCAGTTATCAAATAAATGTCACGGGGAGGCAGTGTACAGCACAGGACACGGGGTCAATAAAACTGCAGGAACTCTGTATGATGGCAGAAGGCTCCTGCACTTATCATGGTGGTCAGTTCATAACCCACAAAAATGCTGAATCACTCTGCTGTACACTCCGAACTAATATAATACTGTATGCCAACTATGCCTTAGTAAAAAAAAAAAAAGTGTTTTTAAGAAAATTTAAGGAATATGACACCATCAGTGGAACACAGTAACTGTGTCTAATAACTGACCCCAGAGAAATGGAAATCTGCCATTTACCCAATAAATAATTCAAAATAGCTGTTTTAAGGAAGCTCAGTAAACTACAAAAAACAGGACAATTCACCACATTAGGAAAACAACACGTGAACAAATAAGACATTCTACTGGTAGAAAAATCATTAAAAAAAAATTATGTAGAAATTCTTAGGCTGAAGAATACAATGGATGAAATTATTTAAAATGCAATGGACAACATTAACAGCAGAATGAATAAAGAGGAAGAAGCTGTGAAGTAGCAGACAGAACCTTGAAATTATTCAAAGGAGAAGATACAAGAATGAAGAGTGAAAGTCCTGTGAATTATTCTGCCTTAGATTAAGAAAAACAATCTAAGAAGTACTGGCGTCTCAGAAGACAAAGAGGTCAGAAAGCATATTTTAAAAAATAATGACCGAAAACGTCCCAAATCTGAGGAGAAATTTTGATATCTGAGCTTATGAAGCTAAAAGGTCACCCCAAAATGTCAGCTCAGTTGCTCAGTCATGTCCGACTATTTGTGACCCCATGGACTGCAGCACACCAGGCTTCCCTCTCCATCACCAACTGCTGGAGCTTACTCAAACTCACATCCATCGCAGTCGTGATGCCATCCAACCATATCATCCTCTGTTGTCCCCTTCTCCTGCCTTCAATCTTGCCCAGCATCAGGGTCTTTTCAAATGAGTCAGTTCTTTGCATCAGGTGGCCAAAGTATTAAGAGTTTCAGCCTCAGCATCAGTCCTTCTGATGAATATTCAGGGCTGATTTCCTTTAGGATTGACTGCTTGGAGTTCGAGCTGTCCAAGACTGGAGAGTCTTCTCCAACACCACAGTTCAAAAGCGTCGATTCTTTGGCGCTCAGCTTTCTTTATAGTTCAACTCTCACATCCATACATGACTACTGGAAAAACCATATCTTTGACTATACGGACCTTTGTTGGCAAAATCATGTTTCTGCTTTTTGATATGCTGTCTAGGTTGGTCATAGCTTTTCTTCCAAGGAGCCAAGCGTCATTTAATTATAGCCACATAGATCTAGAAAGAGATTTCTTAGGTAGGACTGGCTCACATGATGATAGAAGCTGAGAAGTCCCAGAGCTGCCCTGCCCTCTGCCAGCTAGAGGCCCAGGAAACCCAGAGGCCAGCTATAAGTCCCCGTCTGAGCCCAAAGGCCTGCGACCCCAGAGAACCAGAGCGAATTTTAGGAGACAGAAGTCCAGGCTCAGAAAAGAAGCTCCATCCTCCACCCCAACCCCGTCAAACCCTGAAGCCCCCTCCCCACTCCCTGCCTTGTTGCTCTATCCAGGCCCTTGTAGGACTGGGTAAAGGATTGATGAGCGTTAACCCCATTCCGGGCTTCCCCCATAGCTCAGCTGGTAAAGAATCTGCCTGCGATGCAGGAGACCTGGGATCGATTCCTGGGTCAGGAAGATCCCCTGGAGAAGGGATAGGCTACCCAACTCCAGCATTCGGGCCTGGAGAATTCCATGGACTATACAGCCCATGGGGGTCACTAAGAGTGAATGACTTTCACTTTCATCCTTCCAGAGCCCCCGGACTCAAACGCTAATCTGTTCTGAAACACCACGACAGACACCACCAGAAAATTTTACTACATTTCTGGGCATCCCTTAGCCCAGTCTAGTCACCACCTGAGACGAACAGTGTCAGCAAAGCTACCCTCCCTGGCCCACTCCGCCCTCCCTCTTCGGACCCCCACCCCACTCTGGACGCTCAGGGATGCAGCGAGCCCGCCCTGGGAACGCGAGCCCGCCGTGGGTGCACGGCCCAGTGGGAGGGCGGGGGTTCCGGGCGAGGGCGGGGTGCGGGGAGAGCCCCCAGGCGAGCGGTTGGGCCGAGACAGAGCGCCCACCCAGCCGCAGGAGACCCCAGCGGCAGGCTGTACACCGGATGGGCGCTTAAAACGGCCGTTACCTGGGGCGGAGCTATCCCCAGGGTCAGAGGGCCAGGCTAGACTCGAGCCAGGGGGCGCGCGGCGCCTGGAAGAAATGTCCGCGTCGGCCCCTCCCTCACACCTGGGCCTGCAGGGCAGGGGCGGGGGTGCCCGAAAAAGCAGGTTTGAAGCGGAAGGAAGACGTTTCCCCGCTTCCTACTCAGCCGGAGTGAGGGAGCCTCGCGGCGCAACGGCTGGGCCGCTGGAAGGAGCGCCGAGTGGCAGAGCCTGCGAGGGGGCGGAACCCGCCGGACAGAGGGCCGAGGGGCGGGGCCGAGGGGCGGGGCCTGCGCGTGGCCGAGCCGCCCACCCTGGCTCTCCCGGAGCAATTCCAGCCCGAGCCCCTGTTCACCTGGACGGTGTGTTGGGCAGAGCTGCCACTGTTACTCAAGCTGTACGTTTTAACCAACATCAGGTACCCTCTTAAGAGTTGTGAGAGGCACTTACAGTAAATCCTGAGTTTTCTTCTTTAAATTCTGAGGGATTTTTTAAACCTTTTAAATGTGTTTATTGGTGCTCGGGGTTTAATTTTTTTTTTTTTTTTTTTTGGCTGCCCTGGGTCTTCATTGCTGCGCGGGCTCCTCATTGCTGTGGAGCATGGGCGGGCTCTGCTCTGTGACCACGTTACAAACACGGGTTCGTGGCTCAGAGGTTCGGGTGCCTGCCGCTCCTCCTGCGCTGCTGGCTGACCAAGACTGTCCAGCCCAGGGTGCCTCGCCTGCCCTTCGGGGGGCTGCCCTCAGCCTGCACAGGCCAGTCGGTGTGTGGTTCTGAAAGGGTGTTGCTGAACCACGAAAGACACCGGGATTCTTGGCCTCTGGAGGAAAGAAATTCGATCCCGGGCCCATGACGAGGCTTGGTCACTCGGAGCTTTTGTGTGATAAAGTTTTATTAAAGTATAAAAGAGATAAAGACAGCTTCTGACATAGACATCAGAAGAGGGCAGAAAGAGTGCCCCCTGTTAGCCTTTAGCAACGTGTTATATACCTATCAGCAAGCTGTTAGTTAGAGAACGGAGATGTCTCAAAACTCAGAGTGGCACCAGGCCTGTCACCCACAACATGCATTTTGAGTTAACTTGGCACCAGATGAGTCATCCCAGGCCTTAAAACTATTGATATGAATCTTGAAGAAAGGCTGGGTTCCAAACAAATAGTCTCATTAACATAGTTTAAGAGAACATTTGCATGAGTAAAACATACTGGTTTGTCAAGTTCTGATTCTTAGGCGAAACTGATTTGAAGACAGAGTCTGGGGGAAATGCATAGTACATTAGCATAGTTTAAGAAAACATCTCCATAAGAAAAACCCTGGGGTGCCTGACCCACGATCACGCTTCAGGTGCACTCAGTGCACTCGGAGGTCCTCTCCCGGGAACGAGCGAGGCCGTGTGCACACTGGCCTGGGTACGCCCCGGTCACCTGCTCTGCCTCTCCTGTCCCAGGAAGGACCACCCCGCACCCGGGACCCTGTTTCACTTGGCAGGAGTTGGGCTTTCCTCACGATGGAGGTGCTATAGTGTGCTGAGTCCCTCCGCTCCACATCCCAAAGCCCTGGGCCTCCCAAATCCCTGGCCTGCTTCCTCCCCTGTGACCGGCTCCTCCAGGGAGAGGCTCCTCCCTGCAAGGCCGCCTCCTGGACCGCACACTGACCCTCTCCCTGCTGGGGCGATCTCAGTGCATCGAGATGCCTCCAACCTACTTCCGATCAGGGTCCCCTCAGTAATCCCGTCCACTGACACCCCTGCTCTTCGCCTGTGAACCTTCTGCAGCCTCTGCTGCACCTTCAGAGCTGAGCTCAGTCCTGCAGTCTAGCTCAGGCCTCTCCTTGTAGGCAGGGTGCTTTACCTTCCCCTCTTCCTGCTTCTCTGGCTCATCTCGTAATTAAATTGATGTAAGACAGATGAACTGGAGAAAACATTTAATTTGTATGTACGGGAGCCCAGAAAAATATGAGACTCAAAGAAGGGACCAAAGCAGGTAGCTGTTATTCTTTTTAGACAAAGAAAGAATGATTTGTGAAAAACTGACAAGGCCAAAGAGCTTGGGCCGTGGTAGTAAGCTAGTGCAGAAGAACCAAGGTTTGTCTGTGAGTCCCCATCTGTCTTCTTCAAGGTACGGGGGGCCCTTCCCGTGGAGACTATTTCCTGTTTTTAGGGGATGAAGGCGGGCCAGAACACCCTGATTGGAAATAATCATTGTGCACAAACGGCACGTTTTGGGGGCTGGTCCACAGCCCCATCACCATTTTTAACAAGTGTTCACTTCATTTTTCTTTTATAAGACCAGCAGAAAGATGAGAGAAACATACATCGATCAGGCTTCTTTTCTCACATCTTTTCCTAGATTAAAAAAAAAAAGTTTCCCAACCATTTGTGAAGACACAAAATACACGCAGACATGCCTCTGGAACGGTGTGCTGCTGAGACTGCGGGAGAGCAAGTTCGTGTGAAGGTTCTGGTTTCACACGCATATAAAAGTCATGCTCACGAGATGCTCACGGGATGCTGTGGTCGGTTAGCTCTTGAGCAGCGCTGCGTCTAAGGCTTAGTGCATACTCCTTAACTAAAAACGCTTTATTGCTAGAAAGGGCTAACAATTACCTGACTCTTTGGTGAGTCGTGGTATAACATCAGATTCATCATAACAAATGTCAGTTATTCATCATAACAACATAACCGACCTTTCTAACAGATGCGGTAACAGTGAGGAAGCATGAAATGCGGACATCCCAGGGCAGACTCTGGCAGGAGAAGCGTCTCAAGAGGCCTGCTCGAGCGGGGGCGCCACCAACTCAGCCTGCGACTGTGAGGCGCGCAGCAGCTGTAGAGCACTGCGACTCGGGCCTTCCTGTGGCATGGGGCATGTGCCGCGTGCTGCCTGGGAACTCTGCAAAGCAACCGCGGCAGCCGGTGCAGGGCGGGAGAGAACAAGAGGGCACCTTCCTCCCCAGCGGGTTTCCTCAGAGGCAGCCTGGAAGAAGGGCAGGAACAGGGCTGGGGACAGCCCACTGCGACCCCCACGAGCAGGCGTTGAGGCGTTGAGTGAGGGCCCACATGCCCCCAGGTTACACCGAGATCACAGGACCGTGCCCCACAACAACCGCTGTCCTGAGCTCCCTGACCCTGAATTAGGTAAAAATACGCACCCTAATCAACCACCTAACATATATTTCTGCTTTATTGACTATGCCAAAGCCTTTGACTGTGTGGATCACAACAAACTATGGAAAATTCTGAAAGAGATGGGAATACCAGACCACCTGAACTGCTTCTTGAGAAACCTGTATGCAGGTCAGGAAGCAACAGTTAGAACTAGACATGGAACAACAGACTGGTTCCAAATAGGAGAAGGAGTACGTCAGGCTGTATATTGTCACCCTGCTTATTTAACTTCTATGCAGAGTACATCATGAGAAACGCTGGGCTGGAGGAAGCACAAGCTGGAATCAAGATTGCCTGGAGAAATATCAATAACCTCACATATGCAGATGACACCACCCTTATGGCAGAAAGTGAAGAGGAACTAAAGAGCCTCTTGATGAAAGTGAAAGAGGAGAGTGAAAAAGTTGGCTTAAAGCTCAACATTCAGAAAACGAAGATCATGGCATCCGGTCCCATCACTTCATGGGAAATAGATGGGGAAACAGTGGAGACAGTGGCTGACTTTATTTTTGGGGGCTCCAAAATCACTGCAGATGGTGATTGCAGCCATGAAATTAAAAGACACTTCCTCCTTGGAAGAAAAGTTATGAGCAACCTAGATAGCATATTAAAAAGCAGAGACATTACTTTGCCAACAAA
>SJYQ01009593.1:121421-169738 GCA_006410935.1 Redunca redunca | reverse complement strand
TTTTCTTCAAAGGAGGAAGCGTCTTTTAATTTCATGGCTGCAATCACCATCTGCAGTGATTTTGGAGCCCCCAAAAATAAAGTCAGCCACTGTCTCCACTGTTTCCCCATCTATTTCCCATGAAGTGATGGGACCGGATGCCATGATCTTCGTTTTCTGAATGTTGAGCTTTAAGCCAACTTTTTCACTCTCCTCTTTCACTTTCATCAAGAGGCTCTTTAGTTCCTCTTCACTTTCTGCCATAAGGGTGGTGTCATCTGCATATGTGAGGTTATTGATATTTCTCCGGGCAATCTTGATTCCAGCTTGTGCTTCCTCCAGCCCAGCGTTTCTCATGATGTACTCTGCATAGAAGTTAAATAAGCAGGGTGACAATATACAGCCTGACGTACTCCTTTTCCTATTTGGAACTAGGCTGTTGTTCCATGTCCAGTTCTAACTGTTGCTTCCTGACCTGCATACAGGTTTCTCAAGAGGCAGGTCAGGTGGTCTGGTATTCCCATTTCTTTCAGAATTTTCCATAGTTTATTGTGATTCACACAGTCAAAGACTTTGTCCTAGGTCTAACTAAGCTTTAATATAGGGCCTCCAGAGACCCCCACCAGGCAATATTTTATTTGCATGCTAAAAGTCAAATATAGAGATTCAATGAGAGTTTTAACTAAAGTAGCAAATTAAATGATGAGACAGGGTAAGTAAATGCATAGCTAGAGAAGTCAGCGCAGGTTCTGGAGGTGAACTGCATTTAGCCTGGGCTCCCCACCGATGGTCCCTGTTAGCCCTTGTTTTCTTTCTGTTTAAGTATTTATTTATTTGGCTGCACTACGTCTTAGCTGCAGCACATAGGGTCTTCACTGTGGCATGTGGGATCTAGTTCCCTGACCAGGGGTCGAACCTGGGCTCCCTGCACTGGGAGTTCAGAGTCTTAGCCACCAGGGAAGTCCCCGTTTTTTTCTTTATAGCTGGCTTTGTGTGGTTTTGTTTGGCAAACGCTCTTTGACCATAAGTGTTTCTCTGATTTTTCGTAAAACAGATGCACCCACAGGCTCACACACTCACTTGTTTTTTCTGTCACTCACTCATTCAACAATCATTTCGTTTTCTCTTTTAAATTGAGGGTCTGTGATGTGTTGACTTCCCTGGTGGCTCAGACGGTAAAGCTTCTGTTTACAATTCGGGAGACCCAGGTTCGATCCCTGGGTTGGGAAGATCCCCTGGAGAAGGAAATGGCAATCCACTCCAGGACTATTGCCTGGAAAATCCCATGGACAGAGGAGCCTGGTAGGCTACAGCCCATGGGGTCGCAAAGAGTCAGACACGACTGAGCGATTTCACTTCACTTCACTTCACTTCATGATGTGTTAGGATTTGGTGTGGGGCGGGGGGTGGGGGGGAGAGCGGAGTACTCTGCTCCTCCTGTCTTGGAGCCTAAGGATGACTGAGAAATAGACTTGAACCAAACCAGTGACCACAGAAATAAACCTCTAACAAAGTGATCGCACGGGTAAGAGACAGCCTCTGGCTTCTCCCAAGTCTTGCTGAAGCTTCCAGGGAAGGGAGGGGGTGGGCCTTGGGGCTGCCACACGGATGGTTGGGGACTGGACCCAAGGCTCCGGTAATAAAGAGGTGTTGACACTGTTACCTACCCAGGCATGTTCTCTCACCAACTCAAGGGTCGGTAACCAGGGAGAGGCCTGGCATCCTTGCTACCAGACCACACCAGGGAACCGCTGCTGCCCCGCAAACTCTCCTTACACAGTCACTGAATGTTTTCGGAGGGGCCCTAACCGATCGTCATTCACACGGGCCCGAGCTGGGGGGCGGGGAGGAAACAGACTCAAGACACGTCACCTTGACACCTTAAGCAAGGCGACAGTGAGTTTCCTAGGGCCACCCGTGTGCGGCTCTCGGGGTATATCTTACATTTTCAAGACAAATCAAGAATCAGGCAAAACATGTTTTCACCGCTCACATCGGCTGGAATTTTCATATACTGTCTCCTGCTGCGGCTGCTGCTAAGTCTCTTCAGTCGTGTCCGACTCTGTACGACCCCATAGATGGCAGCCCACCAGGCTCCGCCATCCCTGGGATTCCCCAGGCAAGAACACTGGAGTGGGTTGCCATTTCCTTCTCCAGTGCATGAAAGTGAAAAGTGAAAGAGAAGTTGCTCAGTTGTGTCCGACTCCTTGCCACCCCATGGACTGCAGCCCACCAGGCTCCTCTGTCCATGGGATTTTCCAGGCAAGAGTACTGGAGTGGGGTGCCATTGCCTTCTCCTAGGGACTGATAATTCTCTAAGGAGATGGAGTGCAGTCCCTGGCTACAACACACACGTCTGAAGACAAGGCTGCAAAACACAAGAGGCAGTGATCACGGGACAGAGAAGCGACTGGGCAAGGCCGGCGAGTGGTTGGGATGGGCGTGGCCTCAGGGCCGGGAAGACGCAGCCGCAGTGGGGCCCACGGGGCGCCCTGCCTCTGCGGTGCCCCCACCGCCTCAGGTGTCTGCTCGAGGAAGCGTCTCTCCAAGTGGCGGACAGAACGAGAGGGCCCGTGTCCCTCTAGGTGGGCTGTAGGCTTCGGGGCAGTCCTGAGCCGGCCTGCCTCCAGAAGCCTGGTGTCAGAGGGCCTCCAGGCCCCTGGGAAGGGGGTGGGGTGCAGGCTGGACTTCGCACTCCCCGCGGCACCAGTGAAGGAAAGTCAGGACACGTGGGCAAGTGCTGGGAGTTAAAATAGCAGCCAAGTTACCTCCTGAAGCCTAGTCACATTCCAGGCTGGTGGTGGTGGTGCTTTGGTTGACTGACTCTCCTGACCGCTGGACTATAGCCCACCAGGCTCCTCTGTCCAAGAGATTCTCCAGGCAAGACTACTGGAGTGGGTTGCCATTTCCTTCTCCAGGGGATCTTCCCAACTGGAGACTGAACAGGCATGTGCATTGCAGGTGGATTCTCTACTTCAGACCCACCGGCCCTATTCCAGGCTATGACTCCCTTATTAGTGACAGAACTCAAAACTAACAAGCCTACTCTCTTTGTTTACATGTATAAACACAATCTGAAGCTTCAAAGAAAGAAGACACAATCTTCTTTATTTTTAATTGAAGGGAGTCTTTCATCTTCTCTCCTAATTGGAGGACGGGGAAGCGTTGATCTCCCTGTCTCTCAAAGGGATTCCCACGTTGCAGAAGATGGGGCTAAGACAGCATTTTGCTAGAATTCCTGAAATCAGAGCGAGTTGGTCCTTCCCGGTGGAGGGGGTCTCTGAGCACAGGAGGGTCGGGGCTGCCCACAGGTGACCTCCTGGGGCTGCCGGACACGGGTGCCTGCCCCGCCCGGGGCAGCTGTGGGCACCTCGAAGGAAGACAGCGCACCTCCGTCCCCCAGGGAGACAGATGGGGGCAGCGCTTCACCCAGCAGGAGGGGTAGCAGCAAAGGGCAGAAACCAGAGCTCAAGATGCGCCCGGGGACTGGACGGGATCTGGGGCATGCAGGAGCATCACCCTAATCCACAGCTAGAGACAGCTACCCCTTTGGTTCAAAGATAGTCGTGTGTGTGTGTGTGTGTGTGTGTGTGTGTGTGTGTGATAGTCATGTGTGTGTGTGTGTGTGTGCGCACGCGCGCTAAGTTGCTTCAGTCGAGTCCAACTCTTTGCAACCTCATGGACTGTATAGCCCAGCAGTCTCCTCTGTTCATGGGATTCTGCAAGCAAGATTACTGGAGTGGGTTGCCATTCCCTTCTCCAGGGGATCCTCCTGACCCAGGGATAGAACCTGTGTCTCTTAGGTCTTCTGCACCGGCAGGTGGGTTCTTTACCAATGCACCACCTGGGGGGCCCAGTCATATATACAGATACACATACATACACACACACATATATATGTCTTGATAATTTAGGATTACTGAGAGATAATTCTGGATCATGGAAATATGTAAAATTTGTAGTTTTTTAAAATATCTGACTTAATATATTTTCTATAAAGACTATATACCCCTTTTGTAACTAGAAAAAATACTCTAACCAAATGCAAAGCCCTCCTGCCTCAGATCAGGCCCGGTCTGGGGAAAATGGAAAGGACTGAGCCGGAAGATCAGGCGGGGTCGGTCATCCTGGGAAAGGCAACAGCTGTGGGAGCTGGGGTGTGATCCCTGAGCAGCAGCAGTAACAGCTACTGTCTCCCGCCCCCCTCTGTCTGTCTCCTACAGGTTTTGAGTGTCTGCTTCTTCTTGCCCAGGTTTTCGTTATGACGGCACCTGGAGGAGGCAGGTGGTTTCCCCCGTGAAGTTACTGCCGGGTGGCGGGTGGCTGCAGAGAGGTTGCAGGCACAATGGTGCTGGGAGGGGCCACCAGCAAAATCAGACAATAGGCGCTGATTTCTCTGCGCAGTCAGTCAAGACACAGCAGGGCCGCGGTTAAAGGTGAGGGTGTGTCCCTGTCAGAGAAGCAGGTAGGGTCTGGGGAGGAGCCCCTGCAGAGCCCCTTATGGCAGAGTCTGTCCCCCCTGGAGCCTGGCAGGAGAAAGGCCCCGAACAGCGAGAGCCCAGGGCCTCTGACCCACCCAGCCAGAGAGAGCCAGCAGGGAAGGGCGCTTCACTGAGCACTCGGGGATTCTCGGTTCCAGACGCACCAGGCGAGAAAGCACTGCATGCCAAGGAAACAGCCTCACCCAGCAATCTGAGGGACCTCAGGACCTGCAGGAAAGCTCAGTCCTTACTTGCAAAACAGTGAGCTTGCTCCCAGTGCTACATGCTGAGTGAGGGCCCTAGAGCCTTATGCCGGTGAGCCCGCTCTTGGTAAACTGTGAGCCAGTGAGGAGTCACCTTTGATTGCTTGTTTTGGCAGAAGGCACCTCTCCAATATTCAAAATGGGGATAATCCACATGATAACCATGACTCAATTTTATTGAGTTTTGTTAACAAGATAATTATATTTTAAAATATGTTAGATGTGGCTTATTGTGTCATTAATGTTTATAAAATTTATTAAGTGTCATCAGCCATTAGAACACACACACACACACACACACCCCTGCTGATGCCTGCTTGTTTTCCAGCACAGGGAAGACTGCTCTGGGAGAACCCGAGACACCCTCCCTCCTTTAAAAAGTCCCATGTTTTCCTTCTCTCCGTAGCTGGCACTTCCTGCCTCCTGCTTGCTGAGGTCAGACACACCCTTGATTTTGTTTTCTTCATCCTGGAGGCCACATTCAGTCCATGAATCTCATTCTCTTCCAAGGAGGCTCTCAGTCCCTGCTTTTCCCCACCCCAAGCAGCTCCCTGCGTCCACCTAACCACCTCCATCTCCCTGCTGTGAGCTCCCTACCAAGAATCACCCTCACAAAGTGCCTGGAGAGGTGTGTGAAGATGGAGATCAGGGAACCGAAGATGACATGAGCAGATGGAGAGACACCATGTTCTTGGATCGGAATAATCAATATAATGAAATGACTGTATTATCCAAGTTAGTCTCAGCTGCTCAGTCATGTCCTACTATTTGTGACCCCATGGACTGCAGCCTGCCAGGCTCCTCCATCCATGGGATTTTCCAGGCAAGAATATTAAAGGGGGTTGCCATTTACTTCTCCAAAGAAATCTATAAATTCAGTGCAATCTCTATCAATCTACCAATGGTATTTTTCACAGAACTAGAACAAAGAATTCCATAATTTGTATGGAAACATGAAGGACTCCAAGCCAAAGCAATCTTGAGAAAGAAGAATGGAGCTGGAGGAATCAACCTTACTGACTTTAGAGTGTACTACAAGCTATAGCTATCAAGACAGTATGGCACTGGCACAAAAAAATAAATACAGACCAATGAAACAAGATAGAAAGCTCAGAGATAAACCCACGTACTACGGGCACCTTATCTTTGACAAATGTGTGTGCCCAGTCACTGACTCGTGTCTGAGCTCTCTGCAACCCCATGGACTGTAGCCCACCAGGCTCCTCTGTCCATGGGATTTTCCGGGCAAAAATACTGGAGTGGGTGGCTATTTCCTACTCCAGGGGATCTGCCCGATCCGAGGATCAAACCCGAGTATTTTATGTCCCCTGCATTGACAGGTGGATTTTTCGTCACTAGTGCCAACTGGGAAGCTCTTCTTTGACAAAGAGGGCAAAGCTATTTCATGGAGAAAAGACAGTCTCTTCAATAAGTGGTGCTGGGAAAACTGGTCAACTACATGTAACAGAATGAAATTTAGAACACTTCCTAACACCATACACAAAAATAAACCCCAAATGAATTAAAGAGTTAAATGTATGACCAGAAACTATAAAACTCTTAAAGGAAAACACAGGCAGAAACTTGATGACGTAGACCACAGCAAGATCGTCTATGCCCCCACCTCCTGGAGTAATGGGAGTAAAAATAGAAATAAACAAATGGGACCCAACTAAACTTGAAAACTTCTGCACAACAAAGGACATGATAAGAAAGGCCAAAAGACAACCCTCAAAATCGGAGAAAATAATAGCAAATGAAACAACTGACAAAGGATTAAACTCCAAAACACACAAGCAGCTCATGCAGCTCAACACCAGAGAAAGAAACAACACAGTCAAAAAGTGGGCAGAAGAGACATGTCTCCAAAGAAGACACACAGATGGCCAGTAAACGCACGGAAAGACGCCCAGTACCGCTCATTATTAGAGAAATGAAAATCAAAATCACAATGAGGTACCAGCTCACACAAGCCAGAATGGCCATCATCAAAAAAACTACAAACAGCCAATGCTGGAGAGGGTTTGGAGAAAAGGGAACCCTCTTGCACTCTTAGTGGGAATTTAAACTGATACAGTCACTATGAAGAACAGTATGGAGTTTCTTAACAAGCGAGGAATAAAACTACCATATGACCCAACAATCCCACTACTGAGCATATACCCTGAGAAAACCATAATTGAAAAATACACACATACGCCAACATGCTCTATGTACAAAGGCTAGGACATGGAAGCAGCCTAGATGTCCATCCGCAGGATGGGTGGATAAAGAAGCTGTGGTGCATTCACACAACGGGATTTTACTCAGCCATAAAAAGGGATGCGCTGGAGTCAGTTCTAAACAGGTGGATGAAAAGCGAAAGTGAAGTCGCTCAGTTGCGTCCAACTCTTTGGGACCCCATGGACTGTAGCCCACCAGGCTCCTCCATCCATGGAATTTTCTATGCAAGAGTACTGGAGTGGGTTGCCATTTCCTTCTCCAGGCGATCTTCCCAACCCAGGGATCAAACCCAGGTCTCCGGCACTTCGGGCAGACGCTTTACTGTCTGAGCCATGAGGTGGATGAACCTAGATCCCATTATACAGAGTGAAGTCAGTCAGAAAGAAAAAAACAAGTATTGAATATTAATGCATGTGTGTGGAATCTGGAAAGACAGTACTGATGAGCCTACCTGCAGGGCAGCAAAGGAGACGCCGACATGGAGAACAGGCTGTGGGCGGGGGCTGGGGGAGGAGTGGAGAGAGCACACGGAAGCATGTTCACGCCGCGTGCAAAGTGGGGAGCAGAGGGGCTGTGCGGGTGACACAGGGAGCTCAGGCCTGGTGCTCCGCGACGGCCCAGAGGGCGCGGTGAAGGGGGTGGGGGAGGCTTAGAAGGGAGGGGATGTGTGTTACCTGCACAAATTCATGCTGATGTATGGCAGAAACCAACACTGTATTGTAAAGCAATTATCCTCCAATTAAAAAGAAATGCATTTTTAAAATGTAGCTCGGTGCATCCTCAGGCCCCAGCACCTCCCTGGAGCACCCTCCTCCCAACAAAAGGCTCTCGGCCCGCCTCCACGCACTGCCCTGCAGACTGAGCTCTGGACTCTGGCGACATCTCAGATGTCCCTGCCTCTGCCTTGCTGCTGCTCTGCCCGTCCTCACCCTTTTGGGCTCAGGAGTACGCGTCCTGAGCCGTCTCTGGGAAGGGACACCCGGCTGCCCGAGTCTCACAGCATGATGCACGTGCTTTGCTCCACATCCACACCGCTGTTCCCTGATTACCTGCTTATGGACACCTCTGCCTATCAGAATATGAGGGTGTCAAGTACACGGTGAAAAGCCTCCAGAATGTCACATACTATTTCTGTCCTTAGCTCCCTTATGGGCTGGACCACGCTCCCCGAGGCAGTGTGGGAGGCCTCCCCTCCCACCCCGCAGCGTGGGCAGTGCTTGGAGATGGCCTCTGAAGAGGTGACCAAGTAGGAATGACGCTATCTGGGTGGGCCTAAACAAAGCTGACAGGCGTTCCTTCTGAGAGAGGAGGTATGGGCCCAGAGGCACACAGGGGGCTGCAGGATGATGGCAGAGGGGCCGGGTGGTCCTCACCTACCCAGAGGCCTGGGGAGAAGCCAGCCCCGCCCTCTGGCTCCAGGCCGGGCCTCCCCGCTTCAGGATTGAGATCAGACGAACCTCTGTGGGGCTTTGCCCTGAAGCCTGAACCGATGGATGCGGGCCCTGTCCCCAGAAGGCTGCAATAGAGGCCCCGCCCTGCCCGAAGGAGGGCCATCAGGGGCCCCTCCCGGTCCAGCAGAGGGCTCCGCGGAGCCTGCTGTGAGGCTGGGTCTCCCACCAACAGGACCAGGAGCCCGAGGGCTGGTGAGCCTGGGGCCGGGACTTTCTGCACCAGGAGGGAGGAAGTCAGCACCAACCAGGTGCAGCTGAGGGAGGAAACAGAACAGGCTCCTTCCTGGGCCGGACTGTGGACTGTGAGCTATACTCCCAGCATCTATGGAAACGACTTACCAACTGGAAAACTAGGCACCAGGAAGGAAGCGCTGCAGGGCTCTCCATTGCCTAAAATAATACCCTAATTATCTGTGTGACTGAATAGAATCATACATTCTAGTATGCTTATTGGGGAATGACCACAAGCCTATTGATAATTGTCCACTGTTAACTACCTTGGCTTAAGGCATATGAATCACGGGTTAACTTTTTGTATCTTTCTTTTCCTTTGTTCAGACTAGTTTCAGGGAATTTGAGGAGGTGGTTTTGGGCACGTACACTTAGGGTATATAAGGTTTTCACAAAAACTTGTTGGGGTCCTTGGCCAAGAGGAGACTCTGCCTTAAGCCTGCTGGTATAATAAACTGCACTCCACTATCTGCATTGCCCTTCTGAGTGAGTTTGTTTACCAGAACGTGTGGCTACAACACAGCAACAGTGAGGACGTGGCTTGGTTATTCTCTGGTCTTCGTGGCTTGGTTATTCTCTGGTCTTCGTGACTGTGATTGAAAGTCACATTTAACCTGGGCTTTTCAGTTTAAGCCACCAAACTCCCTTCTTGCTTATTGTTCAGGGACGTGGAGTCCTGATTGGTGCTGTAGTCCTATGATCTACACCTTCACACCACTGAAAGACCATTTCCCAGGCTTACCCATGCTGTTTCTGTTAATGTTTGGTGTTTATCTTTCCAGACTATCCTGTAAGTATACAAATGTAGGTACATAATTAATGACAGGTATAGAATCTAACATAGGCACAGTTATAGATATGGGGGCTTCCCTGGTGGCTCAGACGGAAAAGAAACTGCCTTTAATGCAGGAGACCCAGGTTCAATCCCTGGGTTGGGAAGATCCCCTGGCGAAGGAAGTGGCAACCCACTCCAGTATTCTTGCCTGGAGAATGCTGCATGGACAGAGAAGCCCGGTGGGCTACACTCCACGGGGTCACAAAGAGTCGGACACACCTGAGCGACTAACACACACGGATACAGAAACGAACATCGCTTTCTTTAAGCAGCCAAATGCCGGGGCCCACCTGCCCCCTGCGCACGCATGTCAGAGGCGGCAGAGCTGAGGTCAAGACGGCAGAGGCTGCCCAGGTTCGCCGCCTAGCCCGCCTGGGAGATTTTAGTTTCTGAGCCTCCACCTGCACCTTTAATGGGAACCAAGCTGCATCTACTGCCCACGATTGTGAATGTCAAATGAGATTATGTGTGAAAAAATAAACTTCCAGTGAGCATTGCCTGTGTTTCTTAATTACAGCAAAAGTCTTTTGTTCACAGAGCATGTCAAAGTGAGAAAGACGTCCATGGCAGGGGCATCACGGGTGGACTTCGAGCAGCAAGAAACGGAGACTGGCCCTCCTGAGGGTGAGGGTCCTCCTGAGGGTGAGGGTGAGGGTCCTCCTGAGGGTGAAGGTGTTAGACCCTAAGGTCTCCGCCCAGGGCTTCGCCATCACAAAGATCACTGAGACGCAGATTCGATGCAAATAGCAAGAGGATTTATTAGGCCGACGCGCCGGGGTTCAATCTCCATTTGGGGAGACGAACCCCGAAGAGCTGTCATAGAGCAGTTTATAAGCACAAAAACCACAAACAGGTGCAGCTGGAGTGCAGCTTTTTGATTGGTGGTTGAATCTTAACCTTTTCAGTGATGGGTCTTAATTACTGGCCCGAGACGATTTACTAGCCTTCAATCATATTGTACAGTTATTTTTCAGAAAGATTATTTCCTTGAGTTGTTCGAGACAATCACCTTCCCGGAACAACTCTTGGGGGGTCTCACTCCTAGGACGTAAGGCATGTCTTGTCCTGTACCTTAAATGAAAGGCCTGTCAGGATCAACAAAAGGCCCGAGGATGAATGCCTGTTTCTCTCCTAGGCCCCTGGTAATTTTTAACTCTTGTTCTTATAGTCCCTGGACAGAAGCCCATGATCTCATTTTCTATGGCAGACTGACCACAGGACGAAAACAGGCCTTGATCAAAAACAAATTTTAGAGTAGTTTTCACATTCCCACAAAGGTCCTCCTGAGGGTGAGGGTCCTCCTGAGGGTTAGGGCCCTCCTGGGGGTGAGGGTCCTCCTGGGAGTGAGAGCCCTCCTCGGCAGGACCAGACCAGGCTCCACAGAATGGGCAGGGAGACCGCCCTGGGGGCCCAGGGGTGCTGCTGGCAGAGAAGAGAGGGGATAAACTCCAGATGTCTGGGAGGGGAAGCTGGTTCCCTGGGGCCAGAGGAAAGTCTCAAAGGAAAACAGAGAAAGGAGGGAGGAGAGACAGGGCTCCCCGCACACCACGGACCCACTCCAGCCTGGCGAGGATGCTGCTGTGTCCTCCGGGGGACCTCTGATGCCAGCTCTGAACGGAGCCAGACCCTCTGGACCCCAGCCTGAGTGCAGGCTGCTCTCAAAGAGCCATTTTTTTTTTTTTTTTTTTTTTTTNTTTTTTGCCTCAGAAAGAGCCACAGTGAGGATATTGATCAGAGCCGGCCCTGGGGACGTTTGTGTGTTGGAGGGATGCCCTGGAGGGGTACTGCCCCCTTCCCTGGGGGCAGCATCAGCTGAAAGGCGAGAAGTCACCGGCTGGTGGGCCTGAGGGGTCCCTGCCAGGACACACAGACGGCCTCCTGAAAATACGGGGGTCCAACAGGAGCAAAGGCCTAGGGGAGCCACCCCTCCCCCCAAACAGGGCTCTCCCTAAGCAAGCAGGCCAGCAAGTGGCTGTGACAGGGGGCACCGGGCCCTTACTTTGAAAAAGATCTCTTGCAAATATTCCACTTTTTTTTTTTTAATTTTGGCTGCACCTGGGGGCATGTGGGACCTTAGTACCGAAACCAGGGCTCGAACCCACTACTCCTGCACTGGAACCAGAATCTTAACCCCTGGAATGCCAGGGAAGTACCACGGTCCCTTACCTTTGGAACATGCAAGACCACAGTGCTACCCCCAAGCTTCCCTCTGCCAGAGGGCAGTAAAGTGCTGGTCGTGAGGACTGGCTGGACTCGGCGTCTCACACTGTCCAGTGGGAAATGCTTCCTTTGGTTGACCTCCCAACCACACGCTGGAGCTCATGTTCCACCCCCTCCCTTCTCCTCTGAAAGGATTTTGAGCCAGGAAAATCCTGCTCTTTCCTGATTAGAGGTTTGCTTCCAAACAGTAAAAAGAAAGCCATAAAGGTAAAATCCATTCAGCAAATTAATTGGCGTTGCCTAGAAAAATTAACAAGGAATACTGGAGATAGTACCTTCTCAACCTTGCAAAAAGGTTAAGACAAAGAAAGTGCCAGTGGAAATTGTCTTGTCATTGAGATGCCATGATGTATACATTTGCATTTTATTAATAGAGATTGCTTCCTGAAATGACTGTGGAACTTGAATATCAAGTGCAGGAACCGTGCAGTCAAAACAGCAGCTGTGTGAGGAAGGCGGCTGGGGCAGAGGGGCCTGGGAGCTGCCTTTAATGGGGTAACTGTTCCCTTCTACCCAGTAATAATGAACTTCCTTATTCTGGGTCTGGGCCAGCTAAACTGGTCTGTTCTGGATTAGGCTTGAAGTCAGGGACAAAGAGACCTGATTAAGCAGAACAAAGGCCTCGCCTGCTCCCGGGAGGGTTCTGTCCTGTCTCTGCTGGCCTGTGCTGGCCCCGTCCCCTTCTTTACACACTTGTCACTGCTTGGTATCCAAAGCCGCTGCTCTTGTCCCGCCGTCCCGCGGGGAGCTCCCCATCCACGTGCCCACTCAGCAGCCTCAGGGCCCCCCCACCCGACACTGGTCTCTGGCTCTGCTGGGTGGCGCCATCCAGGCTCAGCCGCCGGTCGGCTCCAACGGCTCACAGCTGAAGTGAGGCCAGCGGACCTTCTGTCCACGGCCTCTCAGGGCTCCGGCCTCACCACCCGCAGCATGGCCTTCGATATCTGATCATGCGACTTTCCAGTTTCCTATATTCATGGTACAGGCACTTGATTTACTCTAGGACAGATAATTTCCTCCGTAATCTGCCTTAAGTCGGTGGTCTATCTTTACAGTTGCTTGCTTAAAACAAAGACTCCACTTCTGGTTCAAGGCCCAGGAAATCTGCACCAAGCTTTCTTCACAACGACACTGGGCTGCTGAAGAATAAGTCGCCCAAAAGGACAGACTGGTTCCGCCTCAGCGCGGGCTGGCAGTCTTGCTTGTTGCTTGAGTAAACACCCTCCTCTGTTTTGCTCCAATATTATGTCTGTATCCTCTACTTTTTTCAAACCTCCTTCCTGTCCTGAAGGAATTCTCACCACGAGAACTGAAGTCACGAAGCAGGGATTCCTTCAGTGCCCCACAGGAGGGCAGACGGTCACTTTGCCGCATCGTCTGGGCTCGGGGTTTCAGCGGTGTCTTATTACTATTCGTCTGTGAGAGTTTCAAACCCAGCCCTTCTCTCCTGAGTGTAGCAGCAGACCTCACTGACAACCCCAAGCCCGTTTATAATCCCCGGGTCCGTCTGAGCCCAAGGTCGCCGCGGCTCCAGGAACGGAGGCGCGTTAACTGGCCCTCCCCACCTGCTCAGCCGCCTCTGACTCCACCGCAGACGGAGGGGGCGGCCTGCGTCCGAAGGGCGTGAAGAAGGGGGCCCAGGAGGGCGGCTGGTGCGCTGCACCCGCGGAGCCCGGGGTGGAGCCCCCCGCCCTCCACCCCCAGCGTCCTCTCAGCACAGAGGCGCTCCTGCCCCGGACCCCGCGCGCTGTGACGGGCCGGGGGGTCAAGGCGGCCCGAGGGGACGCTGCGCCATCTCACACGGAGGCCACGAGGGTCTCCGACAGCTGCTCAGGCGCCTACGAGCTCTGACGACGCTGCTGACCGCAGGTGCCCTCAGCCAGGGCGCCAAGGCCCAGGCCACAGCCTGCCCGGCTGGAACGGACTGCTTCCCAGAGGGCCGTCCCTGCCATGCCACAGCCCAGGTGCCCACGGGCGAAATATGTGGTGGGTGACAACACGCTGGGGCAAGCCACCCTTTCAGGTCTCCTCACTGTGGAACAGCTGTTCTTGTAAAGCATGCTCAGTCATCTCCATGGAAACCACGTCCTCAGCTGGGTCTCACCTCACCGATGCTGCGGTGGAGTCTGGTTTCAATACCCTTTCAAAAACGTGACTGGGGGTGTGCAGATATGTGTGTGTATGGAATTTCACACAAACACACATGCACACACGTACACGCGTGCATACACGCACACACAGAGTCCTCCCAGTCCTTTTTCCTCAGGGCTTTTACAAAGCAGATCGACTGTTGCTACAGAAACCAGTCATGCTGCACCGTCTCCATCAGCACAGTTTCTGCGGCACTGAGGGCGGGCTTGCATCCAAGCAGGTTGACAAGAGACGGGTGGGCGCAGGGGTGAGACAAAGACAGAGAAGGGCCAGCAGTGCAGGTGGTCACCGTCGATCAGCAAACTGAAGCAAAAAGGACACGTTTCGGGAACCCAGCCAGTTTCAACCTCCAAGGACAGTGTCTCCTGAACCATATTCCCTCATCTCAAAAGCTTCCTCCCATCACCCCTCAGCTCTGGACACTGTCCCCTGCTCACACATACGTGCACGCACACACACACACGTCTAGTTAGCACGTTGTCCCCTTGCTCACATGACACATGCTCACACACACGTGCACACACACATCTACTTAGCACATTGTGCCCTTGCTCACATGACATATGCTAACACACACGTGCACACACACGCATCCGCTTAGCATACACTCCACTCAGATCACATACATTCTCTGAGCCTGTGCTACAAGCCCCTGAGAAGCACTTGGATTCTGCAAAACTGTGAAGGGAAGGGACATGCCCATGGAACACTGTAAAATGAACAGGAAAAATAAATACACACACTCTGGGTCTGCAAGTCCAGGTCACTTCACAGAAAGGCCGTAGACAGGATGGTAATCCCTCGGTGTTTCAGTTTCCTCGTCAGCTGGCGGTGGTGAAGACACACAGCGCTTTCAGGGAATGACTGGAAGTGGCCGCGCAGCTGCAAGGCACAGGGGCACACGCTCTGCGGGGTCTTCAGAAGAAGTAGTCATGGTGGCCGAGCCAGGCCCTAGGTCCCAGCGGCCGTCTGTAACAGAGCTGAGAGCCTGTGACAGGCACAGGGTAACAGGGCACAGTGCTGCCGGCCTGGAGGAGGCGTCAACACAGTTCCCAGGAGAGAGAGGGTGCTCATGGGAGCAGAGGGAGAGGGCGGGGAGGCAGGTGGGAGCCGCTGAGCGGGAGCCTGTGCACCCAGATCCAGAGAGAGGTGGTGCTTCTACAAGCGAGCTAGGGGACACTGAGATGCAGGCAGGACCCGGCCCACGGAGCGCACAAGCCCGCAGGCTGCAGGCTGGATCCGCTGAAGGGTTGCTCTCATTTGAAAGCGATCTTGCTCGTTACTGGCGGGGTCTTCTCACCTTCATTTGGCTACAGAGTCACCATCGTACTGTTTTATAACCACGGACACACACACTTACCAGCATCACCCATCCCTAGAGAGCACATGAGGCTTTAAAGCCTGATTTAGTATCAAATTTTGAGAATCGTGAGGACTTCCCTCGTGGGTCAGACAGTAAAGTGTCTGTCTATAATGCGGGAGACTTGGGTTCGATCCCTGGGTCGGGAAGATCCCCTGGAGAAGGAAACAGCAATCCACTCCAGTACCATTGCCTGGAGAATCCCATGGACAGAGGAGCCTGGTAGGCTACAGTCCACGGGGTGGCAAAGAGTCGGACACGACTGAGCGACTTCTCTCACTTCACTTGGAAAACATGGGTCTGGTGCAGGGATGGAAGGTGCCACAGAGGCTGGAAGAGGACACGCGTGTCGGGAGGGTGAGTCTCACGCCAGCACCTCCGCCTGCCAGCCTCATCCCGGGGGCAGAACCTGGACTGCGGCGTCGCAGCCTCGACCCTGGGAGGCCCAGGTGTAGGGCTTAGACCCCGGACTCACGGGCCCTGCACTTGTCTAATGATCAGCTTTGACCCCTCGCCCCAGGCCTAGTCCTGAGGGCATGTGGGGTGCACGCTGTAAGGAGGGGCTTGCCAGGTGTGGGTCAGACAAACGACACCCCTTTCTCGTCCACTACTCCATGTGCTTCAGGAAATCCAAAGGTGTGTACCACGTGTGTGCAGCCTTCGAGAAGCTCATGGTCTACGTGAGCAAGCAAAACGTAAACACACACGACAGAAACGGGATGGAGGAATTCAGTGACAGCAGCAGCGTCTTCAAACGGCGTGACCAGCTTCCAGGGGAGCCTGGACACGGGCATTTCTGCTAACTAACCGGTTACATGATCTCAGATGGGCTGTTTGATCTCCTTGAAAATGACTTTTTCACTTACAACCTGAGAATTAAAATGGTTATCATTTTTTTCCTGCCTGTAGTTGTGAGAATCTTGTGCCTCCCTGGTGGCTCCGATGGTAAGGTGTCTGCCTGCAGTGCAGCAGACCTGGGTTCGATCCCTGGGTTGGGAAGATTCCCTGGAGAAAGAAATGGCAACCCCGTCCAGAACTCTTGCCTGGAAAATCCCATGGACAGAGGAGCCTGGTAGGCTACAGTCCATGGGGTCGCAAAGAACTGGACACGACTGAGCGATAAATAGATAGAATAAAACTGTAGAGTGTAAGGGGTCTTCACAGCGTCCAACCATCTCTCCAACTTCCAGGTGACGGAGATTGAGATGTGAGTTTCTATGAGCTATTTTCCAAGGTTACTGCGTGCTCATTCAGTCATGTCCAACTCTGTGACCCCATACACTGTAGCCCGCTAGGCTCCTCTGTCCATGGGATTCCCCAGGCAGGAATACTGGAGTGGGTTGCCATTTCCTTTTCCACCAGGTTTATCAAGCTGGCCACAATAATTGACATTATAAACTTATCTTTTACTACACACACTCCTCTTTGAAAGGCTGTGTCTAGGCCCTACTCCAGGCTCTGTGGACGGAGCTTGGACATGGAGGATCTCAGATCTTATGCCCCCTAAGAAGCCACATGGAGAAAACAGACGTTGAACACAGAAGTACAAGTGCAATGGGGGTTGCAGACAGGACCCCCACGATGCCAGGAGAGACCATGCCAAAGGTCAGGGAGGCTCCTGAGGTGGGACCAAGGCAGCACATATGTGACTTTGGAGAAGCTGAGGCTAGAACATGCCATTTGAAGTGAAGGTCAATGTTCATTCTGTAAAAGCACCTTTTAGACTTTGGACTTAACCTGCACCCATAATCAACCACAAAACCACACACAACATATATGAACAATGACTTTCATGCACTAGACGACAGGTGAAGGATGACTGATTCCTGAGATGTGGGAAGACGTGGCTTTCCATCTGGAGGTAATTCCAGGACCTCAGCACCAGCATACGGGGCTGACAGAGCCCGGGAGCCGTGCTGCTGGGGAGATAGAGATAGCACTGGGGCCAGAAGGAGACAGGGAGACCAGCAGTTCAGCCACTCAGTCGTGTCCAGCTCTTGTGACCCCATGAACCGCAGCATGCCAGGCCTCCCTGTCCATCACCAACTCCCGGAGTCCACCCAAACCATGTCCACTGAGTTGGTGATGCCATCCAACCATCTTATCCTCTGTCGTCCCCTTCTCCTCCTGCCTTCAATCTTCCCCAGCATCAGGGTGTTTTCAAACGAGTCAACTCTTCGCATCAGGTGGCCAAAGTATTGGAGTTTCAGCTTCAAAATCAGTCCTACCAATGAACACTCAGGACTGATTTCCTTCAGGATGGACTGCTTGGATCTCCTTGCAGTCCAAGGGACCCTCAAGAGTCTTCTCAAACACAGTTCAAAAGCATCAATTGTTTGGCGCTCAGCTTTCCTTATAGTCCAACTCTCACATCCATACATGACCACCGGAAAAACCATAACCTTGACTAGCTGGACCTTTGGTGGCAAAGTAATGTCTCTGCTTCTGAATATGCTATCTAGGTTGGTCATAACTCTCCTTCCAAGGAGCAAGCATCTTTTAATTTCATGGCTGCAATCACCATCTGCAGTGATTTTGGAGCCCAGAAAAATAAAGTCTCTCACTGTTTCCACTGTTTCCCCATCTATTTGGAATGAAGTGATGGCACTGGATGCCATGATCTTCATTTTCTGAATGTTGAGCTTTAAGCCAACTTTTTCACTCTCCTCTTTCACTTTCATCAAGAGGCTGTTTAGTTCTTCTTCGCTTTCTGCCATAAGGATGGTGTCATCTGCATATCTGAGGTTACTGATATTTCTCCTAGCAATCTTGATTCCAGCTTGTGCTTCCTCCAGCCCAGTGTTTCTCATGATGTACTCTGCATATAAGTTAAATAAGCAGGGTGACGATATACAGCCTTTTCCTATTTGGAACCAGTCTGTTGTCCAGTTCTAACTGTTGCTTCCTAACCAGTATACAGGTTTCTCAAGAAGCAGGTCAGGTGGTCTGGTATTCCCATCTCTTTCAGAATTTTGCACAATTTATTATGATCCACACAGCCAAAGGCTTTGGCATAGTCAATAAAGCAGAAATAAATGTTTTTCTGGAACTCTCTTGCTTTTTCCATGATCCAGCAGATGTTGGCAATTTATCTCTGGTTCCTCTGCCTTTTCTAAAACCAGCTTGAACATCTGGAAGTTCACAGTTCACATATTTCTGAAGCCTGGCTTGGAGAATTCTGAGCATTACTTTACTAGCATATGAGATGAGTGCAATTCTGCAGTAGTTTGAGCATTCTTTGGCATTGCCTTTCTTTGGAATTGGAATGAAAACTGACCTTTTCCAGTCCTGTGGCAACTGCTGAGTTTTCCAAATTTGCTGACATACTGAGTATGGCACTTTCACTGCATCATCTTTTAGAATTTGAAATCGCTCAACTGGAATTCCATCACCTCCAGCTTTGTTCATAGTGATGCTTCCTAAGGCCCACTTGACTTCACATTCCAGGATGTCCGGCTCTAGGTGAGTGGGAGTGATCACACTTTCGTGATTATCTGGGTCATGAAGATCTTTTTTGTACAGTTCTGTGTATTCTTGCCACCTCTTCTTAGTATCTTCTGATTCTGTTAGGTCCATACCATTTCTGTCCTTTATTGAGCCAATCTTTGCCTGAAATATGCCCTTGATATCTCTAATTTTCTCGAAGAGATCTCTAGTCTTTCCCATTCTATTGTTTTCCACTATTTCTTTGCATTGATCGCTGAGGAAAGCTTTCTTATCTCTCCTTGCTATTCTTTGCAACTCTGCATTCAGATGGGTATATCTTCCCTTTTCTCCTTTGCTTTTCGCTTCCCTTCTTTTCACAGCTATTTGTAAGGCCTCCCCAGAGAGCCATTTTGCTTTTTTGCATTTCTTTTCCACAGGGATGGTCTTGATCCCTGTCTTCTGTACAATGTCATGAACCTCCGTCCATAGTTCATCAGGCACTCTGTCTATCAGATCTAGTCTCTTAAATCTATTTCTCAGTTCCACTGTATAATCATAAGGGATTTGATTTAGGTCATACCTGAATGGTCTAGTGATTTCCCCCACTTTCTTCAATTTAAGTCTGAATTTGGCAATAAGGAGTTCATGATCTGAGCCACAGTCAGCTCCTGGTCTTGTTTTTGCTGACTGTATAGAGCTTCTCCATCTTTGGCTGCAAAGGATATAATCAATCTGATTTCAGTGTTGACCATCTGGTGATGTTCATGTATAGAGTCTTCTCTTGTGTTGTTGGAAGAGGGTGTTTGCTATGACCAGTGCATTCTCTTGCAAAACTCTATTAGACTTTGCCCTGCTTCATTCTGTATTCCAAGACCAAATTTGTCTATTACTCCAGGTGTTTCTTGACTTCCTACTTTTGCATTCCAGTCCCCTATCATGAAAAGGACATCTTTTTGGGGTGTTAGTTCTAGCAGGTCTTGTAGGTCTTCATAGAACCGTTCAACTTCAGCTTCTTCAGCATTACTGGTTGGGGGCATAGACTTGGATTACTGTGATATTGGATGGTTTGCCTTGGAAACGAACAGAGATCATTCTGTCGTTTTTGAGATTGCATCCAAGTACTGCATTTTGGACTCTTCTGTTGACCATGACGGCTACTCCATTTCTTCTGAGGGATTCCTGCCCGCTGTAGTAGATATAATGGTCATCTGAGTTAAATTCACCCATTCCAGTCCATCTTAGTTTGCTGATTCCTAGAATGTCAATGCTCACTCTTGCCATCTCCTGTTTGACCACTTCCAATTTGCCTTGATTCATGGGAATATTACTCTCAAGAAAACTGAAATGGCCATGATAATATTGGAAAATGTATAAACAAAGAAAGGTCAAAGAAAAGTATTTACAGAGGCGTGAAAAATCAAGAAGACATACTACTTCTAAACATGTATGCCCCACTAACAAAGATTCAAAACATCCACAGCAAAACCTGCTGGGCTGAGGAGGCCCCCTCAGTCGTACGTGGGGACGGAGATACTCCTTTCCCAGCAACCGAGGGAACACGCAGACACAGAATCAACAGGGACGCAGAAGGCTTAAACAGCTCTATCAATCAAAATGGCCTAACTGACATTTACAGACACTCTATCTGAGAAATTCAAACACTCATGATTTCCAAGTGTCCATATAACCTTCAGCAAGAGAGATTGGAATTAGGTTATAAAATAACT
This sequence comes from Redunca redunca, assembly GCA_006410935.1. Taxonomy (NCBI): domain Eukaryota; kingdom Metazoa; phylum Chordata; class Mammalia; order Artiodactyla; family Bovidae; genus Redunca; species Redunca redunca. The sequence continues at coordinate 149,391 of SJYQ01009593.1, read as the reverse complement.
AATAAATTAACAGAATCAAAGTGTTACAGTGTTAGTTCTCCGATAAAATGGGGCTAGATTAAAAATCACTAAACAACAATTCAGAGAACACACAGACAGAACGAAAGTGTGGTGAGATCTCAGCACATTGTTGGTGAGTGTGTCACCCAGCAGAGCTCATGCTGGACGTCCAGCCTGCGGGCCGGAAGGCCACGTCTCGTGCCTCCTGGCTCATACTGCATCTCTATTTCTCTATAGAAATGCCACCCACAAGCGTGCGAAAATCACCACCACGTGATTCCATACTCAACAGCACCTTAAGCAGCTTCAGGTGCTTGGGGTTCAGGGGAGACGTGAGCTTGGGGATGAACGGACCTCCTAGAGAAGACCCGGTAGGACTCCAGCGCCTCGGATGTCAGGAATCTGCTCAGAGTCTCCAGCGCAGGACCCTGCAGGACAGCACCAGTGTGGAGCCGAGGAGGACCCAGCTGACAGGTAAATGTGGGCCCCTATTCTACCCGGAAAGACCTGAGTGACTAAGACTCAGACGTGTCAGCTAGGTGTAACATTCGAGTGTTGTTTCCATAGATCTAAAGATTATTTCAATTTGATTTTTATACTTAAAACTTCAGTAGATAATATTGAAGAATATAACATACACAAGAATTATACCATAACTACCATGAACTCATCACCCAACTTAAGAAATAAAGCCCTGTCAGTAGTTAGGTTCTGACCACCAACCCCTGTGTGACTCATCTCCCAAAGGGGCGACTCTCACCCTGGGTTAGGGCACAAGACTGCTCCCCACATCCGTATCCTCTGCATTCTTAAAGTGAACATGAATGCTGTCACACCGTTACACAAAGAGTCTCTGGAATCTGGCTGCTCACCCTCAAAAGCCAGTAAACAGGCCAAGCTGGTAGAATAGAAAGTTTGCTTTATTTCAGATGCTGGCAACTGGGGGAGAGGGAGGGCAGACATGTCCAAAGACTGACTGAGAGCTTTCGTACACAGAGTTGGGGGGCTACAGGCAGAAACAGCACAGTCATCTCTGACACTCTTCTTCAAATTGGTCATCGTAGTTTCAAAAGCCTAACCTAGTAAGACAGTGGTGGTGCTTTAGTCACTAAGTCAATGTCCGACTCTTGCAACCCCATGGACTGTAGCCCACAAGGCTCCTCTGTCCAAGGGGTTCTCCGGGCAAGGTTACTGGAGTGGGTTGCCATTTCCTTCTCCAGGGGACCTTTCTGACCCAGGGATTGAACTGGGATCTCCTGCATTGTAGGCAGATTCTTTACCAATTGAGCCACAAGGGAAGCCCGATCCAATGAGACCTCACTGAGCAATTATCAGAATGGCCCACATGAGGACACTGACATCACCAAATGCTGGTGAAATGTGGAGAAACAGGAATTTCCATTCTCTTCTCGTGGGAATGCAGAATGCTGCAGAAGTCTGTTCATTTCTTGCAAAGCTTAACATACACCAACCATGTGATCCAATAATCACGATCATAGTATTTACTCAAGTTAAAAACTTATGCACACAACAAACCTGAACACAAAGGCAGCTTGATGTTATACCAGCTTTATTCACAATTGCCCCAAACTTGGAAGAAAGCATGATGTCCTTTGAAAGGTGAATGGGCCATCCAAACAATGGGATAGTTCAGTTCAGTTCAGTTCAGTCGCTCACTGGTGTCTGACTCTTTTCGACCCCATGAATCGCAGCACACCAGGCCTTCCTGTCCATCACCAACTCCCAGAGTTCACTCAGACTCACGTCCATCGAGTCAGTGATGCCATCCAGCCATCTCATCCACGGTCGTCCCCTTCTCCTCCTGCCTCCAATCCCTCCCAGCATCAGAGTCTTTTCCATGAGTCAACTCGTCGCATGAGGTGGCCAAAGTACTGGAGTTTCAGCTTCAGCATCATTCCTTCCAAAGAAATCCCAGGGCTGATCTCCTTCAGAATGGACTGGTTGGATCTCCTTGCAGTGCAAGGGACTCTCAAGAGTCTTCTCTAACACCACACAGTTCAAAAGCATCAATTCTTCGGCGCTCAGCTTTCTTCACAGTCCAACTATCACATCCATACATGACTACTGGGAAAACCATAGCCTTGACTAGACAGACCTTTGTTGGCAAAGTAATGTCTCTGCTTCTGAATATGCTATCTAGGTTGGTCATAACTCTCCTTCCAAGGAGTAAGTGTCTTTTAATTTCATAGCTGCAACCATCTGCAGTGATTTTGGAGCCCCCCAAAATAAAGTCTCTCACTGTTTCCACTGTTTCCCCATCTATTTCCCATGAAGTGATGGGACCAGATGTCATGATCTTTGTTTTCTGAATGTTGAGCTTTAAGCCAACTTTTTCACTCTCCTCTTTCACTTTCATCAAGAGGCTTTTTAGTTCCTCTTCACTTTCTGCCATAAGGGTGGTGTCATCTGCATATGTGAGGTTATTGATATTTCTCCCTGCTATCTTGATTCCAGCTTGTGCTTCTACCAGCCCAGAGTTTCTCATGATATATTCTGCATATAAGTTAAATAAGCAGGGTGACAATATACAGCCTTGACGCACTCCTTTTCCTATTTGGGATAGTACCCAGCACTAAAAAGAAATGAGCTGTCAAGAGAGGAGCCAGTCTGAAAAGACTGCCTACTGGATGATCCCTACTCTGTGACTTTCTGGAAAAGGTGAAGCTGTGGAGACAGCAAGAAGACCAGTGGTTGCCAGGGTGTGGGTGGAGGGGATCATGGAGGATTTTCCGGGAGGTGAAAACACTCTGTGTCACCACAGTGCTGAATGCATGTCGTGCCCATTCATACAAGCCCACAGAACGGACACCAGCGAGACCCCGGGCTCCTCTCGGCCTGGGGTGCCTGCAGCAGGCGGCGCGGGGGCCCTGGATGGGCGCCTGGCGGCCTGAGGGGCTGCATGTGTTGGGGTATATGTGAACCTCTACTTTCCTCTCACTTTTGCTGTTAATCTAAAAGCTAGAATAAAATATCAATTACGTGTTTCTAAAACATTCTAACGTCAGCCCGGGCCCACGGGGAGCTCCAAGGCCGCACCCCCGAGCCGCCCCCGGCGCGGCCCGCGCAGCCCCGGAGCCCCGCGGCGCCGCGAAGGCCTGTCCCGGCTCTCCAGCACCCACGGCCGCACGGCCCGGCGGCGCCTCGGGAGGCTGCGGCGCTGCCTCCCCGCTGCCGAGCGCGCGGGGCTCGGGCCCGGGCGGCGCCCACGGCGGCAGCTCGCGCACCGGCCCGGCCGCAGGGCGCGCGAAGTGCAAGGCTGACGCCGCCGAGCCGAGGCGCCGACGCGGGGGCCGCCAGGGTGAGTCGTTCCGCGAGGCCACAGGTTCCTCTGGGGACCCGACTATCTCTGAGGCGGGAAGGAGCCCCACTGCGTCGTTCCGCACAGGACGTTCTGGAAAAACACATAGGTAAATCCAGCTCCAGCCAAACCAGCCCCGCGTGGAAAGCGTCGGAGGGGCCCCTGTCCAACCGCGGCGGGCGAAGCCCCGCGGGGCCGGGTAGGCGGCGCCCAGAGGGAGAGACGCGAGCAGTGGCCATGGTATCTTAGTTTTGATAGAGATGAGGGTCATGTGAGAGTCTCTGTCAAACATCAGGTGTTCATCCAAATTCTTTAATGTTTTAATACATTTAAAGTTTTTAATACTTCATTGAGTATATAGAACTATTATCTCAAAAAAAAACCCAATAAGTATTAAAATGTGTTAGTCACTCAGTCGTGTCCAACTCTTTCAACCCCCTGGACTGCAGCACACCAGGCCTGCCTGTCCTTCACTATTTTCTGGAGTAGTCATCTCACCCTCTGTCGTCCCCTTCTCCTCCTGCCTTCAATCTTTCCCAGCATCAGCGTCTTTTCAAATGAGTGGGCTCTTCCCATGAGGCGGCCAAAGACTGGAGTTTCAGCGTCAGCATCAGTCCTTCCAATAAGCACCCAGGACTGATCTCCTTTAGGATGGACTGGCTGGATCTCCTTGCAGTCCAAGGGACTCTCAAGCCTTCTCCAGCACCACAGTTTGAAAGCATCAATACTTTGGTGCTCAGCCTTCTTTACGGACCAGCTCTCACATCCATACATGACCACTGGAAAAACCATAGCTTTGACTAGACGTGCCTTGTTGACAAAATGATGTCTCTGCTTTTTAATACACTGCCTAGGTTGGTCATAACTTTTCCTCCAAGGAGCAAGTGTCTTTTAATTTCATGACTGCAGTCACCATCTACAGTTGTTTTGGAGCCAAGAAAATAAAGTCTGTCACTGCTTAACATAGCCCACAACATCTACTGCTCACCCAACAAATACCAACTTGTTTTCTATTACTGTACATAGTTTTGAATTTTGTACAACTAATTAAAGATATTTTAATAGCCTATTCTTAGAGCACTTTCGGAGAAGGCAATGGCACCCCACTCCAGTACTCTTGCCTGGAAAATCCCATGGACAGAGGAGCCTGGAAGGCTGCAGTCCATGGGGTCGCTGAGGGTCAGACACGACTGAGCGACCTCACTTTCACTTTTCACTTTCATGCACTGGAGAAGGAAATGGCAACCCACTCCAGTGTTCTTGCCTGGAGAATCCCAGGGACGGGGAGCCTGGTGGGCTGCCGTCCATGGGGTCGCACAGAGTCGGACACGACTGAAGCGACTTAGCAGCAGCAGAGCAGTTTAGGTTTATAGAAACTATTTGGGCAAGAATCTGTTCCTATATACCACCTCTCTCCCTTCACACGTTTTGCATCTGTGTGGGATAGGGATACTTACAGGGGATGAAGCAGCATTGATACCGTGTTACTGACGTGAGGGCTCTGCTCCACTTCTTGCTCATCCCACCCCCTCGCCCTGCTGCTGCTGCTGCTAAGTCACTTCAGTCGTGTCCAACTCTGTACAACCCCATAGACGGCAGCCCACCAGGCTCCCCCGTCCCTGGGATTCTCCAGGCAAGAACACTGGAGTGGGTTGCCATTTCCTTCTCCAGTGCATGAAAGTGAAAAGTGAAAGTGAAGTCGCTCAGTAGTGCCGACTCTTAGGGACCCATGGACTGCAGCCCACCAGGCTCCTCTGTCCATGAGATTTTCCAGGCAAGAGTACTGGAGTGGGGTGCCATTGCCTTCTCCGCCCCCTTGCCCTAAGCCCCTGCAAATAACTGACTGATCCTTTTACTATCTCTGTGATTTGGCCTTTCCCAGAATGTCACACAGTCGAAATCCTGCAGTAGCCATCAGACGGGCTTCTTTTGCGTTGTAGCAGGCGTTCACACTCCCCGATGTCTTCTCAAGGCCGGGTCGCCCATGTGTCTTTGTCTCTGTTCCTGACTGTACCCCATTGCACAGATGCACCAGTTGTGTCCATTCGCACGCTGAAGACACCTAAGTAAAGCTGCTCGAAGCACGGGTGGGCAGGATTCTGGCTGGACACAAGCTTTCACCTTATTTGGGTAAATACCTGGGAGCCGGGAAGACTGTCTTCCGCACCATCCTCGTCCCCAGCAGCATGAAGGCTCTGCTGCCCCCAGCCTCGCCAGCACTGCTGGCGTCAGTGTTCAGGTTCTGGGCCAACGAGAGAGCAGCGGCTTCTCGCTGCTGCTTCCATCTGAAAGCCCCTGATGAGGTCCGATGAACACCACTTTTCATACATGGACTCACCATCTGTATGGCTTGTTTAGTGAGGTGTCTGTTCCCACCGTTTGCCTATTTTTAAATTGGGTTGTTTGCTCATTGTTGACTTCTTTGTGTGTTTTGGAAACAAGCCTTTTATCAGATGTGTGTACTGAAGTGATTTTCTCACAGTCTGTGCTTCATCTTGTCATTCCCGTAACAGTGTCTTTGCAGAACACAGCTGTTGTTCTGTATTTTAATAAAGTCTGTCTTTCCTTTCACGGGCTGTGCTTTCGGTGCTGTATCTGAAGCACTGTCACCAAACTCAAGGTCGCCCACGTTTCCTCCCAGGTACCTCTACAAGCTGTTGTTCACATTTTGCATTTAGATTTATGTTCCACTGAGGTAGCTTTTTTTTTTAATAAAAGGTTTAAGGTCTGGATTCTTTTTCTGTAGTGTGAATGCCCAGGGGTTCGAGCACCATCTGTTGAAAAGACCACTCCTCTTCTGCTGAATCACCTCCGCTCTCTTGTCAGAGACTGTGGGATGCAGCTGCCTGCATCCCTTTCTGGGTGACTGTTGGTCAGCTTACCTCTGCTTTCTCTGACTCTAAGCTGTGGCTCCGTAGTGACTCTCACAGTCAGGCAGGGTCAGACTTTGACTCTCTTCAGAGTTGTGCTGGCTGCCCTAGGTCTGTGCCTCTCCACATGCACTGTGGGGTCAGTTGGCAACAGCCGCAAAATGACCTGCTGGGATTCTGACTGGTGTGAGAATACTGAATCCCTGGCAACTGGGAAGGTGACCTGATTCAGAAACAGGGACTTTGCAGTGTAACCAAGTCAAGGTGATGGGGACAGGCTGGGCTGTGATCCCACGCGAGGCTGGCCTTCCTAGCGCAGAACTCTGGGCACAGGACAGGTGTGTGAGAGGGAGGCCCTGCACAGACTCCCAGGGCGGGGCGGGGGGAGGCCCTGCGGAGGGAGTGGAGGGGAGTTAGTCGTGTCGCCCCAGGCTAAGGGTGCCGTGGATCCCAGGAGACACGAGGGCCGGAACGCGCAGACTGGGCTTGGAAGGAGGGTGGCCACCAGCACTCTGAGTGCAGACTTTCAGCCTCCAGGACTGTGAAAGGACACACTTCTGCTGTTTTAAGACATCCAGTGTGTGCTGCTTAGTTACAGCAAACCTAGGAAAGCTAACATCCCTGGAGAAGGGAACGGCTACCCACTCCAGTATTCTTGCCTGGAGAATCCCATGGACAGAGGAGCCTGGCGGGTTATAGTTCATAGAGTTGCGAAGAGTCAGACGTGGCTGAGCACAGGAAGCTAACGTAATCGGGACAGCGTTGAAGGATGCTGCACATCCAGTCAGGAAGAATGACGCCTGAGCAACATTAAACTTTGCTACCAAGGAATACTGGCGCGCTCTCATTTAGATAACCCTTGACTTCTCTCCTGAGTATTTTGTAGCTCTCCTTATATGCATCTTACGTTTTATACACACACACACACACTGTATTTACACTTAAGCATCTAATTTGGGTCAGTGTAAACGGTGTTTTTAATCCCAGTTCTTCACTGCCAGCAAAGGAAAGCAACTGACTTGTGTGTGCTAGCAGTGTTTTCTGCAGCCTCGCTATGATTGTCTGTCAGTCCCAGGGCTCTTTCATCAAGTCTTTGAGACTTTCATGTAGACAGTCATGCCATCTGTGCACAAAAACAGTTTATTTTCCCTCCAGTCCTCGTACATCTTCTCCCGTTGTTTCTTCTCCGTTAATCTTACATTGGGCAGGCTTGCAGCATAATGTTGCCTGCAGCTTGGGGGACAGGACATCTGTGCCCTGTTCCTAATGAACAATTTTTAATTTTAATAAATCATTTTATATGCTTTATTTTCCTCTCCCCACTCAACATATCAATTACAGTTCTTTTTTTAAAATGGTTGATGGTGGATTTGGTGTTGTATCTAAGAAATCTTCACCTAAATGAAGCTTATAATGTTCCTCTTTCATTATCTCCTAGGACTTTTAGCTTTAGCTTTTGCATTTAGGGCCAAGATTATTTATTTTGAGTAAATTCTTTTAAGAGATCTGGGTTGAACTTCTTTACACGGATGTTCATATAGATATTAATATCCAATTGTCCCGTACTAGTTTTTGAAAGACTCTTTTCTCTCCACTGGTTTTCCTTTGTACTTTTGTCAAAATTTATTTGTCCGTATGTATGTGGGTCTATTCTGTCTCTCTGTTCTGCTCCACTGATATTTGTATGTGTTGGTTACGATACAAAACGGCTTGCTGCAGCTTTGTGGGAAGTCTTGAAAGGCAAGTCAAGTTCCCATGTGAATTCTCAACTCTTCTACTTCAAAGTTGCTGTGACTGTTGCTGGTTCCTTTCATCTTCATGAAACTTTCAGAATCAATACGGCAGTTTCAACAAAGGGCCTGCAGGGATTTTTGATTGGGACTGCATCCACTCTAGATCAGTTTTTGGAAAATTAACATCTTAACAACTCAAGACCTACACACAGTAAACACCTCACGTGTGTGTGTGTGCTAAGTCGCTCAGTCGTGTCCAGCTCTTTGTGACCCCGTGGACTGTAGCCCACCAGGCTCCTCTGTCCATGGGATTCTCCAGGCAAGAATACTGGAATGGGTTCCACGCCCTCCTCCAGGGGGTCTTCCTGACCCGGGGATCAAACCCATGTCTCCGGCGTCTCGTGCATGAACAGGCGGGCTCCTCACCACTGTGCCACTTGGGAAGCCCCTCATCTGCTGCTTAGCCTTCCTTAATTCCTCTCGAAAAAGTGTTCTGTAGCTTTTAGTACACTGGTCTTAAAGAGCTTTTGACAGATTTGTCCCTGTTTCATATTTTTTATTTTATATGGTATCTTAAAATTTTAATTTTCTACTGCTTATTGTTAGTATTCAAAAATATAACTGCTTTTAGTATGCTGACACTATATTCTATAACTTTTCTAAACTTATTTATTCTAATAGATTTGGGAGATACAGATTTTATTGGAGCGTCTACATTGACTATTATATTGTCTGCAAATAAAAATAATTTGACTTCTTTTCTAATCTGGACTATCCTGAATAAGAAAGGTGACATTAGGTATCCTTGCCTTATTCTTGCTCTTAGAGGGAAATTATTCAGTCTTCCTCCTTATAGGTTTGTTGTAAATGCTTTTATCTGCCTGCAAAGTTCCCTTCTATTAGTTTGCTGATAATTTTTATTAGGACAGAAGTAGGATTTTGTCACATGCTTTTCCTGAAACAGCTAAATGATAATGTGATTATTCATTTTTACTTTGTTAATACAGTTAATATGAATTATAGGAACTGATTTCCCAGGGTTAAGCCAAACTTGCATTTCCAGGTAAACCTTACTTATCACTTTGCTTGGATAATTACTTACAAGTATATATTCTGTTTGTGATTGATAGCACAGTTTTAATACATCACTATTCACCCTTGATTGGGACTGCATCCACTCTAGATCAGTTTTGGGAAAATTAACATCTTAACAACTCAAGACCTACACAGTAAACACTTCACGTGTGTGTGTGTGTGCTAAGTCGCTCAGTCGTGTCCAGCTCTTTGTCCACTATTCTATTTCACTTGTGGTGTAAGAGCCTTACAATAGGCAACAGCCAGCCTTGTTTGGCTAAGTGAGCAGAGCCCTAAGGGACAGAAAGATATATTGCTACTAGGAGGCGGCTGTAAAATACAGAAAGAAAACAAAAATACAGCGATTTTCCAGTGAATGCACCATGTTTTCCTCACGCATCAGCAAGTTTCTGGCTTTAGCTTTCTGTGTAGCGTCTTGAAAAGACACTTGGTTTTCAGGATGAAAGGAAGAGTAGGAAGATGTGCTTGTTTCTCAGATATAAGGCCAGTTGCTTCTAATTTCACTCTGCTGGCTGGACTCCCTGCATCCATGTTAAACCACAAAGACAGAAGCTAACTCTGTGCTCTGAGATGCTGGGGCAGCATCACTTCAGGCCGCCGGACGCTGTGGTTGCGTTGGTGACACAGCACCCTGGCTGTGACGACGACTGTGCGCTGGTGTCTGGGCAGCAGGGGCTTGTAACAGGGCCGATGGCTCTGTTGCAGAGCATGGAATGCAGGGAACAGTGGGGGATGGACTCGGGCGTCCCCAGAAAGAGCTCAGGGTTCCTGACGGGCTAGGTCTGAGTTCCTTCCAAGCCCTGTAAACCAAGCTCTAATGTGTCTCTCCCCAGGGAGGCACTCGGTCACAACGGAGTGTCCGCCTGAGGACAGGTTCAGCGCCACGCTGTCCCGGGTGACGTCTGAGGGTTACACCAATCACTGGTCTCACGGCAAGCACACTTCTGAACACGGAAAATTACGCTTGCTCATCCAAACAAAGTAAACTTCTGTGGACAAGTGACATGAAAGTGGTTTTTGTTCATCTGAACTGCATTCTAGGTTCCCATCTCCATGGGCTCAGAGACCTCACGGGTGTAACATACCAGCATTGACCAGCCCCTGTGCCTAACTCAGGGCAGACCTGCAACAAATGCTGATGGTCACCTTGGTCTGTATGGCTGTGCGCCGGCTGTTTACTTTTCATCCAGTTGTCAACCTCTGACTCTTAACTGGTACAGACCATTCACACATCATGTGATTGTTGATACACTGGATTAAATCCACCATCTTGCTGTTTTCTATTTGTTCTGTTTTCCTCTGCTGCTTTCCCTCAGGTTATTTGGGCATTTGTTAACCATTTTACTTTCTGAATTGATTTGTATTTATACCATATGTGTGTATATGTACATATACCTCTATACGTATGAACACATACATGTATCATACATATAGGCATATGGTGTATTATGCATGAAATAGATGGGGAAACAGTGGAAACAGTGAGAGACTTTATTTTGGGGGCTCCAAAATCACTGCAGATGGTGGCTGCAGCCATGAAATTAAAAGACGCTTACTCCTTGGAAGGAAAGTTATGACCAACCTAGATAGCATATTCAAAAGCAGAGACATTACTTTGCCAACAAAGGTCCATCTAGTCAAGGCTATGGTTTTTCCCGTGGTCATGTATGGATGTGAGAGTTGGACTGTGAAGAAAGCTGAGCGCTGAAGAATTGATGCTTTTGAACTGTGGTGTTGGAGAAGACTCTTGAGAGTCCCTTGCACTGCAAGGAGATCAGTCCTGGGTGTTCTTTGGAAAGACTGATATTGAGGCTGAAACTGCAACACTTTGGCCACCTCATGCGAAGAGTTGACTCATTGGAAAAGACTCTGATGCTGGGAGGGATTGGGGGCAGGAGGAGAAGGGGACGACAAAGGATGAGATGGCTGGATGGCATCACTGACTCGATGGATGTGAGTTTGAGTGAGCTCCAGGAGTTGATGATGGACAGGGAGGCCTAGCGTGATGCAATTCATGGGGTCACAAAGAGTTGGACATGACTGAGCGGCTGAACTGAACTGAACTGAACATATGTATACATATATATTTTTAACTAATTGCTTTAGGGTAATTATATGAGGTGATGGAAGTGTGAGGAAATAATTGTGGAACATATAAATGTATCAAATCCGTAAGTTCTACACCTTAAACTTACACCATGTTGTGTGCTGATTTTATATCCATCGACCTGGAAAATAGGAATTGGGGGCAGGCAACAGTGCTGTCAGCCCCTGGGCACTGGGGAAAGCTCACTGCAGCTTGCAGGAAGGGGCAAGAGCAGAAGCCACTCCAGAGTGCAGCAGAAACGTGCACCAGGCCCACCCTATACCAGGCAGACAGGACCACCTCGGAGCTAAGAGGGCTGCCCTCCCACGACCGAGGGGCCAGGGCCTCTCTGTGGCCGAGGCACGGCTTGACCAGGACAACAGAACCCCCATTCACCCCCAAACCCCATCAGCACAGGATGCATGGCACATAGGCTGCAAGAGACAGATCGGCTGAGGGTAAAGTGTGAGGATGCAGCAGGCCCCAGGAAATGCATCCAAACCAGCCCTCACCCTGAACACCCAGACTGCTAGAGGAAGGTGGCTTGCTGCTGAGCCCTGAGCGTCACCATAGCAACAATACCTCCAAATCCAGCCCAGCACATAATTAGATTTGCTCAGACCCTTGCCTAGCAGACAGAGAAGTGAGCCAACTTTCAGGTCCATTAACTATTTACTTCTGTATCTACCATGCTACCCAAGATGTCCAGATTTCACCAGGATTCCACAAGGAAGATGAAACACCCAGCAAAATACACTCTGAGGAGTCAAAGTAATTATGAGAACCAGACTCGGCTATGAAACAGATGCTAGTACTATCAGAGAGGGAGCTAGGGTAATTGTGATTAATATGTTAGAAACTATAATGAAAAAATGGGTAACGTGCATGATCAGATGGTAATTTCAGAAAAGAGAAACTGAAAGAAACTAGGAAAGAGGCTAGAAGCGAAAAATAAATGACGGAAGAGGAACTGCCGTCACAGGAGCATCAGAGGCAGGAACCAAGGAAAGGGAGAGGGAGGAGCAAGGGAGGCAGAGACAGACCAGCAGAAGTTCCTCAAACAAGAAAAAGGCTGAGCCCAGCGGGTGTGAGCTGCAGGAGGGGCAGGGGCTGCAGACGCGCTTGCTGCGGAAGGGCGCGTCTGCACAGCCGGAATCCCGCGTGGATCGAGCGGACAGAGCAGGAGGAATATCTAACGCAACAGCAATGGAGGGCTCTCCCCGGGAAGGACAGACACCAAGCCACACACTCGAGAGTCTCAGAGAACACCAAGAGAGACGAACCCAAAAGAAACAAATGAACAAATGCATTCCAAGGCAGGGCACAGCACACTCCTGAAAACAAGAGACAAGGAAATCCTCACTAGAGCCTGCTGGGGGCAGGAGAGCAATTGGACGGGCAGATACGGTGTTACCATGACTCGGAAACAACACAGAACAGAAGGTGGTGCGAGACACCTTTAAAGGAGAAAAGGGGGATATTCTGTCGATCCATAAATCCAGTTAAAATATTATTTAAACTTGAAGGATCAATAGAGACTTTTGCTGACAGCAATAAACAAGGGGCAGTGAAAATTTATTTCCGTTAGACTTAGAATACAAGAAAAGTAAAAGGCAATTTCTCAGGTATAAATAACACGGTATCAGACAAAAATTAGATCTACAGAAAGAAATAAAGAACACAGAGAATGGAATAGTTGAAGGTAGGTTAAAAAATTTTTTTGCCCTATTGAAATAGTTCTAATAACAACGGACTGTTTAAAGCAAAATTATTAGCAATGTGTTCTGTTTTTATAGATTATGTAAAATGACACATATGAGAACAAGGAGAAAAAGGATGGAGTGTGGATTTAGGGATAAACCTAGTCAGCGGGTCCTTATGCTAATGTGAAGGGCACCGTATTACTTGAATAAAGGGCTGCAATTAATTAAAGGTATATACTATATACCCTAAGGCAATGAGTTAAAAAATATATATGTAAGCATATGTATATATGCATAATACTTACACCATATGCCATGTATATGCATATGTTCAAATGTATAGATGTATATATACAAATACACATATATATAAATACAAATCAATTCAGAAACTAAAATGGTAAACAAATACTCAAATAACCTGAAGGAACGCAGGAGAGGAAAAAACAGAACAAATAGAAAACAGTAAGATGATGGGTTTAATCCAGCGTATTAAGGATCACATTACACGTGAATGGTCTGTACACGCCAGCAGAGTCAGAGGTTTACAGCCTGGACGAAACGTAAGTAGGAAGGCCCAGCGCACTGCTGTGTGTCAGAAACCAACTTTAAAGATGAAGACACAGACAGGTTAGAATGGAACAGTTTGCGAAAAGATGAATCCTCCAATTGTAATCGGTCCGGGGACACCAGACAGTGCGGTCTGCAGGAGAGCACCACCAGCGGGGCGCAGAGGGCGCTCGCGCGGGAGAGGCCTGCTCCGCAGGGAGGCAGGACGCCTGTGTGCTCGCAGCCAGCCCCGGAGCGAGCACGCGAAGCAGAAGCTGCTGGGAGAGTAAGGCTACGCAGGGCTGTCCACAGTCTCAGACTTCATTCCTTTCCAGCAGCTGACGAAACAGGAAAGCTGAGCATCGGTGAGGGTGTTCCTGGATCTTCTGAACGAAGCCGTCTGCGAGCACACCTAAGCTGATTTTCACAGACTCCCCCACCCAGCAACGGAGAGCACGCGCCTCACACGCCGTCCGGCTTCCATCAAGACAGGTCAGTGTCCTAGCATAAAACAGACCACAACAGATCTAAAAGATCAGAGTCAAAAGACGTATGTTCTGGGGCCATAAGAGAATTAAACTAGAAATCAATAACAGAATGATACCTAGAAAATCCACCCAAAACACATGCTGGAGAAGGGAGAAATTTCCCTTACCAAAAATTTACAACCAATGAGTGTAAAAAAAAAAAATGAGGGAATTAAAACCATTATCAGACATCACAAGAATAATAGATACAGGCAAGCTCAGCCAATGAATGTTAGAACCGGTTGGTAAAACACAATAGAGAAACAAGAGGTCTTCGTAATGTGGATGTTCTTCTATCCAAAAGGTGCTGGCTTATAACAGAAAAAGTGGGCTGTCACCTTCTCAGCTGGGCTTCATTCATGGAAGGAGACACAGCAGTGCTGCCATACCTTATGTCTGTGCAAATCTTCCCCAAAATTCATCACCTGAGCTTAACCTCGAGAAAAAGAAAACAGACCCCAAATGAGGGCTACTGCAGCCGTGAAATTAAAAGGTGCTTACTCCTTGGAAGAAAAGATATGACCAAAGTAGACCACATATTAGACTACATATTGGAGAAGGAAACTGCACCCCACTCCAGTGTTCTTGCCTGGAGAATCCCAGGGACAGCGGAGCCTGGTGGGCTGTTGTCTGTGGGGTCACACAGAGTTGGACACGACTGAAGTGACTTAGCAGCACCAGCAGCAGACCACGTATTAAAAAGAAGAGACACTACTTTACCTGCAAAAGTCCGTCCAGTCAAGGCTATGGTTTTCCAGTGGTCATGTATGGATGTGAGAGTTGGACCATAAAGAAAGCTGAGCGCCAAAGAATTGATGCTTTTGAACTGTGGTATTGGAGAAGACTCTTGAGAGTCCCTTGGACTGCAAAGAGATCCAACCAGTCCATTCTAAACGAAATCAGTCCTGAATATTCTTTGGAAGCACTGATGCTGAAGCTGAAACTCTAATACTTTGGCCACCTAATGAGAAGAACTTACTCACTGGAAAAGACCCTGATGCTGGAAAGATTGAAGGAGGGAGGAGAAAGGGACAACAGAGGATGAGATGGTTGGATGGCATCACCGACTCACTGGACATGAGTTTTGAGTAAACTCCAGGAGTTGGTGATGGACAGGGAGGCCTGGTGTGCTGCAGTCCATGGGGTCGCAAAGAGTGGGACACGACTGACTGATTGAACTGAACTGATGCACCCAATAATATATTTTCAAAATAAAAGAAACAAAAGCAGTTAAAATAGAAAGGTTATATAGACAGCTATAAAACTGTCGTTAGAATTTTCAATATTCATCTGTAAGGAACAGAACAAGGAGACACAAAATCAGTAAGTAGCAAGATGAGTTGAATATACTTTCAAACAATGTGATCTAACTCAAATTAATAAAATGCTGCACGTAGTGGCAGAATTGCATTCGGTTCAAATGCACAGGGAATATTGAATTTGATAACCCTTTTGTCAGGTTCTAAGTCTAAAAAAAATAAATCAGTCTGAGAATATTTGTTGACAATATAATTTAGAAATGAGTTATAAAAATATATGTAAAATATACATATATATGAAAATCAAACAACATAATTCTAAGTAACCCATGCATCACAGAAAGAAAAGCACAAGGGTAACTAGAAAATATATTGAAAATGAGAATACAGCATACGAAAATCTGTGCTATCTAGTTAAAATATTGCTACGTGGAAGATTCTGTCTCTACATGCTTATAATTGAAAAAAAAAAAAAGACCTAAAATTGCATAAATTAAGCTTTTACGCTGGAAAGAGAAGATCAAGGTACCCAGGGGACGTAAACTGAAGGGAAGAAAGGGAAGAGTGGAAATCCTCAGACTGCACAGACATTAAACATCGTAATGACTCATCATGAACAATTTCATGCCAAAAAGTTTGGTGATTTCAGTGAAATAGATGAATTTTTGGAAGGACAAAAATAACAAATCAATATAAAATATAAAATTTGAATAGTCCTACATCTATTAAAAGTATTAAATCTACAAAAAAAAATTTCCCACAAATAAAATGTCAAACCCAGACAGCTTCACTGAAGAATTTTTTCCACATAAGTGTGAAATAATACAAATACTACTCAAATTCTTTGTTAAAATAGACCAGGGAGAACATTTATCCAATTTATCTCTAAAGCCAACATTACAATATCACGACCACAAAATTGTTAAAAAAAAAAAAACTATAGAAAGATATCCTCCATTAAATGGAAACAAGTACTTAATAAAATATCAGCCCATGCAGTGCAGTAAATACACAAACAGAAAGCACACACCAAGTGGGGATCTGTCTGGGCGATGCAAATGGGGAGCCTGAACCCCAAGCTCCTGAACCCAGAGTGGGGTCTCCTTCTCAAAGGGTGGCCCCACAAGACGTCCCTGACATGCCGGCGGTCCCCATGGACGAAAGCCATCTCCACACAGGGGCAGAGTCACAGGTCACCGTGCAGACCAGGAAGCCAGAGACAGGAGGGCTAGCCTGGCGGGGCCACAGTCTCCAACTGCCGACTGGGGACTGGGGCTCCCTCCACCCTTGGCCCCCGGGGGCTCCCAGACCAGCTCCTGCCTGGGTCCTGGAGAGCAGGGGCATGGGCACCTCACCCCGACCCCAGGGCCTGCTTCTTGGACTGGAAGCCTCGAAGGCCTGAAGCTGCCCACTGCCCTGGGGGCAGGGAGGGGGTGAGGTGTGCACATCGGGCAGGGAGCGAAGCTTCCAGCGACTGGAGCTTCATCCTCCCCTCACCCCGACCCGGCGCCTCCCTCACCTGCCAGTGGTCCCACGCTTCCTTGCTTCTCGGACAGTAACTCCAAGTCGTCCAGACAGAGTGACCCTCTCCCAGCCGGGGCCCTGGTGGAAGGCAATTTGCATCAGAGACAAATGAGAGTAACCTCAGGGCCAAGCAGCGGCAGCTGCCAGTCACCCCGCCCGCAGTTAGCCTCATTAGCAAAAGCCAAAAGTGTCAGAAGCGCTAAACTTACGACATTAGGTCCAATTATCATGTCACAGCAGCTGGGGAGGTTGTCGAGGGGGTGTTCATTAGCTCAGAGAATTTCAGGGGCTCCTTCCCTGTACATTGCTTCGGGAGGCGTTACTTTCTCTTCCTCCTGAGGATTAAACACCTCCTTCCAGGCTCTGTCTGTAGGCAGCACCAGCAGGCCGCCTCCTCCCTGGACTCTGCTGGGCCCGGCCAGGCCAGGCTGAGCTCGGGTGCGGGCATAAGGCCAGCAGGCACCAGCTCAGCAGCTGTGTCCCCACCGGTGTCCTGGATCCTGGGCCGGGGCGGCAGGGGGTGGGGGCCAGTATGCCAGCACGCCCAGGCTCACAGCCCCGCTGCCATCCCCGAGTGCCCGGGCCTCTCTGTGCAGGCAGCTGGCGCCACCGCGGCCTCAGGTGCTCTCCACCTGAACGGAGCAGCCACCCTAGGTGTGTGCTGGTGAATGAATGGAATCCCCCTGACAAGCCCTGCGCTGCAGGGTGACAACTCATAGCCCCAGCGATGCAGGCAGGGGCTTCAGTCTCCAGGGTGGGCACAAGCCCTCGTCCCTTCAGAAGGAGGCTCTGCCTGAAGCCCACTGCCCGCCCCAAGAACACCCATGAAACTGAGGGGAGGGGTGCTCGCGGGGGCACAGAACAGGGGTGCAGGTGCTATTAGCCCCCCTTTTCCGAGGAGAAAACCAGTGAAGAGACAGGGCGGTGCTGGTTGTTCAGGAGCTGGAACCAAGGGTTTTCTGGGCCTCACCCAACACCAGCGCCCGGGGGCCAGCCACATGGCTTTTGCATGTTTGTGGGGGTCGGCTGGGCCTGGGTCGCCCCTGACATGGAGCCAAAGGGCCCCTTGAAGATTCAGGGATAGGGGAGCAAGAGTCGCATGGCCCAGGGCTCTCGGCCCTGCGCCCCGCTGGTCTCCCGAGCCCTGCATACTGTACCCAACCCAGCAAAGTCCACTTCACACCACACCGCGAGCCAGGTGAGTGCCCGTGGGAGGCGGCGCTCCTGACGAAGAGGCGCCATCGGTCAGGCTGGGCAGGGATCCGAGAGCAACAGGACCTGCATGCGAAGGTTTCGTGTGGATTTGCTTGGGATGCGGATTTGACAACGTTGAACACTGCTGCCTTCCTAAGTCTCCATCTGGGGGACAAGGAAGGTCCAGCCCTGTCACCTGGTCACCAGGGACAACTGGCCTCGGGGGAGCCCCAGGCCCGCTGTTTAAAGCGCCTGCAGCCTCGGGCAGCCAGCCCGTCCCCAGCACCTCTGCCCACCTCAGGCCAGCCTGGGGCCACTGCCCCCACCTCCTGGCCCTGTGGGTCCAGGCAAGTGCTGCGTGTGGAGAGGGTTTCTCGGTCATCACCACACGGCCAGGCTTGACTCCTAGAGGTTACAGAGGTGCAGCCAACCTGAAATGCGGTGACACGGGGAGGGCCGGGGCGCGGCCTCCTCCTCCAGGCGCCCACGCTGGCTCCTTGTCACCCTCGAAGCCTGCAGGCACTGCCCAGGGCTGTCACCGGCCACTCTTGGGCACACACTCAGCCTCACATGCTTCCAGGGAGCCTGTCCCTGATTCTGAGCTCCCTGAGCCTCTGGGGTCCAGGGAACCCTCGCCGGGCCTCCCCTCTCACTGTGAATCTGAATGACGGGCTACTCACCTGCTCCGCCTGAGTCCAGTTCAGTGGCCCTGGCCCCACCCCCCACGGTCTGTCTGCGAGAGAAGACAAGTGAACACGTGGCAAAGGTCACGGTTCACAGGAGGAAGTCGGGGAGCTTATTTTTCTTCCTCACAAATCACCTTGTCTTTACATAATGGCTTTTTTCCACTGGGGAGATTACTAAGCTAAAACTTAGTACATGAGAGATCCTTTCTTCAGAAAAACAAAACCAAAACATATTCACAAACAGAACATTTTCCATGGAATAGAAGAGCTTCCTTAAGTAACCCATCTCCATGGGGGAGAAGAAACCACCTCCTAGGAACCCTGCTCCCCACCCTTCCCCCATCCCCATCACCAGGTCAGCCCCGCCCCGCCATCGTCACCACCAGGTCAGGGCTGCTGTCTCTGTGCTTGCCCTCCTGCCTCATCACTGAAGCATCCAGCGGGAACCGCCAAGGGATGAGTCCCCCTCGCACAGCTGAAACTCAGCTGTCAGAGGCGCTAGCGTGACTGGAGCAGCCAGGGAGGTTGGCCAGCTCTGCCCGGGGCCCCACTCAGATGTCCCTGCTTTGTCAGGGCTGAGCCTCCAGGCCCTCCCTGCCCCGCCACCACCAGCCCAAACCCGGGAGGCAGGGCCTTTGGCACAGCCTTGGGGAGGGGGCTTCTGTGTACCACCTCCTCCAAGTGCCCAAGTGCCGAGTCCCTCGCCCACCCTGAGGTCCCCACAACCTTCTGGGAGAGCGATGGCTGCTGAGAAAATGTGAAGGACGGCAGACCCTTCCCTCCAGGATTCACCTGACCGCGTTTCTCAGCAGTGGGCTCTCAAGGCCTCCCTCGTTTCTAAAGCCGGTCACCCGCCACTTCACTGTGTGCCCGCTGCAGTGATTCCCGAGACCCCACCTCATTTCCACATGGGAAAACGAGGGAAGTGGGCTGGAGACCAAGGGAAACGAAATGGAAGTGGGCAGCCGGGGTAAGACTGAGCCAGGGCCCTCGGGACGCAGGTGCTTATGCCTCCCAGGACCCGGCGAGCGCTGTGCTCCTTGCAGCAGCCTCAGGCTGCTCTCCAGAGCTCTGCAGCCTGGCCCAGCACGGCCAGCAGCTGCCTGTGCCATGGGAGCGCCCCAGGCTCTGAGGAGCCAGGCTGCGGCCCTGTGCTGCCCGCCCCTGGTGCATCCGCCCGGCTAGCTGGGGCCACCTGCACCCAGCGTGCAGATGCAGGCGTTTGTGGACGAAGCGCCTGACAGCAGACGCAGAGGCAGCAGCTTGCGGGGGGCTGGGGGGGGCCGCTGACGGGGAGACGCCCGCCGAGGCCCACCTGGAGAACCTGTGCAGCCCAGGGTCTCCGTCAGCACGGAGGCAGGCTGTGTCCAGGCCCCTCGGGCCAGTCTGAGCCCACAGCCTCCTGGCCCGGCCACCCCCACCAGGCCCCTCTCCAGCATTCCACCAATGGACTAATGTTGACCTTCCCTTTCCACTCAGAGCACATGCTCACTCTTCCCACATGGCAGCTAAGTTAGGGTGTCTGGGTCGGGGGTGTTTCCATGTTTCCAGGAAGCAGGGTCACAGCCCGCTTGGTTCTGCCAAGTGACCCTGAGCCATCGTCAGCTACGATGGTCCCGGGGCAGAGCCATCACCTGCAACGGGCAGCCCACCTTCAGGGACACACGCTGCCTAGATGAGGGGAAGTGAAGCTGGCTCAGGACTTGCAGACTCAGAGCTTTCTCCCTTGCTCTTGTCATCCAAAACAAACTCATCTCGGAGTCAAAACACCTCTGCTCTGCCGCTCCGTGTGTCTCTGAGATTTAGCCATCACGCCGGAATCTGTTTCCTCCTCTAAACGGGGGCTACGCGGTCCCAGTCAGGCTCGGCTGAGACGACGCACGTGGAAGCAGTCTCTGTGCCCCACAGTGTTAGTGTGGTAACAGCTCCACCAAGACGATCCCGGAACAAGGGCCCTGGTCCTGTGTCGCTCCGGGGGCTGGCGGCACAGGTAGGGAAGAGCCAGGACAAAGCCCCACGAGGCCACAGTCTGGAAGCACCGGCGAGGTGGGAGTCAAGGGGATAAAAGTCAAATATAATGTTAGCTCTAGTGACACGTGCTGCAAATTACACACAAAGGTTCAGACAGCGCCTGGGCTGGGGTGGCCTGAGCTCCGGCGGGTCTGTGGTGTTGCAGTATCCGAGCCAAGTCCCCGCGGTCGGTCGGCTGGTGGACAGGAGCACTGAGGGGGAGGATGGGGGAGCAGGGGCCACAGAGGAGAACAAGGCCGACTCGGGGCCTCAAGGACCCTGCGACAGTTGAGTCTGTGACGCTGAATGCAACCTCACGGATCTTTCTATGTTCTGTGGGAGAGCGAAGGGGTCTAAGAATGTGTTAGAAATCCCCATGAATTTAGGCAAAGGTGGTTCCTTAAGCATGGTGACAAATAGCCCCCAGAACCAGCTCTAAGGAGTCAGTCAGCACAGGCTGGGCGCTCAGGGACACCTTCTCTGGGACAAGCACTCTCTGGAGTTTCTGAGCAGGAGAGCAGCTGCAGGCCGCACAGAAACCCACGGCCCGCTGTGTCCTCGCAAAGCCTCGCTCACCATCTCGGGCTGGTGAGATGGGCCCCAAGGGCAGGAAGTTCCAAAGTCAATTTTAGATTGTTTTCCTCCTGGAGAAACTTCTGGCTCCTTGATAAAGTTGCACCGTCATCTATAGTCTCGCGCTTTGCTGGGAGATAACAAAAAAAAAGGCAAAACACTGACTCTAACAATGGCCACTATGGGAAAGGTGTGAAAGGTCAAGTCAGCATGCACAAGTTTCAGTTCAGTCGCTCAGTCGTGTCCGACTCTGCGACCCCACGAATCGCAGCACGCCAGGCCTCCCTGTCCATCACCAACTCCCGGAGTTCATTCAGATTCATGTCCATCGAGTCCGTGATGCCATCCAGCCATCTCATCCTCGGTCGTCCCCTTCTCCTCCTGCCCCCAGTCCCTCCCAGGATCAGAGTCTTTTCCAATGAGTCAACTCTTTGCATGAGGTGGCCAAAGTACTGGAGCTTCAGCTTTAGCATCATTCCTTCCAAAGAAATCCCAGGGCTGATCTCCTTCAGAATGGACTGGTTGGATCTCCTTGCAGTCCAAGGGACTCTCAAGAGTCTTCTCCAACACCACAGTTCAAAAGCATCAATTCTTCGGCGCTCAGCCTTCTTCACAGTCCAACTATCACATCCATACATGACCACAGGAAAAACCATAGCCTTGACTAGACGGACCTTTGTTGGCAAAGTAATGTCTCTGCTTTTGAATATGCTATCTAGGTTGCTCATAACTTTTCTTCCAAGGAGTAAGCGTCTTTTAATTTCATGGCTGCAGTCACCATCTGCCATGATTTTTGAGCCCCCCAAAATAGTCACCCACTATTTCCACTGTTTCCCCATCTATTTCCCATGAAGTGATGGGACCAGATGCCATGATCTTCGTTTTCTGAATGTTGAGCTTTAAGCCAACTTTTTTCACTCTCCTCTTTCAGTTTCATCAAGAGGCTTTTTAGTTCCTCTTCACTTTCTGCCATAAGGGTGGTGTCATCTGCATATGTGAGGTTATTGATATTTCTCCGGGCAATCTTGATTCCAGCTTGTGTTTCTTCCAGTCCAGCGTTTCTCATGATGCACAAGTTTACAAGTATTTAAAAAAATAGGGATCAAAACACCAAGTATTTAATAGCCAGCTGCTTTGTGGGTGTGCGGGGGTCTCAGTGCTCCAAGTCCAGGACAGCCCACATCAGACACTGTGCCCTGTCCAACCTGCTCTCATCAGTTCCCCTTCTCTAAAATACCTAAGTTCTTTACATTATTTGTTCTAGAGCATAGTTCAATTGTCAGTCCATCAAATGGGGAAGACAAAGACACAAAGTCTAAAGTTCATTTTAAGTCCAGTGAAAGGCACTTCTAACTTCTGAACAACGGATGCATTTATGCTATCTGAAGCCATTGTGCTTGGGAGAATTTGTTAGAGCAGACGTAGAAATGGATACAGCTACATAAGGCAGTTTCAGGAAGCTTTCTTTGAAGAGCAGACTAAACAAAGATTTGAATTTGTAACTAAATAAAGATAAAATGTTTTCTTCAGAAAACATTCAAAATGCATCCTGGAATAGACCTCACAAGGGAGGTGAAGAAGCTTTATCCACTTTTTTTTTTTAATAAATGTGCTCAAATCTTATTTAGATGATTCAATTATCAAATAAATTCAAATATGAATTTTCAAATTTAGAAAATAGCCAATATATAACTAGACATCCCCAGGTAGCCTTAAAAAGTAAACAAGCTAGGAAAACAACTGCGCAGCCTGGAGCCTCTGTGCCGGCCTGGGTGGGTGCGGGGCAGCGGCCTCGCTGCCAGCCACTGTCCAGAGGAGCTTCCTGGGAGCGGCCACCCCTCAGTGTCCCCCAGGTCTCCCAGACCCAAAGGCCACTCGCGACCTGGCTAAAGCCCTGCTTTAACTGTACCGTCCAAGTGCCTCCCGGACACCTCAGAAGACAGATTACTTCATAAATTCTTAAAAGCACATGTGGAAATATCAGCGTGATCATTATGACGTTATTCAGTCAGTTAAGAGAGCCTGGGGGGAAAATAACATGAAATAAATCTTCATTGTAACGGCATCATTCATTCCCAGCACGTGATTATCCATCACTGAATCATCAGTTTTATTTTTGTGTGTGACTAAGTCTCATTTTTTCTAATAAAAGCAAAGTGTGGCGTGAAGCGAATGAGCCTGTTTCTGTAGAAAGGGGGCCTTCTGTCCTGCTCTGTGTAACCCGCCCTGCAGCCCACCAGGACTGCCAAGACCTCGCAGGGTGAGTCCAGCCTGAGTGCCCCCCATCCCCCCGCCACCTGGAGCAGCTCTGACCCTCGGAGCGCGGTGTGCAGAGGGGCCCTGGCAGCCCACTGTCCCGCTACTGCCAGGGGTCAGGGAGAAGGATCACCCGATGCGTGAGTCTGGCCAGGGTGGACAGTCAGGGCTGGCTGGTTTACATGGTCCTGGTGGGCGGAGCCTGAAGGGAAGGGGTGCGGGGCCGTGGGCACCCAGAAGGACTGAGGCCAGCACAGGCGTGAAGGGAAGGGGTGCGGGGCCGTGGGCACCCGGAAGGACTGAGGCCAGCACAGGTGTGCTGCAGGCAGCCAGTTCTTTGCTCTCAGCCCTGCGGGGCAACCGCAGCCTTCGCCCCGCTGCAGCCGCACTCGGGGCGGCCTTGGGAGAGGCTGGTGGGGAAGACCCTCCCAGTGAGCAGAGCTCCAAAGGGCACAGGGGTCACCCAGTCTGCAGGAAAGAGAAGGGACCTCAGCACAGAAGTGGAAGACGTTATGGACTGCTGGGAAGGGCTGGACCCGCTGGGTAGTGACCCTGGAGAAGACAGACTGAGAAGACCCTGGAGTGACTGAGGATAAGCAGGTCTTGGGCCAAGGCACGTGGTGGGCAAATGGGGCAGCTGTGATGGGAGACCTGACGGGGAGGCACTGGATGGCCAGGCAAACGCGTGGCCAGGCCCACAGTGGGAACAGAGGCTGCGGCAGGGCTGGGGCAGCTGAAGGCTGAGAGCAGGCCCCCGGGCCCCTGCTGCCACACTGGTGCTCTGCCTGGCGCCCACCCTGCTGGCACGCGGGCCCAGCTCTGAGTAACCCAGCGGCAGAGCACAGGGAGCCTGCCAGTTGCCCGCCAGTCGCCCGCCAGACGCCCGCCAGTCGCCCGCCAGACGCCCGCCAGACGCCCGCCAGTCGCCTGCCAGACGCCCGCCAGTCGCCCGCCAGCACCGGGACCCAGCGGAACAGCCTGGGCTGTCTGCCTGGCCCTGCTGCCCACCCGGCCTCAGCTGCAGTGTTTCCCAAACCCTTGGGGAGCGTGTGGCTCACGGCCAAGGCTCACACACGCACTAGTTCACACCAAGACACTTACTTTCCAGTGAAGCTGGTGACCACAGGGCCCCGATGCGTGCACCCGGCCACCCAGAAACCACCAGGCGAACAGCTGAAGCGGACTGCTCCCGGCCGGCTGCGGGGCCCACCGAGAGCGAGTCTTCCTGAGGGGGGCGCCCCAGGAGGCGCAGCACGGTTGGCATCACAGCCTCTCGCAGGCCCTGCGCCCCAGCGGGCAGAGTGCAGGCGCCCAGGAGCCGAGGCGCGGGCAGAGCGACTCCGAGAACTGCAGGACTGGGGCCCAGCAGTCCTCTCAAAGGCTGGGCTTCTCCAGGGACAGAGGGAGGGTCCCACCGACCTGTTTCCAAGACTATCACCAGGTGCTTGGGGCCTCGTTTTCAGGGACCCGTGTCCCCCGTCAGGTGCTGGCAGGGCTGCGGCTGCCTGCCCACGAGGCGTTGCCCGGGGACCCACTGGGATGCCTCCAGGAGGCACCACTCTGCCCAGTTTTGGTGGAAACGGGGAAGGGCAAGAACTGAGCGCCGGAGCAGCAGGCGCGGCAGGGGAGGGCGGGTGGCGGGGGACAGGAGCCCACGCCAGGCCGGGCGCCCAGGCCCTCCCGCCGCCCTCCAGTGTCAGAGCCCCCAGTCAGAGGACCGCTGGGCACGGCCGAGCTCCTCCCAGAACTCACAGGACGGAGCAGGCCTCTGATGGCAGGAGTGACTCGGGTTTCAGCGGGAGGGCGTGGAGAGGGTGGACAAAGGGCAGAGCTGGGGTCTCCAGGGTAGAGGGGGGAGGGGAGGCTGGGAGGGACAGGCGCGCCCCCTCCTTGGCCTCCTCCTCACCTTCCCCAAGTCCTCAGCACGTGGGCAGACGCCGCCTCAACGTCCACGGGGAGAGATGGAGAGTCGTGAGCCAACTCAGAGCCATGGGCACAGAGCGGCAGCCAGGCGGCAGAGTCAGTGAGGACCCAGCGCGTGGCCGGAGCCCCAGGCCCACCAGCCGCCAGGTGGGCTTCTGGCCAGTGGCTCAGCCTCTCTGGGAACTACACTCCTTAGCAACAGAACGTGAGCAATGAAACCAGCCGCGGACAATTCCTTTGCAATGAAGATCAGAAGAGAGAGGTGTGAGCATGTTTGAATGTGAGAATGTTAGTCGCTCAGTCCTGTCCAACTGTTTGCGAGCCCAGGGACTGCAGCCCACCAGGCTCCTCTGTCCTTGCGATTCTCCAGGCAAGAACACTGATGCGAGTAGCTGTTCCCTTCTCCGGGGGATCCTTCCAGCCCAGGCATCAAACAGAGGTCTCCCGCACTGCAGGCAGATTCTCTACCATCTGAGCCAATACCATTCTAGAATATTCTCCTTCCCTTCCCAGCCCTAGGCACTCCAAACTTTAAAAGCTTTGGGAGTTTCCTACTGAAACCACCTTGAATCTGAGAGCTAAAAAAAGAAACAGACATTCCAGTGACTTACAGAGTGGGTGGGAGAGAGACTGAGAATACCTGAGGAGGTTTCAGCGCGTGGGAGGCGAATCCAAGTGCCCAGCAGGGAACAGGATCTTCAAGTCTGGTGGTACTGTGTGTCTGCTATTTTAAAATTTTACCTGGCATATAACTAGAGAAAAGTTTAAACTGAAACCAGAAAAACATAGGTTAAGGAGAAACAAAATCATCTCATGTAAGAGCAGAGTGAGACTCTGGAGAAGATCGTGGAGCCTGGGAAGTTCCTGCTGCCGAACATCTGTAACAAGAGAAAAAGGCAGTCTTCTTGGAGCGGGGCGGGGGGGGCTGCACGAGCAGGTGCTTTCCGCACCTACGCTGGGGACGCCAGGACACACACTGGAGCGGCACAATGGTTTCACTGTTTGCGGTTCTGACTCGTTTAGATGAGTTCTCAGCTTTGCCTCCGCGCAACTGCTTGAGATAACTTACAGATTAAAGGCGGTTTCTAACTTGGACTTGGGTTGGCGGGAAAGACTGCGTCATGATGCTCACCAAACAGTTCCAAGACTCAGAAGGGCCTGTCTGCTCTCTGGGCCTCGTCCCCTAAAGGCTTGGTCCCGCAGAGCAGCAGGGAGCCCCTCACCCCGTGAGCACCCCCTCCCTGATCGTCTCTGTGTTAGGATCCGAGTGGCATGATGCTAAACCCTTCTGTAG
Organism: Redunca redunca; assembly: GCA_006410935.1. Lineage (NCBI taxonomy): Eukaryota > Metazoa > Chordata > Mammalia > Artiodactyla > Bovidae > Redunca > Redunca redunca. Next base: position 122,790 of record SJYQ01009593.1, on the reverse strand, counting down.
TTTCTATGGAAACCACGGGCTTTGTGGATTCTCCAGGGGCCCTGGGGCCAAGGAGGATCTGCAGAACTGATTTTTCATGCCTCAGAACTCACCCTGGGTGCAGAGAGGTCTCTGACAGTTTCCTGGGTGGCTTCCTGGGTGACGGTACCTTTTGCTCCATCCACCAGGACACGCACAACGTCTTGGCCCCTCTGCTGCACCAGTGGCGGGAGAGCGAGGGTAGGACATGCCTCCCGCAGCCGCACGGGCTTACGTGACTTCCTGAAGGCATCGCACAGACCTCAGGCTGACAGCCGCCAGGACAGCCAGGACGGCACACAGGAGGATGGAAGGTCTGGTCCACAGACCCAAGGACGAGAACTACGGAGTCTCCTGGAGAGCCTGTGCTGGGTGCCCAGAGCGCCGGGGCTCACCACTACACGGACAGCTCAGGGGCTCAGATCAGTCCAGCTCAGTCGCTCAGTCGTGTCCAGCTCTTTGCAACCCCATGGACCGCAGCACGCCAGGCCGCCTCCCTGTCCATCACCAAATCCTGGAGTTTGCTCAGACTCATGTCCGTTGAGTCAGTGATGCCATCCAACCGTCTCATCCTCTGTCATCCCTTTCTCCTCCTGCCCTCAATCTTTCCCAGCATCAGGGTCTTTTCTAATGAGTCCACTCTTCACATCAGGTGACCCAAGTACTGGAGTTTGAGCTTCAGCATCAGTCCTTCCAGTGAATATTCAGGACTGATCTCCTTTAGGATGGACTGGTTGGATCTCCTTGCAGTCCAAGGGACTCTCAAGAGTCTTCTCCGCACCACAGCTCAGAAGCACCAATTCGTCAGTGCTCAGCTCTCTTTACGGTCCAGCTCTCTGATCAGGGGACTGAAAGTGTCAGGCGGGGAAGACGCCAGGGCTACCGTGTCAGCATGAAGGCAGGGACTGGAGGGAAGGCCACCCAAGGTGACTTTGGCTTCTGAGTCCTTGAGAGCTGTGACATTTTAGCTGAAAGGGCACATGTGGAAGCAAGCTATTTTATTTTATTTTTTTGCACACCTGTGTTCTGCGCTCACATGAGTAAAACTGAGCTGATAGGAGGGAACTTCTGGACCATGGAAAGCCTCCAGCTCCCCAGCCCGCAATGACTCCAGGAAGAACCAGAAATAGTCATACACCCTGTGTTTTTAGGTCAGTTCACTGAGGTGACTCCAGACCTGGCCGGCCCTCGAAGGACACAAGCTTAATTTCAATACAATTTCCAACGATCCCGTGGCTTCCACAGTCGGTGCAGCAAAATCGCCTACGGATTTTTGTTAATAGGCCTGCGAATTACACCTCCTACCTTCTGATCAGAATTTTCCAGGGTGAGGCCTGGGTTCAGTTCAGTT
>SJYQ01009593.1:90389-119522 GCA_006410935.1 Redunca redunca | reverse complement strand
CCTCAGACAGATGGACCGTGGTGGTCAGCTGCAGACAGAGCAACCGCTGTTACCTCGGGCAGGCAGAGCGGCGGAGAGGCCCCCTGAAAGAGCTCAGGTTTGGGGTCAGGTGTCAGAAAAATGAGTTCAGATCCCATTCTGAGGGGTGAAGCTAATCCAGTTTCTCAGGCTGGGGGCGGGGTTGACAGATTCTGTCCCCTTGGCTTTGCAGAGTTGTCAGGATCAACCGAGGGAACTACACAGAACAGAGGGAGCTGCAAATTCTAAACCAACACCGGCCGCCAGGTGGCAGAATGGTGTGGTGGTCGAGAGTATGAACGCTGCTGGCAGCTGTCTGGTTTGAACCTGAGGTCTGCTGCTGGCAGCTGTGTGACCTTGGGCGAGCTGCTTAAGTTCTTGTGCCTCTCGTAAGTGCATGATATGCACAGAGCCTGACCCATATTAGGCGGTTCGTGGGTGCCTGCCCTCATTCCCAGCCTGCTCCGGAAGAGCAGGGCACCCGTCTCATGGCCCCATCCTCGGGGAGTTCACAGCTCCCAGAGTCCCATGGACACAGGGTCCCGCCACTTTCCTTCCTGGAGTTCTGGTGGCCCTAAGATGCTGACATCGAACATACAGCATCTACTCTCAGAAAACGCAGCAGAGCCAAGACCCTGTGAAGAGCATCAGGAGACGTGAGATGGGAGAATAAGGGACTCTTGAGGGCTTGCATTCAAGATACTCTGCCTGGGTTTCCTACAAGTTCAAAGGCACCATCCCTAGCTCTGGACACGCCATGGGTAACAACATAGCTCATAAGGGTAGAACAGGGGGGTGAGTTTTTCCAGGCCCACGGAACACTTGCCACTATGGAGTCAGCGCAGTCTAGCTTCTCAAGGGTCAGCTCAGGTTGGCCACACAGGATGTGCCGCTGTGGACAAATGCGTATGGATATTAGGAAACGTGGGTGGAAACAGTTATGGCAATTACCAAAATCTAGGTCAGAGTTTCATCTCAGTTCCAGACCCCAGGCAAAATGGCCCTGAACACTTCCAGTGAGAGGAAAAAAGGAAGCCAAACCTCAGCTAAAAATATGCATATTAACACTAAATTCCAGAGACGGTCCTGTGAGGCAGGGACACCTGCAGCTGTTTTTCTCTAATCTTTCCAAGAAACAAATAGGCACTCGTTAAGAACATAAAAATATTTATATCTTGGCCCACAATGATCGTACTGTTTCCTTCAAAAATTATTAGTGATGCTCTTCATGCAGCATTTAAATGGAGTTACATAGAAACAGCCTAGAGGAAAACGGTTACATAAATTACAGTGAGGCCACAAAGCATCTAAAATGATGATTTGTGCCAATGTTTAATGACACAGAAACAGTCACCGTATAAAGTCGAGTCACGGAGCACGGAGCAGGGTGCTCACACTGCCGAGGGCGAATCATTCCAGAAGATAAGACTTGGTCGGTGCTCCAGGGCAGAAGCCCTCTGTGGGGAGGACTCCCTCACCGTCCTTCGGGAATTTCCGACATTTCCTACATTCCCTACAGTGTGTGAACCTCCGAGACTCCCCACGCACCCCCGGGGAGGGCTGACTGACTCTGTCCTGTTTGGAGCCCACGTGCCCCTCACGGGTTGGCTCTTCGTGGGGCAGCCAGGCTTGCGCACCATCGCATTCTTCACCCAGAGAAACAGAAGTGACCAGTGTGCAGCGTCCACCAGGCCTGCGGTGGAGACAGCTCTCTGACACCTCACCCCACCCCACCAGCCCATTCCTGCGGCCTGCTCTTCCGCTCATGGCCCACATCGCAGGAGTGGACCCTCCCTGCTCTCCTTCACTGTGTCTTCTCAACCAGGCCTACACATCCCCAGGGAGACAGAGAGCAGTGTGTCTGGCTCAGATTCGCCGGATGACTTCTGACAAAGAGGATTTTCTCTGAATTGCACACCCCCTCTCGCCCATCAGTTTGCTTCTTCTTTATGACTCTGTTCATATAAACACACTTTAAATAAACCTTGGTTATCATAGAAGAGATACACATACATTGAGGAGTTGCTTAATCACTATTCAATCAGGTATTTCATGAGATTTTGTGATCAACATGAAAAAACTCACTGAAACCACCACCACCTTGCGATCTGTGGCCACATCCAGCCATTCTCAGAAACTGTAGGCAACAGCAAGAAATACATACGCGGCCTGAGGAGTCCAGGAGGAGAGAGGAGATGTGGGGAGAGGGAGAGCAGGAAGAAACGCGAAGAAGGCACTTTCCAAACTTGCTGAAAACTCATCTCACAGATCCAGGAAGGTCAGTGGATTTTAAACACACACACAGAAATCTGCATCTGGGGAGTAGGCTAACCAGGGATGAGGGAAAGTCTTAAAAGCAGTCAGAGAGGGGAAATACAGTACATTACATTCAAAGAATAAAAACAGGAAATACATACAACTCTATTCTTACAGACAATGCAAGCCAGGAGACAGTGGGATGAGGTTTTCAAAAACTGGAAGAAAAAACTGTCAACTCAGAATTTCATACTCTTGAAAACCATCTGCCAACAATGGGATTAAAGGCATTTTCAGACATACAAGAGCTGAAAGAATTCACTGTCAGGAGAGCTTCATTACAATAAATAATATGAGGGATATGAGACCAACACAAGGAACCGGAGACTGAAGACTGATGTGGTTGAAATAAAACATCCCTTTCTTACTTCTCACTTTAAAAGCCAAGAGAGTTAACGTAGAAGTATATAAGAATATAAGGTTCTCTTGCTGTTACTGAATTTATATAATACTCACTGAAGGTGGAATGTGATGTGTTAAAAATGTATACTGTTGAACCTAAGTTTTGTAACAAAAAATGGTAAGTTACAAAGCAAAACAGTACAGCTGACTGGGGGGTCCATGTGTAGGAGAGGGGAGTGGGGTGGGGCACGGGACATGCAGGGCAGTGAAACCGCTCAGTGTGACCCTGTGATGGAGGACACGCCATATTACATACCTGTCGGCACCCACAGAATGTACCCCAATGCGCCTGTCGGCACCCACAGAACGTGCACCACGACACGCCTGCCAGCAGCGAACAGTGCGGCCTGGCCAGTGATGACGGGTTGGCGTTGGCTCATCGCCTGTAGCACATTCCCTGCTAGCGCACAGTTCTAACAACAGGTAAACTCCTTGGCGTGAGGGGTGACAAGCGGGTTGAACAGGAATTCTTCACACTTTCCCCTGATTTTTTCCACAATCCTAAAACTGCTCCATAAAGTCAAGTCTATTAATTAAAAATGGCCGGTCCATGCTCTGATATCAGGGCACACGCTCAATACAGAACCATCCCCTTCTTACCAACCAGTCCAGGGAGTGGCCCACTGCTAATCAGAAGCTGCTGTAGGGCCAGTGACCCTCGCTTTTTCCGTGGCCTGACACATATGTCGGCCTCCTTACAGTGCTGATTTGCTCCCGTGGCCCAGATGGTAAAGAATCCATCTACAAGGCAGGAGACCTGGGTTTGATTCATGGGTCAAGAAGACCACCTGGAGTAAGGGAACGGCTACCCACTCCGATATTCCTCCCTGAAGAATGCAGCCCATGGGGTTGCAAAGGACTGGACGTATCTGAGGGACTAACACTTTCACTTTTTCACTTTACAGCTTTACTTTAAAACACTTCACTTCACTTTACTTTAAAATACTTACACTTCACTTTAAAATGAAACTCATTCACTACTTGATTAGTCGGTGGGTGAGGAGAGAGCAGGTGTTCCAGGTAGAAATGCTCACAGATGCTCTGTTCCACTTGGTCTTGGAGTCCCACAGATGGGCACCCATATGGAGCCTGGCTTCACTCAGCTCTAGTTGGGAAATTTAGGGCTTGAGGTGACTCTCTGCCACAGCAATGATGTGCTCATCAGGTGATATCGTTAGTAACAAGTGTCTGTCTTTTATTTCTAATTCTGCTGCATTAACCATATTGTAATTGTTTATGTTTTGTTTTGCTTTTATTTCCCTAAGATGCTGGTAATCATTTGCAAGATAGGTGGGTCCTGAACACTGAATATACTAGTTAACTATCACGAGTAATTCACACACAGCCCCAGGTCAAATTCCTCCAAGGGTCTGACATCACATGAACAGGTACAAACCTACAGCAGGACATCCAAGCCTCTACCACTTTTTCTAGAACTGTTTCAACAGCATTAGACAAGATGCTAGTTTGTAGAGATTGCCAGGACCTTTGTGGAGCAAGGGTAATGCATTTTATAAATAGTTACAGTAACTTTGACTTAAGTCATGAAAACAGTTTTACATCACATTAAATACACTTAGAGAAAGGATCCCAGAGCACAATAAATCTGAAAAGTGAGTCGGGGGTGAGTCAGCGGCCAGCACGGGAGGAGCACGGTCAGTGGGCCCCTCCCTCTGTCTCCAGCTTGAGGAGGTCCTCTGCCTGAGAGCAGGCCTCTGAGTGTGGTCACAGTTTGGAGCTGGAGGAAAACAGAAGACGAGGAATCAGTGGAGAACATAGAGAACCTCATGTCAGCCAAGTCAGGCACCAGGGGGTGCTCTCCTCAGTTACCTGGTGGTGACAAGGCTGAAAGTAATGGAAGTTAAGAAATAGCAGTTTCCAAGGACTGGAAACAACCGTTTGGGGGCTGGTCTTCCTCTTTACACGTCCTCTGCGGCTCCTCGCCCCCTCCAAGCCCTGGAAACTTCATCCCACTGGCTGCTGTCCAGTGCTGAAAGCTCTTCTAGCCCAGAGCAAGCCTCTGAGTACGATTTTACTGAAAACCACAGGCAGCGAGACTCGGCAGTTACCTTCATCAGCTGAGTTTAGTCACTCAGTCCAGCTCTCACCACCACACATGACCACTGGAAAAACCATAGCTTTGACTAGATGGACCTTTGTCAGCAAAGTAACATCTTTGCTTTTTAACATGCTATCTACGTTGGTCATAGCTTTTCTTCCAAGGAGCAAGCATCTTTTCATTTCATGGCTGCAGTCACCATCTGCAGTGATTTTGGAGCCCAAAAAATAAAGTCTGTCACTGTTTCCACTGTTTCCCCATCTATTTCCCATGAAGTGATGGGACCAGATGCCATGATCTTTGTTTTCTGAATGTCGAGTTTTAAGCCAAATTTTTCACTCTCCACTTTCACTTTCATCAAGAGGCTCTTTAGTTCCTCTTCACTTTCTGCCGTAAGCGTGGTGTCATCTGCATATCTGAGGTTATTGATATTTCTCCCGGCAATCTTGATTCCAGCTTGTACTTCATCCAGCCCAGCGTTTCTCATGATGTTCTCTGCATATGAGTTAAATAATCAGGGTGCCAATATACAGTGTTGACCACTCCTTTCCCCACATGGAACCCGTCTGTTGTTCCATGTCCGGTTCTAACTGTTGGTTCTTGGCCTGCATACACATTTCTCAGGATGCATGTAAGGTGGTCTGCTACCCCATCTATTTAAGAATTTTCCAGTTTGTTGTGATCTGCACAGTCAAAGGCTTTAGGATAGCCAATGACGCAGATGTTTCTCTGGAATTCTCTTGCTTTTTCTATGATCCAGTGGATGTTGACAATTTGATCTCTGATTTCTCTGCCTTTTCTAAATCCAGCTTGAATATCTGGAAGTTCTTGGTTAACATACTGTTGATGCCTGGCTTGGAGAATTTTGAGCATTACTTTGCTAGTGTGTGAGATGAGTGTGTCTGTTCCAAACAGTAAACTGAACATATACCCATTATCAAGAAAAACTTAAAATTTATAGTCATCAGTATCATTTACAATTTCCAACTGAGTGGAGTTGCATCGGGAAAAAAAATCCTATGGGAACAGAACCAAAGTGTGGACAGTGATGAAGAGTCGTTGCTAGCAGAAAAGGTCAGGGCTGGGCATCTCCTGCCCGAGTGATAACTATTTCTTTCAAGTCCGTTGGGCGAATAGGTGGCCCATCCGCCCAGTTTCACCCACAACATCTCACTCACCATGTGTCACAGAGCTAGGGATTCACTCATTAAACAAGCCTTCATTTTATGGCTTCAGATTATTCTTAGTTAAAGGCAAATGTCCTTGAGAAAGGGCTTCCCTAGTGGCTCGGCTGGCAAAGAATTCACATGCAATGCAGGAGAAGTGGGTCAAGAAGATCCCCTGGAGAAGAGCATGCCACCCACTCTGGTCTTCTTTCCTGGAGAATCCCATGGAGAGAGGAGCCAGGTGGGCTACAATCCATAGGGTCACAAAGAGCCAGACACGCCTGAGACAACTGAGCATGCACACGCACATCCTTGAGAAAGTGTCACTTTAAGGACTGTCTGTAGGGCTAGGGGTTAGAGAAGCCGAGGCGCAGAAGAAGAAGGAGACCGGCACTTCGTGGAAACAGGTCACGTTTAATGAGGTGAGAAGGGGCAGCAGTCGGGCTAGTGAGCTGCTGCAGTGGCCCAAGAACAGAGGAGCGTATGTAGGCATGTGTGTGGGAAGCTGCGTCTTAAGGGGCCTGTCGTCTCCAGGGTTGCTCGGTAGGTAGTTTTCTCTTAAACGGCTGGGGCAGGAAGTTTGGAGATCAGCCAGAGGCTGGACCGGCTGGGAGCTGGGTGTAATCCACCTTAATGTCTATTTTTTTTCAGAGAGTTTTTTGTTTTGCATAGAATAATGGGGAGGACCTGGAGGGGAGTTTTAACTCCAGGCTATTTTGAGTCATGTAACTTTCCTTCACTATCCAGGGGCTTCCCTTTGGCTCAGTGGTAAAGAATCCGCCAGCCAATACAGGAGACACAGGTTCTATCCCTGATTTGGGAAGATCCCACATGCCGAGGAGCAACTAAGCCTGTGGGTCACAGCTACTGAGCCTGGGCCCCAGAGCCCAGACACGAGAGAAGCCGCTGTAGTGAGGAGCCTGTGCAGCAGTTAAGACCCAGCACAGCCAAAACTAAACTACATAAACAGTAGATAAGAATTATTAAAAAGGACTGTCCAGCTAAAACTTGGACACATAGGGAAGGACGGGCTATAGGGCACAGTGGTGACGGGCAGCTGAGAACAAGTTGTTCAGGAATAGATCTCATCGGAGTAGGACAGCAGGGGCTCTGAAGTAAATGATAAGAAAGAACAGAGTCGAGAGCAGGGTGGGCTCGCCCCAAAGGGCAGCTGCCACCGTCCACCCTTTGTTACAGACACAGAGTCCTTCCTCCTCCATTCGCCATCCACTCCTGTGATCAGGTCACTGTGTGCTCTGGGCGAAATAGTCTCAGGAAAGAAAGTGACACTGGGCTTAGTTCTCGGAAAAGGAGGAATCTGATAGGCGGTTCAGATGGAGAGGGGAGCGCAGCAGAGGAGTTCCCAGCACAGAGGGCGACAGCGGTGCAGGAAACAACTGCCGTGTGCTGGCCTCTCTTAGGTCTAATGAGAAAGGAGCAAAAGATTCAAACAGACGCTTCACACAAACGACACAGGGACAGACAAGACGACTCGAAGGGGAACATTATTCATCATCAGGAAAGTGTGAACGGCAACCACAGTGAGACGGCACTTCGAGGACTAACTAGGACAGTGAACCCCGAGGCCGACCCCCCCGAGGCCGACCCCACCAAGGCCTGGCTCGCGTTTGGAGAAATTGCTGGACTTCTTCTGTGTTGCTGGTGGAAGGTAAGGCAGTGCAAACATCTGGGAAGACAGCTGGCAGAGTCTCGTAAGCAGCGCACACTTGCCATACGACCCGGTCATTCCACGACGGTATCCATCCAGAGGAAGTGAAGCGCGTGCCAGCCCGGACACTGGCACACAGATGGTTCTGGAAGCTGTGCTAGTTTCCTGTGGTGGCTGTGACCAGCCCACAGACTTGGTGGCTTAAAACAGTGCAAGCTTATCCTCTGACCATTCTGAGTAAGACATGCACGCTCAGTTCCTCTGGACTGAAGCCGGGGCTGTGAGCACAACAGCTACGGTGAGCCGGGAGGGCCCTCAGGCCGCTCCGCCGCAGGCTCGGGTGGGGGTGGGATCCGCTTTGCGGCCTCTCCAGCCCCCAGGGCCCTCCTGGCCCCTCAGTCTCCAGGGCTGGTCCAGTCTCTGCTCTGCCTTCAGCTCCTTCTCCGCGTCTTGGGCGCTGCCTGCCTCCCTTGCAAGGACCACTTACTCACCACAGCTCAAGTGCCATCAGCAAGAAACGGATAAACAAGCTGCACGTCCATACAATCTAATACTCTTCAACAATAAAATGAATTGCTATCTGATACAGACCACACACGGACGCATCTCACTGACATTACTCTGAGTGACAGAAATCAAACACCAAAGAATTCACAAGAATGACTTCATTTATATGAAACTGGAATAGGCAGAACTAATTTGCAGTGAGAGAAGTCAGATAACTGACTAGTTATCTGAAGGGTGTCAGGTGTTTTCCACAAAGGTACACAGAGACATTTCTGGGGAAATTAATTTTTAGCCAGATAGTGTTGCACATATTTGTCAGAATAATTGCACTGTACATTAAAAAGTGTGGGCTTCCTGATGGCTCAGACGGTAAAGTGTCTGCCTGCAATGCGGGAGACCCGGGATCTGTTCCTGGGTCAGGAAGATCCCCTGGAGAAGGAAATGGCAATCCACTCCAGCACTCTTGCCTGGAAAACCCCATGGACAGAGGAGCCTGATAGGCTAGAGTCCATGGGGTCGCAAAGAGTCGGACATGGCTGAGCGACTTCACTCACTTAAAAAGTATAAACTGTGTTGTCAGTAAATTATACCTCGATTACATTGATTAAAAGGTAAAGACAATTGGCTTGTTCACATCCCCCCACTGCTTTTGTGCCTCTCACCCACAGACTGATTGGAGGAGAAAGTGGGGGAACTCAGAGAACCCGCGGCACCCCTGCTCCGTGGGGGCTGCCGGCTCTGGTTCTGGCTCTTGTGTGCAGCAGGGGGCAGCCCACTGTCTGGTTCTGACCAAGGGCTGCTCCCCCCGGCAGGGGCACGAGCAGGCCTGGGGTCTGGAGGCACGGAGCCACCGAGGCTGTCTCCAGCCCCCTGCCCCGGCCAGTGAGGCTCCCTTCCCCAGGCACTGGGGGTGCGAGCAGGGGCAGCACAAAGGCTGTGATGCTGTGTGAGAGGGACAGGGGACGGGGACACCCTGTGTCACTGAAGACTGGAGCGTTCAGCAGTAGAGATGTTTTAGGTACCATTCTTGGGAATACTGCTAATAGAATATGCAACCATAGAATGATGAGGGAATGCAACGAGCAACCCTAGTCACATATACTGAAAACTTAGATGGAATGTATCCACTCCTCAGAAAGCACAAACTTACCTGATATAAAATAAATCATTTGAAAAACATATAATTGCTTAAGAAACTAAATTCACAATTTAAAACTCCCCTCAAACAGAAATCTTCAGGCTCAAATGATTTCACTGATGAATTCTACCAAACGTCTAAAAAAGAATTAATACCACTTCTACACATTCTCTTCCAGAAAATAGAAAAGAGAGAACCTTGTAATTCATTTTACAAAGCCAATGTTACTTACCCAGATGCCAAAATGAGACAAAAGACAGTTCAAAGATACTTGAACAAGATGAAAGAATAAAAACCACTCAATTATACCAAACACGTGTCAAAATTCAACACAGATTCAATTCATGAAAAACTTCTCGGAAAGTCAAGAGTAGAAAAGAACCTCCTGAACTTCATACAATTGTCTACAGGGTGCCAGCAGCTCCCATCACACCTAATGAAAGAGACTGGGGGCCCCTGTTTTCTGTGACGTGCTGAGGGTGCCTGCTTCCACCTCTGTTGTGCCACATTTCAGCCAAGGAAAGGACACAAACGTTACACAGATCAGAAAGGAAGAAACAGGACCCTACGTAAAGCATAAAACCATTTACAGTTTCAAAGAACCTGCAATACTTATGTGCAAATCTAGTAAAATGTGCGCATGAACTGTATGCTGAAAACAACAATATGCTACAAAAGAAATTTTAAAAGATTTAAACAAATAAAGATACAGTATATTCCTGAGTTGGAAGATGTGGCATATTAAGGTGTCAATTCTCCTCCAAACTGATGTATGAGTTTAATGCCATCTATACTAAAATCTCAGCAATTATTTCATGAATACTGACAAGATTGTTCTAAAATTTGTATGGAAATGAAAAGATGCTACACAGAAGGGCTAAAACATTTCGGAAACATAAAGACAAAGTGGGAAGAAAGAAATAGGCGCAAGAGATCGAGAGGCACAAGCTTCCAGTTACCAAATAAATGAGTCACAGCCATGAGGTATACAATATGGGGAATATCCATAGCTTTGTATGGTGACACGGCCTAACCAGACTTATCATGGTGATCCTTTTCACATGTATAGGAATACTGAATCACTATGTTTGTAACAGGAACTAACAGAGTGTTGTAGGTGAAGGATGCTTCAAAAACCAGCAAATGCATAGGAAAGGAGATCAAATGTGTGGGTAACAGAGGTTGGGGTGGGGGCAGGGGGATTGCACGAGGCAGTCAGAAGGTACAAACACCCAGTTATAAGATGAGTAAGGACTAGGGATGTGATGTACAACCTGATTAGATAATTAACACTTCTCTGTGTTACATAAGAACATTATCAAGAGAGCAAATCCTAAGAGTTCTCATCACAACACATTTTTTCTGTTTCTTTAACTTGTATCTGCATGAAGTGACATATTTTCTCTAATTTTTTGTGATGGTCATTTCATGCCGTGTGCTAGATGTCAGTGACATTCGGTGAAATTGGAAGAAAAAGTAATAAGCACCTCCAATTTTTGCGGGGGAAAAAAACAAAGTGGGAGGAGCCCTACAGTGATCAAGACAAGCCACCTTGGCAGAGAGACGCTCACACGGATCAGTGAGAAAGAGGCCCCAGAAACAAAACCACACAAATGTGCTCAATTTATTTTGAATAAAGTTGCAAAATCAATTCAATGAGGAAAGGTAGTCGTTTCAACAAATGATGCTCAAGCAATTGAATTTCGTTGGGCAAAATATGACCCTCAGTCTACAATGAGCACTTTATATACAAAAGTGTGTATAAACCATATGCTTTTTATACACAAAGTAATGAAAATGGATCATAGGCTTACTTGTAAAATGGAAAACTATAAACATGTTAGAAGAATTCACAGAAAAATTTCAGGACCCACAGTTTGGTAAAGAATTAATGGATATGGCACCAAAATCACCATCTGCGAAAGAAATAAAATCAATAGATTGGGCTTTTTCATATTTAAAACTTTTGCTCTGCAGAGACCATATCAAGAAAAATAAAGTTTAAGCTACAGAATGGGAGAAAGCATTTGTAAACCACAAGTATAATAAAGGACTAAGATCTAGAATATATAGAGAACTCTCAAAACTCAACAGCAAAAACAGAAATAATTCAGTTAGACAGTGGGCAAAAGATGTAAGGAGACATTTCACTGAAGAAGCTGTAAGATGGAACACACACATATAGAAATTCACTGCAATGAGCCATCAGAGAAATACAAACTGAGGCCACAGTGAGGCATCAGCACACGCCCGTCACGGCAGTTACCACCAGAGTGACAGCAGCGAGCGCAGGTGGGGGTGTGGAGGAGCCAAACCTCACGCACACTTCCGATGGGACGCGACTGGGCACAGGCACTCTGGAACACGCTGTGAGACTTTCTCTGAAGACAACCGCCGGGGGCCTCCCTGACGGCCCAGTGATGAGTGCGCCTTCCAGTCCGCACACGTTCCACGCCTGGTCAGGGAGATGGGTCCCGCATGCCATGGGGTGTGGCCGAAAAGTTTTTTTTTTAATTAAAAATGAATAAATAATCAACCTTGCCAAGTTCAAAAAATAATAATAATAGTACTTAAAATATAGCATTTGCTGCCTCTGGGCATTTGCTCCAGAGACCTGAAAACAAGCACCCACCCAGAAAGCTGCACAGCTGCTTATCTCAGGTTTATCTGTAGGAGCTGACAACTGAGACCAGCAGACGACCCGGCAGTGAGTGAATGGGCTGGCCAGCCGCGATACGTCCGCACCCTGGGAACTGTTTGAGGTGGTGCCTGGTTGTCAGTCCACTCCTCCGAGGGAGTAAAAGCCTGTCTCTAAACGTTACGGACTGTATGATGCCATCTGGACAAAAACATTCATGAAATGGCAAAACACAGACCTAGGAACAAACCAATGGTTGACAAGGTGGCCCAGATGGTAAAGAATCGCCTGCAATGTGAGAGGCCCAGGTTGAATCCCTAGGTCAGGAAGATCCCCTGGAGGAGGGCGTGGCAACCCACTCCAGGATTCTAGCCTGGAGAATCCCACAGACAGAGCCCTGCAGTCCATGGGGCTGCCGAGAGTCGGATACGAGTGAATAACTAGCGCTCACTTTCACTGACTTTTCGCTTGGGTGACACGAGAGGGGTCTTTGCGGTGGTGCAACAGTGGGTCTGTGACAATGCAACAGTGCTGGCCACACAGACCCACACGTGGTAGGCTGACCGCCTACACACGCCTTCCCGCCCACACTGTGCACGGTGCATAAAGCACGCCCTTTGGGAGACTGGCTGCAGGGTCCACGGAACCTCTCTGTAATATGGTCACCATCTCCTGTAAACTTAACATTATTTCAGCTTTAGAAAATTAAGAAAACCATCTAAGAATTACACTATTCCACATGTCGATGGAGATTACCATTGACCCAAAGCCTGAGCCTCTGCGGTTTCATAACCTCAGTCCCTGAGTAAGGCCTCAGAGGAGGGCATGTCCAGCAAGGAACAGGTAACAGGGCCCAGGCACCGAGGCCCACAGACTCCTCCAGCGAGGATCCGGAGACAAGGAGCAGGTACGATAAAGGGGTGTGTGTGTGTGTGTGTATAGGCCGCGGACCTTTTGGGGAGAATGAATCTAGTACAACCACCTAGCCTGGGAGAAGCCATTCTGCACCCAAGCAGAGAGTCTTTGCACCAGAAGGAAATGCCTTTCCTTGGTCTACAGAAGCCAAGAGCGTGGGGAGACGTGGTTCCCAGGCCTGGGTGTCACCGTGCACCGAGAGACTGTTGGCGCACCGCTAAGCTGCCGTCACAAGCACTCAGAGACTGTTAGTTTCTGAGCCTCACAGATGCTGTAACTGGGTTTGCTGCTTCAGCGGACATCTGGGGGCATCAAGCCACATGTCCTGATCTTGCTTCACCTGCATGTCCGCTTTCTGCTGCTTTTTGCTCTCCCTCATTCCCCTTTCTCTGTCCCCTTCTTCCCTCCTGCCACACCCCTCCTTTCCCCACTCCCCGCCCCGCACTGCTTGCCCCCATGCCTGAGGCCTTATTTCCTCGAGGGAAGGCCCTCGGCCTCATCAGGTAGTGAAGGCGCATCTGTTCACGTGTCTCAGGTGACAACAGTGCCTCTGAGGCCACGGGAACAAGGAGACCCTGATGCTCTTCAAGGGTGCTAGAAGGTTAGGGAAAAAATATGACAGGAGGTTGCCTCTGCCAAGACCTTCTGAGATCCGCCTGCCTGGCAGGTTCATTACTTTAAGAAGTGGTAATGGATGGGCGCCTGAAGTGGCAGAGAGTGACTTAATCGAGTCCCTGACCTGCCGGGAGCCCAGAGAGGAGGCCCTGGGCCTGGGCCCCTGGGACCCCCACCTGCACTGCAACGCGCACCCTCTTCAGGGAAACCAGAGTGTGGCTCAGGGTGAACAGCAGTTTTTCCCACTTTCCTTTTGGTGGCTGCTGCCATTTGGACTGTCTGGGCCCACAGACCCTGCTCAGCACAGGCACCCGCCGTGGGCAGAGGGCGGGCTTCCCCCACCGCTGCAGCTGCTCAGGTGGGAGCCCGCGGCCCAGGCTCTGGACTCAGAGCCTCTGATCACTTGGGATTAGAACGACCCGTCCTCAGAAGAACGACCGTGGTTTCCCTCGGGCCGTCAGTGCCAGCTGCCTACTTGCCGAACCCAAAGAGTCACATCCAGCACAAATCTACGCCCTCTCCCCACTCACCGCTCTGCAGCCCAACTTCCACAAACACACGGGCAGTTTCCGACAGTCCTTTCAGACCCTGGAATCAGACTTGGATTGATCTTATGCTTAAAATTTTAATGGATGCATGTCCTGGGTGGACAACGGTGACCAGAGGCCTCACAGGGCCCTGTGTGCATAGCCGAAGTCTTGTGCACATAAGAATGTGCCAAGAAATGAGATGTTGCTGACCATTACGACATTCAGATCCACACAGGAGGGGCAGCAGGGGTGGGGTGTTCCCAGTTTCTAGGAGCTGGCGAGGGCGCAGAGGTCTAGAGACCAGCCCGGAGCGTAAGGGGAGGCCCTGGCTCCACTGGAGGACCTGTATCTCCCAAACACTGGCCCCAGCTCCCCAAGTGGGATCGTAGTTTGCAGGAGGTGACGTAAAGGCCCTGGCCACGGGAGAGGAGGAAGCAGGCGGGCAGCCGGGTGTGGCCTCTTCAGGAGCTGACCTGCCACGTGCCCTTTGTCAGAGGTTGGTTAGGGGGACGGCCTGGCCCAGGTCTCCGCAGGACACCCAGGGAAGGTCAGCAAAGGAGAGGCACGTGGGAGGGGCGGCAGAGGCAGGACAGTCTCCCAGGGCAGGTCTGGGGCTCGATGTGGAAGGGGCTGGAGGCTCCGGTGGGTCTTGAGAGGAAAAGGCGCACAGCAGAGAAAGATGTTCTTAAAGGCGAGCCTGGATTTTCGGTGGAGAATGCTGAGGGCAGGGGATCGGGGAGGGGCCACGGTGACCCAGGTGGGGGCGACAGGGTTCTGACCGCGGCTGTGTAGGCAGAGCCGTGGGGAGGTGAGAGGTGGGTCTGGAGGCAGGTGGCAGGAACCACCTATGATGGGAAGTGAGGGGTGAGGACAGGAGTTGTCGGGATGACTCAGTTATGGCTCAGCAGCTTCTGGCTGGAGACCTTGCATGACCACCTGCTATTACTTTCTGAGACGATAAAAGCAGAAGTGAGAACAGAGTGATGAGAGAAGAAGGTTCACATTTATATGATTTCAGGTCTGCACATCAGAAGCATCTGGGCAGGCCTGGCAGAGGGCTGTTCTAGAAACCATGTTTGGGGGCGCCCCCGGGGTACCCACCCCCCATAACGTGCCCATGTCCAGCAGATGCCCCTAGTGCCCTCCAGCTGAACACCCAGGATTTATCAGATGGGCCCTGGTTCCGGGTCTTGTGCTGCTGCTGCTGCCGCCGAGTCGCTTCAGTCGTGTCCGACTCTGTGCGACCGCACAGATGGCAGCCCACCAGGCTCCCCCGTCCCTGGGATTCTCCAGGCAAGAACACTGGAGTGGGTTGCCATTGCCTTCTCCAATGCATGAAAGTGAAAAGTGAAAGTGAAGTCACACAGTCGTGTCCGACCCTCAGCGACCCCATGGACTGCAGCCCACCAGGCTCCTCCGCCCACGGGATTTTCCAGGCAAGAGCCCTGGAGTGGGGTGCTGTCGTCGCCTTCTCTGTCCGGGTCTTGTAGGAGCCTACTAAGGCCTGTCCCAGCCTCTCAGGAGGGTCAAGAGTCAGGAAGCTGGAGAAAAGCGTTGCTCAGCGAGGCTAGCGTGGCACCCGGCTGCTCGGTAGCCTCATTAGCAAACAGCAAGTCGCACTTCGGAGGCCTCGCCTGTTAGTCACATTTGCATCGCTGCGAGGACACCACCAGAATAACGTGGAGCGATCCATATTTATGATGTGAGAATTGCTGACGGAATAATTACACATTAAGTAACTTCTGTTTCCCTGTGTATTATTGCTTCTAATTAGCAACGGGGAAAATAAAGTCATTATTTATGGATACAGTTCGGCTCAGCATTTATACGAGGCCTGCCGACCTCACGTCCACCCCCGCCGCCCCACCCCTCCTGGTGGCCCCTGGAGCTGGTCGGCTTGGGGATGGGGGCAGCAAGTCCCGCCAGCCTCCCCTGGCTCCTCCTCTGGCCCCCTCCGCCTCCTCCCAGCCTACTTCCTCAGACTCTCCCTGGAGTCTCCTCCCCACCGACCCCTACCCAGCCCCGTCCTCGCAGAGATCCTGCACAGTCTCTGCCATAAAGGGAAACAAAACCCCTTCATTCTGGAATCCTGAACATTCTGACACTTTGCTACACGAAATTCTTTCTTTTCATAATATGTTACTTAACGTTAGAATCCTTTTTGTGTTTGATATTTTTATTACAGACAAACATGGCTGGGAACTTTTTCTTAACAGACCTCATTGCTTTCCCAGCCCTTTTAGATCCTGCATAATAAACAGCGGGTAAAGAATCTGCCTGCAATACGGGAGAGACAGAGAAGACGCAGGTTGGATGCCTGGGTCAGGATGGAGAAGGGAATGGCAACCCACTCCAGTATTCTTGCCTGGAGAATCCCATGGACAGAGGAGCCTGGCGGGCTATAGTTCAAAGAATCACAGAGTAGGACATGACTGAGTGGCTAAGCACACACACAGTGAACAGTGGGCATCCACTAATGTACAGAGTTATTCGGATTTACTAAACTGCAACAGAACTAGCAGAGGGGAACCGGCCCCCATGTAACTGAAGGGATCCTGGGCTAAAAGCAGTGTCCCAGCCCTTCCACCTCCCTGCCTGCCCAGGCCGACAGCCTGTCCCTCCAAGCTCACCCAGCTCTCAGGCAGATGAGGCATGTGGCTGAAAATTATACTAAAAAATCAAAACCCTCTGCCTCTCTCACACAACAGCCCGTCTATCTGGCTAGTGTGTAACACATCTTACCTCTCAGATGCTCAGTTTTACTTAAATAAGAACTCTGGCCTGAATCAACCTGGGAGCTGCACATGATTAAACTACGAAATTTTTAATAAAACACAAAAGCATGGCCACATGGCCAGAGTGGGGCCCTGAGGGCCTGCAGGGGGCCCTGGGCAGTGGGGGAGGTAAGGCTGCGTGGGCGGAGGTAAGGCTGTGTGGGCAGAGGTGAGGCTGCATGGGCAGAGGTAAGGCTGAGTGGGCAGAGGTGAGGCTGCATGGGCAGAGGTAAGGCTGAGTGGGCAGAGGTGAGGCTGCGTGGGCGGAGGTGAGGCTGCGTGGGCAGAGGTGAGGCTGCGTGGGCAGAGGTGAGGCTGCGTGGGTGGAGGTGAGGCTGCGTGGGCAGTGGGGGAGGTGAGGCTGCGTGGGCAGAGGTGAAGCTGAGTGGGCGGAGGTGAGGCTGCGTGGGCAGTGGGGGAGGTGAGGCTGTGTGGGCAGAGGTGAGGCTGCGTGGGCAGAGGTGAAGCTGCATGGGCAGAGGTGAGGCTCTGTGGGCAGTGGGGGAGGTAAGACTGCGTGGGCAGAAGTGAGGCTGCGTGGGCAGAGGTGAGGCTTCGTGGGCAGAGGTAAGGCTGCGTGGGCAGAGGTAAGGCTCTGACGCCCACTCGGGTTGACAAACGGTGTTATTCTAGAATTTTCTCAAGCTTGGAAAATAAAATCACTAGGGTCCAAGCTGGACCTGCTTGTGTTACATCCCCTTCACAAACAAGTGGAATATTCCCAAGGCCTTAATTAACGTGCTGTGGCCATGACGAAGTGTGCTGACTGCTCTGAACTTCAGAATTTCCATCAACTACCAGATACTAGATAATTATAGTTACTATATTTCAGGGTCACTGCAAAGATGAAATGAGGTCATATGTTCCACACATCCAGATGCAGGACTATGAATGCATTTTTTCCACTGGGAGAAGCCAGGAACCCTGGAAGAGATGTCTGAGTCCAGGCCTGAGTCAGGAACTATACAGGATAAGTCTGGGATCAATTGTTGCACCAGAAAGAAGAAAGATAAACAACAATGCAGCTTTCAGAATAAAATGTTTCAAAACAAAGACATGTCACTTGCTGAAGAAACTGCCACTGGTCTAAGATGGAATGATTTGGGGCATTAAGCAAATAATGTTTGGAACAGCCTGAAATATCTCCAGTTGTCAACTATATACAAATCCATGAATTCTCAATGATGTTTTAAAAATGAATAGAAATCAATTTTTAAAAATCAGTAGGAAAAAAAGGTGTTATGAAATCAACACATTTAAAATTTGAAATGAAATACACATTTAAATTTGAAATGAAATACACATTTGAAATTTGAAATGAAATGAAAAATTTGAAATAAAATTTTGAATTGAGAAACGCATGATTTAAAAATGAAATAAAAAGAAGCAAACTTTATTTTGCCTTATCTATACAAGCTTATATTTCAGGACAGAGTTGGTGAGGAAACTTTTTGGAAGAATACCAGCTTAGAAACACCAAAAGAAGGTAAAATTTGAAAATTAACATGCTGAAACTTGAAATAAAAGGACGGATCTAGTCAGTGGTCACTGATGGATGTGAAGACTGCTGGTAGGAACAACTGGGGGTGAAGAAGAGACGCTAAATCCACGTAACCTCCTGCCCGCTGCCTCGGTAGCTCGGCTTGCTCCCCGCATGTCTAATCACGCAGGTCACGTAGTCTCAGGAAGCGGAGACCGACAGTACTGGGAACTGGAGCTTATCTCACTCACCCTTGCCCTGCTCTTTGCCACTGCCCAGCCCTGCAAACCTGCTGAATCGTGCTGTCCATGTAAAGGTCAGGCAACACCCCCCGCCCCTCAGTCTGGACAGCTGTTCCCATGCGAAACCCCTTAGTTTAAACCAGCCTATTAACAGCTGGTGTTGTCCACTATAGTCTGTCTATAAAACTCTGTAACCCCTTTGTTTGGGGCTCAGAGATTAGAGTGTTAAGTCCTCTGGGCCCACCGGCATAAGAAACCTGAGTTCAACTCTGAGTTGTGGTGCTTGGTTTCTCGAGAACTGGTTTCTGCAACAATGGGAACTTTATAATGGTGGGATCAGATCAGAAGAATGATGCATTCTTGCATTAACGGACCAATCTTTGCATCACTGACAGCAGAGCGAGCATGAGGCAGGCTGGTTCACACCACCGTGAAGGTATCCCAGCCCCAAAACGGAGCCGAGTCAGAGGACTTCACCCTAATGATCTGTTTAGAACAAGAGGGGCCAAGAGACAAGCTGGAAGACTAAGCAAGGGAGAGAAGCCAGAACCTGTGGCCTTCCACAGAGAAGACACTGAGCTTCTTCCAGAAAACAGCGGCACTGAGGGAGACAGGCGGCCAGGGGCTCTCGGAGAGAGACGTAAGGAACAACAACTCGTAAAGCCTGAGGCCTGGGCTGCTCGGCCAGCCACAGAAAGACATTTCTGAGACAGTGAGAGAAATCGGAAACGGACCAGGTATCAGATGCTGCAAAGGAAATTATTATTAAATTTTAAGTGCTATAATGGAATGGAATGGAATTTATGGGGAAACATCGTGACATAGTGATAAACAATAATCTAGTTACAGAATAAATGATACGATGTTGAGGATCTGCTTTCAAACGCCCTTGAAAAAGAACTGTGGTGATGCAGTTACACAGGATGGAAAGACACGCTGGTAACTGGTGAGGCTGGTGACAGGGACACGGGGAAGCATTGTCCTACTCTCTCGGTTTCTATGGACTTTTGAAGAGCTGCACGATGCAAACTTTAAAACAGGGTAACTTCCTGTGATGAATGCACCTAGCAAGAATGTAAGGTGTAAGGTGTAAGAGTGTAATGAATGCACCTGGCAAGGGTTTAAGGTGTAAGAGTGTGAGAGTGAAAGAGTGTAAGGTGTAATGAAGGCACCGAGCAAGAGTGTGAGGTGTAAGAGTGTAAGGTGTAATGAATGCACCTGGCAAGAGTGTAAGGCATAGTTTGGGCGAGGCACAAAGAGGAAAGACGACCTCAGCAGAAGTAGGTTACCTTTATTCAGGCAAGGAGGGGCGACAGTCGGCCTAACAACCAGGCTGAGTGCGGAGAGGGATCAGGGAGGCTCCGTATTTATAGGGAGGTTTGTGTAAGCGATAGGGGAAACGTTAATCCGGGGCGGGGGGGTTTCGGTATTCTTTAGTTGAGATGGCGTTTGTAGTTAGGCAGGGGGTGCTAAGTCTTCTGGGCAGGAGTAGGGGGTGGAAGGTTTCCAGACAGGGGGTGATAAGTCCCAGATAGATGCAACCAGCCTGGAGCATCAGGGCAGGACCTAAAGCTCTGTTTTGTTTTCCCTGAAGTTAGATGATTCAGCAAGGGCCCTTGAGACTGTTGTTTTCTTTTCTAGGCCCAAAAGACTCCTTCAAAGAGAGTTCCAGAAGAACAGTTATTTCTACTTTATTGACTATGCCAAAGCCTTTGACTGTGTGGCTCACAATAAACTGTGGAAAATTCNATGGGAATACCAGATCACCTGACCTGCCTCTTGAGAAACCTATATGCAAGTCAAGAAGAAACAGTTTGAACTGGACATGGAACAACAGACTGGTTCCAAATAGGAAAAGGAGTACGTCAAGGCTGCATATTGTCACCCTGCTTATTTAACTTCTATGCAGAATACGTCATGAGAAACGCTGGGCTGGAAGAAGCACAAGCTGGAATCAAGATTGTTGGGAGAAACATCAATAACCTTAGCTACGGAGATGATACCACCCTTATGTCAGAAAGTGAAGAGGAACTAAAGAGCCTCTTGATGAAAGTGAAAGAGGAGAGTGAAAAAGTTGGCTTAAAGCTCAACATTCAGAAAATGAAGATCATGGCATCTGGTCCCATCACTTNCAGTTTATTGTGATCCACACAGTCAAAGGCTTTGGCATAGTCAATAAAGCAGAAATAGATGTTTTTCTGGAACTCTCTTGCTTTTTCCCTGATCCAGCGGATGTTGGCAATTTGATCTCTGGTTCCTCTGCCTTTTCTAAAACCTTTTCTTGAACATCAGGAAGTTCACGGTTCACGTACTGTTGAAGCCTGGCTTGGAGAATTTTGAGCATTACTTTACTAGCATGTGAGATGAGTGCAATTGTGCAGTAGTTTGAGCATTCTTTGGCACTGCCTCTCTTTGGAATTGGAATGAAAACTGACCTTTTCCAGTCCTGTGGCCACTGCTGAGTTGTCCAAATTTGCTGGCATATTGAGTGCAGCACTTTCACAGCATCATCTTTCAGGATTTGAAACAGCTCAACTGGAATTCCATCACCTCTACTAGCTTTGTTCATAGCGATGTTTTCTAAGGCCCACTTGACTTCACATTCCAGGATGTCTGGCTCCAGGTGAGTGATCACACCATCGTGATTATCCGGGTCGTGCTATAGACAATGCTGCTGCTAAGTCACTTCAGTCGTGTCTGACTCTGTGCGACCCCATAGACGGCAGCCCACCAGGCTCCTCCGTCCTTGGGATTTTCCAGGCAAGAGTACTGGAGTGGGGGGCCATTGCCTTCTCCCTATAGACAATAGGTATTTATAAATTACAGGGTTTTTTTTTAACCTAATCTCATCCATCTTACATCTGTTTCTTCCTTATGCTAAAAATCCCGGTTTTCAATGACACCACTTTAATTATTTTCTCTTTATCACCATCAGCCACAAAACAGCCAGCCAGCCAGCAGTCTAAATTAGAATGACCAGCATTGGGAAGAAACAGAATTACTGTCTATGGGTGAGAACTGGTTTCAGCCCTTTTCTTCCTAGCTTGTGGCCTGTTGAGGAGACGCAGTACACACTGGCTCTTAAGGCTTCCTGGGGCTGGGCACAGCCACCTAAGTGCTGTCCCACTGTGCACACACCCCCTTCCCCCTCAGGGGCACACCAGAGGCTGACCCAGGGCGCTGCCTGGAGGAAGGACCCCCCTCCTCCTTCCCCTCCCCTGTTTTCCAGTTACAATGAACAGTGACCACCTCTTTCTTCAGCAGCAGTGAGGCTGAGCTAATGGGACACGGACTATCCTCTTTACTCATAATCCCACTTGGGATGATTGTCAGCAGCTGTTACCTTTTAGAATCTATCCTTTTTACTTATAGTCCCACTTGGGATGATTGTTAGCAGCTGTTACAGGTGCTCTTCATCACAGAGGAATGGGAGCGAATTCTATCAAAAGCATGAAAACATGTTCCAGGAGTGGATGGAAGACCCACCACGCAGCCCCACTTAATCGAGGAGGGGTTTCCTTTGAAGCAATTGAACTGGGATTTTGAACGCACTGAAGGTAGGGAGCGTCTCCGAGTGTACAACCAGACTCTGATGGCTGGCCTCCGGGCAGCCTCCAGGAAACCAACGAATTTGTCTAAGGTAAATTTGTTAAGGCAGGAGCCAAATGAGAGCCCGGCAGCCTTTTTAGAGAGGTTAATGGAGGCTTTCAGGCCGTATATGCCCATGGACCCTCAGGCTGATGGATCATGTGCAGCAGTCTTGCTAGCCTTTGTTGATCAGGCAGCTCCGGATATCAGGAGGAAGTTACAGAGGATAGAGAGGCTGGGAGAACAGTCAATACAGAATCTGGAGAGGGCAGCTGAGAAAGTGTTCAATCACAGAGAGACCCCTGAGGAGAGGGAGGAACGAATTAGACGGGAGGAAAGGGAATTTAGAGCTAAGGAAAACCGAAGAAATCAGAAAGAGCTGGCTCAAATGTTCTTTGCGGGGACGAGACTGGGACCTGATTCCCGGAAGACTCAAGACACCCAGCCGAAAGGAAGGGAGAAACCAGCCAGACCGACCCTAAAGAGAGACCAATGCGCCTATTGCAAAGAGCAAGGGCACTGGAAAAATGAGTGCCCCAAGAGAAACCTGAAAAAAGGACTGTAAAAAAGAAGAGTCTCCGTCGGGTACCCACATTTTATATGCAGGAGAAGATAGTGATTGGGGGGGTCAGGGCCCTGCACTCCTCCCTGAGTCCTGGGTAACTATTAATGTGGAGGGGAAACCGGTTGGCTTTGTGGTGGATACAGGAGCCCAATACTCGGTCCTCAATCAAAAATTCGGGCCAATGTCCGAGAAGACTAGCTTGGTCCAGGGAGCCACCGGGACAAAAAGATATTACTGGACTACTAAACAAAAAGTGGACTTGGGGGCCCAATGGGTGTCCCACTCATTTCTGGTGATCCCAGAATGTCCGGCCCCTTTGTTAGGAAGAGACCTATTGTCCAAAGTCAGTGCACAAATTCACTTTGACTCTGGAGGGATGTCAGTCACAGACGGGCTTGGACAACCAATTCATGTTTTATCCCTGGCACTGAGAGATGGATACAGACTATATTCACCAAAACCCCCTGCAGCTGTGGACCCGGCTATGCTACAATGGATCCAAAAATGCCCTCTGGCCTGGGCCGAGACGGCAGGAGTAGGACTGGCAAAACAAAGACCTCCCATCATTGTTGAATCAAAAGCAAGTGCTGCCCCTGTGCAGGCAAAGCAGTACCCCGTGAGTCAGGAGGCCGGCAGGGGATCGTGCCTCACATACAGCGCCTCCTGACGGTCGTATTCAAGGCCTGTGTATCAAGAACGGGGGCCCTTGACGGCAGAGGGAAAGATTAAGAACCTACCTGAAATACGCAGACTCTTGGCAGCGGCCCACTTGCCCCGGGCAGTATCCATGGTATGTGTTCCAGGACACCAGAAAGGAGAAGATGCCAGGGCCCGAGGCAACCGTGCTGCCGATGCAGCAGACCGCGAGGTGGCCGCTGGATACTGCCAAGCTCACGTGCTGGCTGTAGGATTACCACCGCCGGGGATGGGGACTCTTCCCCCAAGCCCCATATACTCCCCCTCCGATTTAAGCTGGATGCAGGATAACACCAACCGCCCTGCGGGCAAGGACGGATGGTATCGGGACCAGGATGACAACCTGTTGCTTCCTGCTGACCTGGGCAGACATCTCTGTACCCATTTACATCAAACCACCCATTTGGGAGAGAAAAAGACTTTGACGCTTTTACAAGCAGCGCATCTGCGGTTTCCTCGACAAAAGAAAACCGTACAGGACATAGTCCACACCTGCAAGGCCTGTCAGATGATGAGACGGGAAAAGGGCAGCACACGGGTGTAAGATCCCGGGGGGAAAGGCCGGGACAGCACTGGGAGATAGATTTCACAGAGGGAAGGCCAGGCAAGTATGGCTATCGTTACCTGTTAGTCTTGGTTGATACATTTTCTGGGTGGGTAGAAGCTAACCCCACTAAAAAGGAGACAGCAATAATAGTGGCTAAGAAGCTCCTAGAAGAGGTAATACCTAGGTATGGGCTGCCGGCATCTACTGGCTCTGATAATGGACCTGCATTTGTGAGCAAAATTGTTAAAGGACTGGTCTCAGTCCTGGGGACCAAATGGAAGCTACATTGCGAGTATAGTCCCCAGAGCTCAGGACAAGTAGAAAGAATGAATCGGACCCTAAAAGAAACTTTAACAAAGCTGGCAATAGAGACTGGTGGGGACTGGGTAACCCTCCTTCCCTTTGCGCTTTTTCAGGCATGCAATACCCCCTATAAACCAGGTTTGACTCCCTTTGAAATTGTATATGGAAGTCCATCCCCCATTTGTTCAGTGTTTCAGGGAAAGAGTAAACCATCTCTCTCGCTACGCACGTTCCAACAAGAGATGCTGGCTTTAGGTAAAGTGCATAAGCGTATCTGGTCACTGATACGAGAAGCTCATGAGGGCCAGAGTAAAGGAACAATCCCATCCCATGATATGGGCCCAGGAGAGTGGGTCTGGGTTAAGAGACACCAGTCAAAAACCTTAGAGCTGAGCTGGAAGGGCCCCTATGCTGTTCTCCTTACCACCCCCACTGCCCTAAAGGTGGACAGAGTTGGACCCTGGGTGCACTGCAACCACGTGCGTCGTGCCACCCCAGAGGAACAAGAAAAGGCCCAAAAGGAATGGAAGACGACGCTGCATCCCACCAACCCCTTAAAAACGAAGCCCGTCCGCCAGCTGGGCCCAGACGAGTGCCCCGACCATCCTGTTGGAGGCCCTCCTTCTCCACTCCGGAACTGCCAGTGCCAACCTCACCAACCTCCTATGATCACCTGCATGACCCATGAGGTGCTCAATTCGACTACTGGAATCCCCCCAATACTCGGTGGCCAGATTTATTCTTTGACCTTGGATCTTTGTAAAAAGAACATATCAGTACAGTTCAAGTGATGATGCTGAGACAACAAAATCAGGCAACGCCTCAGAATGAAGAGGAGGATTCCTCTCCATGATCAAAGGACAGGGGGGAATGTTGGGATCTAACAAACGCCAGGATAGGCTTCAGGGACTAAGGTAGGACTCACGGGAAAAGCTGAGTCATTGCCCAGTGAGGTCATCCCCACGGATGCCAGGACTTGTCTAATCAGCATACTCCCCATAACCTGGTTTGAGTTTATCAGGACGTAAAAGACATCTGCCTGCAGCCAATAAAGATTAGCCAATTAGTAAATACTAGGAAACTCCTGCAGCCAATCAGCCCTTGCCAAATCTCTGTTCTAACAAGAACCTATAAATACTGCTGTGAATCTGGGCTCGGGGCTCCTTGCTCCACTCCACTGCGTTGGATGTGGCGGGAGCCCTAGCTCAAGCTAGAAATAAAACCCCTTCATGCTTTTGCATTGCTGTGGACGTCTTATTCTCTCAGTTTTGGGGACTCGGACCCTGGGCACAACACTAGCAGGCTACAAACCTTCACAAGTCCGGTTTCAGACAGGTAGGTGACCAGCCCAGTGGTCAGAATTCCTGGCGTTCAGTGGCCCCACGGTGAATGTAGCAGGCGTGCCAGAGGTTTCTCAGTTAAAATGACTGAAGGTGTCTGTTCAGAAAGGTGCATGAGACAGGGAAATCACTCAGGTCCCTGTCTTTGGGGACTAGACCGACAGTTCTGACCCTGACCTCACAGTGAGCTCCCCAGGCCCTGGTCAGGCGTTTGCTGTCTGGGGCCTGAGCTGGGGGTCCCCGTAGGGGCCCGGTAGGCTGCACAGACCACCCCCCGCCGAGGGGCAGGAAGGGGAGCTGGAGTGGGGGGACCAGCGTGGGGCCCCTGGTGTGAGGAGGAGAAGGGGCGCCCACAGGCCCCCTGAGGGGCAGGAAGGGGACCAGCCTGGGGCCCCAGGGTGGGGGGCGGCGCAGGGGAGGAGCTCCGGGAAAGACGCGGGAAGCTCTCCTGCCCGAAAAGGAGGCCGGCCTCCAGGGACGTCGGCAAGGCCCCTGACCGGTGGGCGCAGTCTGCAGACCACCTTCCAGTCTGCATCCTCAGGACGCAGCGGCCGCCACGTGGCGGCTCCTGAAACCCCAGCAGGAGCTCCCGCCTCAGGAACGCGGCGCCGGAACTGGACTGGACCGCGCAGCCCGGCGGGGCTCCAGACTCGGGGAGGGTCGCCCCGTCACGACCGCGCGCTCTGGGGCGGCCGCGGCTCCTCGAGGCTGCCCGCGAGGGCATCTCGCCGCCCGCCTTCGCACCCAGGGATTGAACCTGTGGCTCAGGCGCTACCCGGCGGCGAGTTCTTTACTGCAGAGCGGCCATAGGCAAATCCCAGATGAAGTTTAAGAAAAGTGTGCCCACTGCTTCGTCAGTATTCTTCCTGCTTCTGTTTCTTTTCTCCCGAGAGCTCCGGTGATGTGAAGTGACGTGAAAGTGGCTCAGTCGAGTCCGAGACTCTTCGTGACCCCACGGACTGTATAGTCCACAGGACTCTCCAGGCCAGAATACTGGGCTGGAGAGCCTTTCCCTTCTCCAGGGGATCTTCCCAGCCCAGGGATCGAGCCCAGGTCTCCCACCTTGCAGGCAGACCTTTACCAGCTGACCCACAGGGTGATGTGTGTGTCCGTGCGTTTCGTGGTGGCCCAAGGGTCGCTCAGACGCCCTCCTGCTTCTTTTCCGTCTTCTTTCTCGCTCTCCAGGGGGCTTGTACGGTAAAGGGCCGTCTGCAGTGCGGGAGACCTGGGCTCCATCCCTTGGGTGGGAAGACACCCTGGAGAACGGAAAGGCTACCCACTCCAGTGTTCTGGCCTCGAGAGTTCCACAAACCATGTAGGCCACAGGGTCCCGAAGAGTCGGACACAACTGAGTGACTAACACTTTCCTTTTGTTTGTTTCTACTTCTGAGACTGGATGCTTTTAACAGCCTTGTCTCCCTATTCACCAATTTGTCGTTTGCCTTCTGGCTGCTCAGGTTGGCATTTAACCCCTCTACTGATGCAAAACCGCAAAGACAGTGAAAGTCATGGGTGGCAGAGGACACTGTAGCTACCAAAGCTGGGATGCCTGTGTTACGACCAAACAAAATACCTTCAAATCAACAGTGGTTTTACAAGAGAACAGCTTTGTAAACCTGTTTCCAATTTTCCTTATACTTTATTTTCAAGAAATCATTTTTCTTGAAATAAGTTCTATTCTTTCTTCCCCAGTATTATTGAGATATAATTGACACACAGCCCCGTATAAGTTTAAGGCAGGCAGCGCAATGATTTGACTTACATTCCTCATGAAATCATGACCACGGTAAGTTTAGTGAACATCCATCAATTCACATAGATAAAAATTAATGGAGTAGAAAGAATATTTTTCCTTGTGATGAGAACTCTTAGGATTTACCCTCCTAACAACTTTCATATATAAGTGCAGCAATGTCAGTTGTATATATGAAGTTGTAGTTATATCCTTGGGAGAAGGCAATGGCAACCCACTCCAGTACTCTTGCTGGAAAATCCCATGGGTGGAAGAGCCTGGTAGACTACAGTCCATGGGGTTGCTAGGAGTTGGACACGACTGAGCGACTTCACTTTCACTTTTCACTTTCATGCCTTGGAAAAGGAAATGGCAACCCACTCCAGTGTTCTTGCCTGGAGAATCCCAGGGACGGGGGAGCCTGGTGGGCTGCTGTCTGTGGGGTCGCACAGAGTCGGACACGACTGAAGCGACTCAGCAGCAGTGGCATCCATAGTACTTATTATTTAACATATAACTGAAAGTTTGTACCTTTTGATCATCTTGATCCCATCCCCCTCCTTCTATCACCCACGTTAGTAACCACACTGCTAGTGACCTCTTGTTCTACGAGCTTGTTTCTGATGTATGATTGACCCACAACACTAGGCCAGTTCCTGTTACACAGCAGAGTGATTTGGTATTTCTATAAATTTCAAGGTGATCACCACGGTGAGTCTAATCACCGTCTGTCACCATGCAGACGTCCCCTGCGCACTGACCGCACCCCCCACGCTGTGCAGGTCACACTCGAGGCACCATTTCACCACTGGAGTCGGTGCCGCTCAGGCCCCCTCGCCTGCTTCTCTCCTCCCGAGACTCTGTCCCCATCTTGGCAGCTGCCTTTTATTCTCTGTGTGTAATGACTCTGTTTCCACTTTATTGTTTGTTCTCTCTTTTCTTTGCTTTTTAGATTTCATATATATAAATGAAATCATGCATTACTTGTCTTTCTCTAAATTTTTTAGCCTGGTATCTTCTAGGTCCATCCAAGTTGTCACAGATAAGAGTAACTCATTGTTTTTAGTGACTAGGTAATATTCCATTGTATATTTGTACCACATCTTCTTTATCCGTTCATCTGCTGATGAGCATTTGGGTGCTGCCGTGTCTTGGCTATGGTAAATAATACTGCAATGAACAGAGTGGTGCATACATTTTCAAAAGAATAAGAAGGAAAACTTTGATCAAGCCCTGTCTCCAGAGCCTCTTTCAGTCCTGGAGCAATCCAAGCAGATGGCAAGGGTACTGGAGGTGGGTGACTACCTCCAAAACTCATGGTCCAGAGATACAGACCACTCCCGTCCAACCTGAAGCGGCTGCCTTCCCACCAGGGACCAACCTACTGCTTCAGTTCAGTTCAGATGCTCAGTCATGTCCGACTCTTTGTGACCCCATGAACCGCAGCACGCCAGGCCTCCCTGTCCATCACCAACTCCCGGAGTGCACCCAAACCCATGTCCATCGAGTCAGTGATGACATCCAACCATCTCATCCTCTGTCGTCCCCCTCTCCTCCTGCCCTCAATCTTTCCCAGCATCACGGCCTTTTCAGGTGAGTCAGCTCTTCGCATCAGGTGGCCAAAGTATTGCAGTTTCAGCCTCAACATCAGTCCTTCCAAAGAACACCCAGGACTGATCTCCTTTACGATGGACTGGTTGGATCTCCTTGCAGGCCAAGGGACTCTCAAGAGTCTTCTCCAACACCACAGGTCAAAAGCATCAATTCTTTGACGCTCAGCCTTCTTCACAGTCCAACTCTCACATCCATACATGACTACTGGAAAAACCATAGCCTTGACTAGACGGACCTTTGTTGGCAAAGTAATGTCTCTGCTTTTTAATATGCTATCTA
>SJYQ01009593.1:71614-89946 GCA_006410935.1 Redunca redunca | reverse complement strand
CTCACACCTGCGTCTCCAGCAGGGACTCATCCCTCCAGCCTCCTGCCAGCGTTTCCTAAGACCACAGGGTGCTCCCTGCCTCCGGGGGCACTTTCAGAAGTGAAGAACTAGAAGAGGCTACCTGAGCGTGCAGCTCACGAGAGCACGAGGACCACAGTGCTCCTCCCGTGTCCGGGCCCTGCCCATGGACCTGCCAGGCTGGGAGCCCGCACCGCCTCCCTGGAGCCCTCAGCACTGCCTCAGACAGCACAAGAGGGCACTCGGCCGGCTCTGTTCACAACCTGGATGTAATAGACGACCGGGCTGTGGGTCCCCACAGTGGAGACAGAGGTCAGCAGTGAGAAGCAGACTCTGAATTTCTAGAAACGGTTCCCACTGGGGAATGCTCCCCTCACTTCACTCCATGAGCTTCACAGTGGAATTCAAATCCCAGCGTAGTTTTAAAGGGTCAGATCTTTAAAAAGGCTCACTCCCTTCCCCCTCTAAGATGAGTTCTGAGCTGGGAAAATTCTAATCCCTTGAAAACGGGAAATTTACTTCCAAGCCATCGATGAAAACGCGCCCAAAGTTTTATTCTTCAAAGGATTGATTAGAGTTGCTTAGGAGAAATTAAAATGAATGTTTAGGAGATGCGTTTAGACTTGCAAGAATACTGAGGCAGCAGCATCAGCAGGAGGGTTAGCGAGGGCGCGCTCGGTGCCTTTGCGTTGCTTTGAATGGAAAATGCCCTCTGGAATCACCATAAGACCTGAAATCAGCAAAATAAGCATGTCGTCAACATTCTTATGCCCATGTGGAAAGGTGGGCAAGGCTGGGGGAAGGAGCCCTGTGGCTCTCTGCCCGCCTCCATCTGGCAATGCTGGGCGCCAGGCAGGTGTGAGCTGCTTTGCTGAGCAGGGCCAGGGCAGGAACTGAAAATAAGCTTATGGGTCAGGACCCCTCCTACCTCCTGTGCGCCTGCCTTCCCCCTCCCCAGACTCACCCAGCCCCTCCTGCTGACGCACAAAGATGTGGGCGCCTGCTTCCCCCTGCCCCTCCACTCGGGGCTCCACCGGCTGCGGGACCCAGGAGCCTTACCCCTACCTCAAGGGACCTTTGTCTTTAACGCCGGCACGGCCCCCACTGACACGGTCATGGCCTCGCCTTCTGTCACCAGAACCATTTGGATCCTAAAATAAAGCTACGTAACTTCAGTAGTTTATCAAAACAAATGTTAGCCGTGCTCTTGCTGGAAGAATGAAGACTCACTTTGGCACCAATGAATCTCAGGGGGACCATATACGTGTCTTCTGTCTCACTTCCAGGCAGTGAGTTTTCCTCTGGGAAACTGTTCACTTTGTCACAAACAGGACAAGGACTGGGGAGAAGCTAGGCGGTGGAGCCGGACGCTCAGTCCCCATAGCAGCCTCGCCCTCAGAGGCGTGTCCCCTCAGGCTGAGGCTTCTCTGGGCACGTGAGCTCTCCCTGAGCCCTGGGGAGTGAATTTGAAGAAACTAAGAAGCAAATATATCATTGCATCATATTTATCCAAAAAATTTTAATGTGTTTTTAATTCGAAGTGAAAATCACTCAGTCGTGTCCAACTCTTTGTGACCCCATGGACTATAAAATCTGTCGCATTCTCCAGGCCAGAATACTGGAGTGGGGCTAGTCTGTTCTCCAGGGGATCTTCCCAACACAGAGATCAAACCCAGTCTCCTACACTGCAGGTGGAATCTTTACCAGCTGAGCCGTGAGGGAAGCCCAAGAATACAGGATTGGGTATCCTATCCTTTCTCCAGTGGGTCTTCCCGACCCAGGAATCGAACCGGGGTCTCCTGCAATGCAGGCAGATTCTTTACCAACTGAGGTATCAGGGAAGCCCCAATTCTAATTCTAAGGATCTTGGCGAAGTCTCGAAGCCTTAGAGAATTCAGAGAGATCCAGGTGGGGAGAGGTCTCTAGGGAAAGCACTGGCCTGGCTGAAAGCCATGGGTTAGCCCTTGACCCACTGAGCTCGGGCCAGAGCTGCCCACAGGCCCCACGAGGAGGACTGAGCCCCGTCTTGTGCCCAGAATGCTCATGACCTCGGTCCTGATGAAGCACACAGCCTGAGGAGGGGAAGCCTCGGGTCAGAACCTGGAGGGTGGAGTTGAGGCCTGTGGACAGCAGACCCCGGTCGCCCCATCCCCCCCTCAGGTTATCGGCAAGGACCCCAGTGTCCAGAGATAGCTGGCTCGGGTGGTGTGGGGCTGGGCAGCCCCAATGCCAGACTCAGCCCAGTCCCCGCCCCCACCCCCGCTTCACATTTCCCGCAAAATGGGGGCCTGGCACAGCGCAGAGCACGCTGTACGCGGGGGTGCTACGTTGGGGGTGTGGTCGTCGGTGCCCTTGTCCTCGGGGAGATGGACTGAGAAACAGAGGTGGCTGTCCGTGAAGGTGGACAGTGCAAAGGCTGGAAGGCAGCTGTTAAGCGGGGATACTTGGCAAGAATACCTGTCCATCAAGCCTGCTTAGAGTGGACCGCCAGGGGGACAGGGCTTTGCTTCCTGGACGGTCGGAGGAGCAGACGGTCCTCCATCCTCACCCCATTTGGGCGTGAGTGTTGGGGGAGGGGCCGTCTCAGATTCAGGGGTAACTCTGCCCTCTTGGCAGGTGGGGCTGCCGTGGAGCCCAGCGCCAGGGTGTCCCCTCCCTGCAGCCCCCAAACCTCTCCTTGCTTCCTCTTGGCCCCCACCCACCACACTGCAAGTCACCCTGCCACCCCCAGGGAGAGGGGATCCCTAAGGAAGGTTTATTACCCCTCAACTGGCCACCCTTGGGTCACTTATGTTATATCCCTGTGCCTTTGGGTTCTAGGTGTTTTCATGTAAGAATTTTCACTGAAGCCATTTCACTGCACAACTAATTGGCTGTAAGACAATTTTGCCGTA
Source organism: Redunca redunca (assembly GCA_006410935.1). NCBI lineage: Eukaryota > Metazoa > Chordata > Mammalia > Artiodactyla > Bovidae > Redunca > Redunca redunca. Next base: position 87,034 of record SJYQ01009593.1, on the reverse strand, counting down.
AAAAAGAAAAGAAACGAGGAATATTTAAATGGACATAATGAAACAGGAAAAATTAACAATAAAGTACTTACAAGATTTTATTGTAAAAAATGAAACTACCAAACCATATCTGAACACATGTAAAATACGTGTTCTCTAAGTCCACATCTCCACTGCCGCCCTGCAGAAGAGGACAGCCCTGCGGACCCAGCGGGGAGAGGGTGGGACGAGCTGAGAGAGTAGCATGCAAACGCAGGCATCACCTCATGTAAAACAGATTGCAGTGGGCATTTGCTGTGTGGAGCAGGGAGCTCAAGCCCGAGCTCTGTGGCAACCTGGAGGGGTGGGATGGGGTGGGAGGTGGGAGGGAGGCTCATGAGGGAGGGGACGTGTGTATACCTGTGGCTGGTTCATGCTGCTGTCCAGCAGAAACCAGCACAATATTGTAAAGCAAATAGTCTCCAATAAAAAGGAAAAAAATATATGCTACACCCATACGATGGAATATTATTTGGCAGTAAAAAGAAAAAGATGTGTGTGGATTCATGGTTATGGTTTCACTGGGGTCTATCTTACGGAAGGTGGTGATCCTTCCCTTCTCAAAGCCTGCTGCTGAGGATTTAGGACCTAACGGTGGAGGCAAGTTCGTTACAATTTGGAGAAATCCTCTGGAGTCTCTAGACTCCCCAGAAGTGAGAAGAGGGGTGCTGCTGTTTCTCGCGAGTGTGTACACTGTGTGCCACCGGTGATGCGTATCTGGGTTGCACTGAAATGTTCCTTCACACACCCAGTCCTCATAGTTTACCAAATCAGCTGAGCCAGGTTCATGCCAAATGCGGACATTCTGTCTGCGTCACATTCTCCACCATCGAATGGGAAAAACTTTTCACCATTTTCGAGAGACGTCAAGAATCATGTCCTCATTCATTTTGGGGAGCAGGAAGCAATTGGCTCTTCTCTTGCCTCCTACTTCTAACACTGTATGATGAATTTGGTAAAACGGCTTGAGAGCGCGCCTTGTACCTAAGATTAGCTAAAGAATCAACCATTCCTGCTCTTGAAGCCTGAGGTGAATCCCTCGCCGCTGCGTCCACATCTGCGTGGCTTGGGAAACTTCTGCTTGTGTGCAATGGGAGGGTGAGTTGCTGGCTGGCCTGGCACGCTCCAGCACGATGGGTGTGATATGCAGCCTGGCTGTGCAGCGCTGAAACCAAACTGTCTGCCTTTCAGGACAAAACTCCTTCTGGCTGATGAGCTGCTGGGGAGGACTGCACGTGGCCTCCTGGCAGGGCCTCTGGTCTTGCGCTGCGTGCTCCCCTTCCAGGGGCCGGGCACTCCCACAGGCTCAGAGCAGTGCCCCCAGGGAGCGTGGCCAGCGCCAGAGGCACAGACCACAGCCCGAGCCCGGCTGCCCGGCTTCCCCGGCGGCTCCTGTGGTGGGGGAACGGCTCCTCGGCAGCCTACGTTCTGCCCCCTCAGGAAACTGGCGGTGGATCCATCAGGGTCTCGGCTGGCTTGGCAAAGAGAGGAAGGAAGGAGGCGCCCAAAGCCAACTGCCTGGGGCCCTCTGGGGGCCTGGGGTGCCCTCTGACCTGAGCTGGGCCCCCAGCTTCACAGTCCACAGGCGCCTGCGGCTGCAGGGGGCTCACTCTGCCCGTTTCCTGGTGCACACATTGTGTTTAAGATTCCTCTGAGCCGAGGGCGGCTTCTCTGCTGGGATGTCATGTTCACAGGTCAGCCTTAGGGTCACATTGTTCCACGCTGGGCACAGTGGTCCTTGGGTGACCCTGTGCTCACGGGGACAAATGTAACTGGTGTGAGGAATAAGTGAAACACGCATAAGAAAAGACTTGGAAAATCCACTAATTTTTTTCCTTCCGAATATAAGAAACAGTGATGAGAAGAGGTCTTTGTGCGAGGCAGCTCTCCCCTTGTCATTTCTCTGAGAGTCTGAGTGTGGGAGTGGGATGGGTCTGTGCACAGCAGAGCATGAATCGGCTTCTTTAACCAGAACCAGAAGCAGTGCACCTGGCCGGGTGCCCGAAGCATTACCAGGCTTCTGGGAAAGGCCTGCCCCTCCGGGTTTCCAGCAAGTTCATCGCCGTGGCATGGAGACTACACTGGCCCCTGGCCCCGCTTGCTGTCCACCCAGCTCGGTGCTGGATCGGCAGGACCGCCCTGTGTACCAGAGAGTAACTCAGGACGGCTCTGGAAGTCTCTGCGTCTACTGTCTAGTATGGTGGGGGTAGCAGGGGCGCATGGTCAGAGGGACCAGGGACAGGCGTGGGGTCCAGAGAAGCCACCCGCAGAGGGCCAGGGCAACGGAGAGTGACGAGGACGCCAGGGCCGCCCAGCAGGGCCAGGGCAACGGAGAGCGACGGCAGTGGCGGGTGGGAGGGCTCGGGGGTGGTGGCCCCAGGCTGTGCCCCCTTTCCTGAGCAGCCCGTCCTGCCAGCCCCACTCCTCGGCACGTGCCCCTCTCTGTCCTGTGCTGGTGCAGCAGCCCAGCCTCCCACTCTGCTCCACGGCTGCCCTTCCCTCCCCCGCACCCAGAGGCTCTAGAATCAGCCGCTCATCTCAGGGCCATCCTGAACATGCAGACTGGGCACCTCGGCTTCACTCGCTGGTGTCTGTCCAGAGCAACTAAGCCTATGGCGTTTTCTTCCCCCGGGACACGGAGGTGGGGAGGGAAGTGTGTGTGGCAGAGAGAAGTGCCCCGAGCCTCCCTGACCTGCAAAGCTCCTGAAGAGCACAGGCTGTCTTCGAGGCGCTGCCAGGAGGTTGGGTCTCGTTTCGAGTGAGTCATCTGAAATTCAGGACTTCCCTGTAAGAGTTTTATAATTCGTTTCACCCAATAGCCTTTTCCTTGCATTAAAGGCATTTACGTCACATGTAGTGAGAGCAGGAGAGAGCAAGGGGGACACGAGGAAGCGCTCTTCTGTGGAACTCAGTGGCCTTTCAAGAGACAGTGCGGCAAGGAGTGCAGCAAGGATGGGAGGTGGCGGGAAGGCCGGGTGGCCAAGAGGCCGGGCCTGAGCCCACGGCCCGAGTCGAGGGTGCAGACCCCTTGGGAGAGTGGGGGCTCCCCAGAGTGGGCAGGCTGGGCTCCAGGCAGGGCATGTCACGTGCAGTACCCAGGGCTCGCCCGCGGCTAGGACGGAGGAGCACGTCGATGGAGTGCTGGCCGGGAAAAGAGGGTGAACAGCTCGGGGCCACAGCCCAGGACCCCGCCCCGCTCCTTGAGCCTGCAGTCACCCCACAGCGCACACCCACGAGCCCTGAGGGCACCTGGGGTCACCGCAGGCGAACCTGCCCAAGGGGACAGGCCAGACTGCAGGGGTCTGGGGGGCTGGTCACCCAGTTCCCGGGTGGCATCCTCCCCGCCCCCGCAAAACCCATCAGCACAGAGAACGGGTGAGTCAAGGGCGCCAGGGACCCAAGGGAGCCCCGTGTGCAGGGGAGCAGAAGGAAGTGTCCACAGACGCCACACCGGGGCATCACGGGGCCTGGAACCTGCAGAGCTGGGAGAAACGACATTATTCCTCATCTACGGATATGGAAACAGGCTCAGAGTCTGGGTGCAGATCAAGGCAGGTCTGCAACTGGACACAAGACAGGACCCTACTCACCCCTCCTGTGACCCGGGGGCAGACAGCACCGGCAGCATCTCCGGCTGCTCGGTCAGTGTCTGTGGGGGAGCGAGTGAAGTGAGCCAAGGGCTTAGACACTGCCCCCGAGAGCTCCTCGCAGACCAGTAGCGGCAAGGCGAGGGGTGGCACGGAGGCAGGGCCAGGTGGGGGGAGGGGGGCTCAGCCGGCGCAGCACAGCACTCACTGTGGGGAAGCCCCTGCCAGTCCCAAGCTTGCTGAGGTCCGTCTCGTCTGTGTTCTTAGCTGCGTGACAGACATTTAGCAGCTCTGTTCTGTGCAGTGAGCTTTAGACAGAAATAAACAGGATGGACACGGAGAGGGCACAGTATTTAACTGTGGGTCACAGAGCCTGTTATGGGTCGCTGATAGACGGGACCACAAAATAAGGATTGGAGGGCAGTGCAGAGACGATGGGCTGGACCTCAGAGCTGACATTCCCAAGGCTGAGCACAGAGTCACTTGTTCAGGGAATGGCCCCTGGGTCTCAGGACCCACGCTCCCTCCTGGGGCTGCAGAGATGCTGATGTTTGAGCTCTGTTGTCAAGAAACAAGCAGGCTTTCTCGGCCAGAGGTGGCAGGGTAAATCTCTTGGGAGGAGAGAGTGGGTGGGGTGACCCAGGAGGCCCAGGACATGCGTCTGGGGACGGGGAGCTGGCCATGCCCCTGTTTGTGGCATAAACGTGCCTTGAACATGCCCAGGTGCCAGGTGACGGCTCCATGGGGAGCTGCCACTGGCAGGGGAGGCGTCTCGTTTGCGGGGAGTGGGGTGTGCGTGTGCTGGTGGCTGTGAGAGGAAGGGGCAGAGTGACGGGGCACTCTGAGGAGGTATCAGCAGGGAAGGCACAGATGTCTCACAGAGCTGGGCCTCCAGGAGGGCGTGTCCGGCTCCCCAGGCGGCTCCTGTTCCAGCCCCTAAAGCCCCAAGTCCTGGGACAGCCCGGATAGGTGGGCAGCTAGCAGGGAAGGCTTCTTGGAGGAGGTGGCCGCCATCCCTGAAGGTCACGGGGGCCACGGGACAGCTCCTCAAGACTCAGGGCCATTTGAAGAGGCTGCGCTGTGAGCAGGAAGGCTGCAGGAGCGCCCTGCACGCCACCCCATGAAGTCTTGCCCCCGTCCATGCCCCAGCCCACCCCGGGCATCAGGACGGCAGTGGGCAGCTGGGCTGTGGTGGGGCTGGGGCTGTGCCCGGTGCCCTTCCCAGAGCAGTAGCCCCTCCACCTGCCCCTCTGGAGGGCCCCCTCATGCCTCCCTACTCCCCTCCAGCCCCAGCTCCTGGCGCCCTGGGCACCGCCCTCTGTTTTCCCCTCGGCCGACAGGGTCCCGTGGATGGCACTCCTGGCAGGCCAACACTGTCTCCGCTCACGGGCCACACAGCTGCCCCACCTCCACCACCGTTGTCCACACTGTGGGTTGCGGGGCTCCGTAAGGATGGGCCTGGAGCCTGACAGGGCCCGACACCTGTTCTCATCACCACCAGGGGCCTTCGTGCCCCTCCTGGTCCCGTAGGTCCCAGGTCCTGAAGCCCCTGAGCCACTCAGAGGTGCCCTCCCTAGGGACAGGGTGGAAGAACAGGCTGGCTGCCGGGAGTCCAAGCCCTGCCTGAGCTTGAGGCTCCAGAGAAGCTTCTAGAAAACAATTTCAGCCCTAGAAGCTCTTGAGATAGACTCAAGCCACCAGAATTCAGCCGCTGGAGTGGATTGTCCATCCCGGCAAGAGCTGTGGAGAGGGCCCAGGGCTGGGGTCAGTGGTCAGGGACAAGACCTACCCCCGGGTCGATGGGTCAGCTCTGAGCATCCCCAGCCCGGATGGGCTCCCTGCTGCCCCAGGACTGAGCAGGCTGTGTGCCCTTGTCAACTGGAGACGGTGGCTAAGCCGCTGCCTGCTTCCTGCGTCCTGGACTTTAGAGAGGCCCCAGGACATTCAAAGGCCCCAGGATATTCAGAGAGGCCCCAGGACCTTCAGAGAGGCTCCACGTCTGTGATGCTTGAAAGAGACGCAGATATGGACGGCGTGTCATGGTTCCTGACAGGCACCGCCCAGGGTAGGGGTCGAGGGTCCCACATGGGGACAAGTGGGTTAGGGTTAGGGTTAACCCTAACCCTGGGCCCCAGGGTCTGGCCCGCAGATGGCACAGGAACACATGTGACGGGAGCTGAGTGGGGAGATGGGTCAGAACATGCGTGGTGTGGGCCATGTTCCTCGTCCTTTCCCATGTGAAGCTGGCAGCACTGCCAGGCACGACAGGTTTCCATGGAAACCACTTGGTCAGCTGGGCCATCTCAGAGCTGCTGCCGTGGAAGCATGTTGTCCTCTGGGTGATGGGCTGCATCATGAGCAGGGGACACCGTGTGCTTCCAGCTCATGTCACCTCCCGTGGCCCACCCCCTCCTGGAGGCCATCTCCGAGCTACTTACCGCTGCGTCACCAGGCCTGGTGTCAGGCGCTTCACAGGGAGGAGGAAAGATGCTGTAAGGTGTCAAGTGCCTGGTGTGAACAGGTCAGCAAGGAGGCAGGAAGGGGCTGGTGGTCTTTATGGAATCAGAGGCTGGGGGTGGGGAGAGAGCTGCCAGGGAGGGGCCCGTAACCACCGCCTACGGCCCACCACCCGCCAACCAGGGCACGGAGGAGGCCCGGGCCCCCAGAGCCCCATGCAGACCTGTGTTTGGCGTGGTCCCCCACTGTCTCCTGGCCCTGCTCCCCACCCATGCCCCTCCACACACTGCACACACACTGCACACAGCACACACATGCACACACGCATGCACACACACGACACACATGTGCACACACACCACACGTACCCGACCCACATCATACAGACACACATCACATCCAACGTGCACACCACATAGACACCCCCATGTCTGCACGCACACTGCACACAGCGCACACACTACACACAGCACACACACTACACGTACCTGACCATGCACACCACACACACTACACACACTGCACACAGCACACGCATGCACACACAGCACACGCATGCACACATACCACACGTACCCAACTCACATCATACAGACACACATCACATCCAACGTGCACACCACATAGACACCCCCATGTCTGCACTCACACTGCACACAGCGCACACACTACACACTGCACACACCACACACACTACACACAGCACACACGTGCACACATACCACACACGTGCACACACACCACACGTACCCGACTCACATCATACAGACACACATCACATCCAATGTGCACACCACATAGACACCCCCATGTCTGCACGCACACTGCACACAGCGCACACACTACACACTGCACACACTACACACTGCACACAGCGCACACACTACACACACACACCACACGTACCTGACCATGCACACCACACACACTACACACACTGCACACAGCACATGCATGCACACACAGCACACATGTGCACGCACACCACACGTACCCGACCACACACACTACACACAGCACACACGTGCACACACAGCACACACGTGCACACATGTGTACACACACCACACATACCTGACCCACATCATACAGACACACATCACATCCAACGTGCACACCACATAGACACCCCCACGTCTGCACGCACATCGCACACACAGAGCCCACAGCTTCAGACAGGACAGGACACGCTGACTGTCTCTGTGAACCAGCTTCACAGGAAGCGCCCTGGGGGTGGTGATGAGTGGAACACAGTCCTTACCAGCCACACAGGGCACCTACCCAAGCGGCCTCACGTAGCTTTCATGTAATTTAGAGAAGAGCTTATTTGTTAATCGAGTTTCCAAAGAACCACAACCAGCAACCAAACAGCCGGCTCCTGAGCACCGGCAGGCGTCCCCCCAACCCTGCCCTCTTTTAACCCCAGAGGGGCAGAGGGCACCTTGTGCCTTCCCAGTTGGACCATTTAAGGGCACAGGGGAGCAGGATCCAGCCAGCTAAGTGTTGGTGTCAGCCAGGAAATGTCAAAATACAAGAGGAAGAACTAGAGAGTGAAAAATGAAGTGTGAGGCTGAGATGCTGGAAGGATGGGACCTGCCTCCAGGGGGAGGAGCAGGTCTCCCTCATAAACGTCAGTCTCAGATGTATACTAGTGTGTGTGCACTAATGCATGTGCACTAACGTGCAGGTGTGCACAGTGGGCGGGTATTCACCCGCTTGTGGGTGTGCAGTGGGCGGTGGGCGGGTATTCACCCATTTGTGGGTGTGCAGTAGGTAGGTGTTCACCCATTTGTGGGTGTGCACAGTGGGCAGGTGTACACAGTGGGCGGGTGTGCAGTGGGCAGCTGTGCACAGTGGGCGAGTGTTCACCCATTTGTGGGTGTGCAGTAGGTAGGTGTTCACCCATTTGTGCGTGTGCACAGTGGGCGGCTGTGCACAGTGGGTGGGTGTGCATAGTGGGCGGACGTGCACAGTGGGCGGGTGTTTACCCATCTGTGGGTGTGCACAGTGGGCAGGCGTGCACAGTGGGCGAGTGGGCAGTGTCTGGGGTGCACCCATGTACAGACGTTCACCCGTGGGCACTGTGACCATGTGCCCCTCAGCCTGCCCCCCTGGCCCTGGTGTCCCCCCCAAGCCCCTGGCCTCTATTGGTCCCTCCCTGCCCCCTGGGCCCTCATCCCCATCACTGACCTCACCCCCAGCCCCACAGGTCCCCTGTGACCCTGTCCTGTTGGGAGGGGTTGGCGCGCAGTGTGAGCGTCTCCTAGACCCTGGATGTCACACGCCAGCCGGGGGGACGCCCGTGAATGTGGATGCAGGAGCCCCTGGGCCTCGGCAAGGAGGTCCTCCACCCCATGGACCCTTGGGTGAGAGAGGAAGAAACGGGAGACAAGCTAAGAGTAACGGAAGCCTTTCCATTTAGGAAGAGCCGTCAGCCTTCTCAGGCTCTTCAGATGCCCGTCATCCCTCCCCACCTGCCTCTGGGTTCCACCAGGCCCTGAGAACAGCGCCCTCAGCCCTGCCCCGACCCCGGGCCCCAGACCCAGACTCGTGCCAGGAGCCCCCCAGGCGGGGAGCAAGCAGCCTCGTGAAGCATCATCCCTGCACCCTTCCCTCCAAACCCTCAGCCACGCGATAGGGAAAGGCCTGGCTGTGCGCACGGGGGCCCAGAGCATGGCGGGTCTCGCTCCAGACTGGGCGTGGGAGAGGAGGCATGGGGAGGCCGCAGGGGGAGGACGGGCGCGGGGAGCGCGGAGGGTGCCTGCTCCTGCCTCAGTTAGATCCCAGGGGACAGCACGGGGAGAAGGGCCAGACTCTCAGCTGTGAGGACTCGTCCTGTCCTGAGCACAGTGAGGAGAGCACAGGGACAGGCCCCGCCGAGGTGAGCTTACAGGGGCCAGGGCCCTGCACCCCCGTCTATAGACGCCTCGCCCCTGGACAGATGCAGAACCTGGTCCACGTGCCCTGGCCAGAGGAGCCCCGTGCTCCCGGTCAGGCTTCTGCAAAAACAGCAGGATGCGGGCCACCAGGGAGAGAGGGCGGGCCCCGTGATGGGGGCAGGGGGGGGGGAACAGGCTCCAGTGACGGGGAGGACGGGCCCCAGTGACAGTGGGGAGGACGGACCCTCATGACGGGGAGGACGGACCCTCATGACGGGGAAGACGGGCCCCAGTGACAGTGGGGAGGACAGACCCTCATGATGGGGAGGATGGACCCTCATGACGGGGAGGATGGACCCTCATGACGGGGAGGACGGGCCCCAGTGACGGGGAGGACGGGCCCCAGTTACAGTGGGGAGGACGGGCCCCAGTGACTGGACGGCCTGCATAGGAAGGACCTGGGGACAGAGCCCAGGGCAGCGATGCTGGTGAGGGTTGGCGTGACTGGGAGCGGGCTCCACACACCCTCAGGGGTCCAGCTCTCCTGCTTTCCTGGGGCAGACCTGCCCCATCCCTACCGGACGCCACAGAGGAGTCCTCCCCGACCCTCCACAGCTCACAGCTCCATCAGAACCATCACCCCCTCAGGAAGAGCGACTTGGTGAGGCGATCTTTCCAAGGTGGCAGGGGACATGGAGCCACCCCTCCCTTCCAGGCATGGAGCAGCTGTGGAAGCACCTCCAGGCTGGGGGGCACACAGGGTCCTCTCCTCTCACCCAGGCTTGGTTCTCCGGGAGCAGACGTTTCCTCGGGGACACTGGTGATGTCTGGAGGCGGTTCCAATCATCAGAGCCTGGGGGTCTGGGGCTCCGCACCCAGGACTCCTGGAGGCGGGAGTGTGGGTGCTGCTGAGTGCTCAGAGTGGCCCACGCTCAGCACCAGGGGCCTCAGGGTGGGAAGCCCCCAGCACAGTGAAGCACGTCCTCCCAGCCGGCGCGTCTCCACCAGGGCGGCCCCTTCAGCCTTTCTGCTCCCCAGGGGCCAGTCCGTCCCTCCAGGAACCTTCCTGGGTTGGGGGCAGGCACGGTGGGGACAAGGCTCACCCGAAGATGCGCTCCTGTGCTCACTTGCCCAGCCCCCGGCCCTGGGGCAGCACCCACGCCCGTCCACTACTAACCAGCAGCCTTGGGGGTCCCCTGGTGGGCACTCCACGCTTTCCAGATCAGACAGGACAGTGGGACACTGCCCACCATGGGTGCAGCCCCCGAACTGACCAGGGACCCTCCTTGTCTGGCCAGCAGGCTCCTCACACTTCCTTTTTGAGAAGACAAGACATCAGTCGGAAAATGAGCGAAGGACGCCGGGCTGGGCTGAGTGACAGAGGACGGCACAGTGCTACACCGTGACGGCAGGTCGGTGCAGCCAGCAAACTGCCGGCAAGGGCAGACTGTCTCAGCGGGATTAATCTCCCCCTGGAAAACAATTTCACACTAGAATAAACAGCAGAGTGAAGCAATAAATGCCCTGCATTGTCCAGTTCTTAACCTGGGCCTTGATATAGATTAAAAACAAGTCAATTATTCTCATCAATGACAGAAGCTCACCGTGCTTAGCAAAATAAGATGAAGAGGTCTAGGGTGGAGAGCAGCCGTCCTGGGATGACCCGTGTCTCCCAGGGGAGGCCCCAGTTCCCTGGCCTGACAGCGGATGAAGCAGAGGGCCAGCGTTTCAGTGGCGAGGGCCTCATTGTAAAATATAGACGCAAAGCACAAGAATGCAGGTGACTTGCAGGAAGCACCCCGCCTCCCCAGGGATTCAGTCCTGCCCTGCATCCCGAGAGGGCATTCGGCCGCACTGCAGAGGAAGACCCACCTGCCCCCAGGTCGGGGCTGGGCCGCTGTCTGTGTCTGCAGGACGTGAAACCGCCCGAGAGGCCTTGCGAAGATGTCGCCTGAATCCTAGACGCGTTCTCGTGCCTGTCAACCCATGACGCAGACGGAACCAGTTCACTTCTGCTTGTGGGGCCGTCGCACTCCGGGTCTCTGGGTCACTCAGGGCCAGGAGGTTTTGTGAGAGAGGGAAGTGCTTTGCTCAGACAAGGCCGCGGTGCTCGTGGAGGGGAACGGTGACCTTGATGGCTGAACGCCCCGCGCCCAGTGACCGTGGCCTCAGGGGTCTGCTCCCCTAGCCTGCCTGTGTGATGCTGGGGGGAGCGTGACCGCCCTCCCGAGCTGCTGTTCTGCGCCAGGCCTTGCCCATGCCCCTGCTTCCAGAGACACCTCAACCCCACGAGCCCCAGGCCCTGACCTTGTAGACAGCCGGCTGCTCCCCGGCCTGTCAGCTGCCCATTGGTCCCTTTAGAGGGTCCTCACGTTCAGGCCTCAGGCCTCTCATTCGTGGCCCCCTCGATGATGAAAGATCAGGAGATCAGCTCCAGCTGGTGCTGGGGGGCCCCGGGCACGGCCCCCGCTGGCCCGTCGGGGTTCGGGGGAGCGGCCCTCCCCGTCCTGGTCTGCTGGCACCCTGACTGCCTGTCTGTCCATGAGCACTCCTGGAGCTCCCCCTGCTCACCGCGAGCGGCCTCTCCCTTGCAGCCTGCACAGATGGGAAGCCCCATCCCCTGGGCACAGCCCCTGCCCGAGCCCTCCCCATGGGGCTGGTGGTCCTGCTGCCTGGCCAGGCTGGCCCTCTGAGGCCTCCTCAGGACCAGCCACAGCCCTGCTGTCCCGGGGCCCAGGGACAGGCGCTGACAGGGCCTCGGCTGTGGCCTCTGGCTTTGGGGCATGGCCGGACGGTGCAGGGTGGGGGCCCTGCTGGGGTCCCGGGCCCCCTGGCGGCCCTGTCACTCCAGAGCAGTCGGTCAGAAATGCGCCTGTGTGTCCACGAGGTCACGAGTGCAGTCAGGGGTGCCCCTTCTGGGGACAAAGGAGGCCATGGGCACCCACCTCACTGGTCCCCAAAGGCCTGCTCTGGCCCTCCTGTCCCGGAGGGGCCTCCCCACCTGGGCCTGGCTGCTCCCTCAGGGCCGGCCCGGTGGCTCCTAGCAGGGGCTGCCGGCTGGTGCACCCCTCCTGCAGGGCTGGGGGCGATGGGGGCCCCGACATCTTCAGGCACCATCAGCCTGCGGTCTCCACTATGACAAGGGACCGCGATTCTTCAAAGCTATAGACTTTTTTTTTTTGTAGCTGTTATTCTTCTTCTCCCCATTGTGGGAGCCAGGCATCTAAAGATTAGAACATTGAAAAATAACTCCAGATAAGGGAGAATTTAGAAACTCACCACAAGGAGACGCTCAGGCTCAGGAAACCTGAGGGAACCTCGCACTCTCAGTTCTGGATGATTCTGGGTGAAGACGCAGCCTCCGACCTTCAGAGAAGGAAAGGAAGGAAGACCAAGGCAGGGGGGGGTGACCTCCAGACTGACCACAGTGTAAGAGCGAAGCATCCACTTTTCAGCAACAACAGCAGATCATCAGGGAAGCGAAGAAACGTGGAAGTCAGCCCCACTGAAGGGAACACAACAGGCAGGCAGAAAGTGCCCGGAGAAAGCCCTCGCTGCTGGGAGCCGCCCGTGTCCTCTGTGTCCCTGGGCCTGGCCACCGTGCTGCGTCTTTCGGTTCTCAGTGCAAGAGCGTTGAGACGGTACTTAGCTTTCTCTGTCTGACCTACTTCACTTATCCCTCAACTTATCCACGTTGTCACAAGTGGTCAGATCACATTCATTTTTTATGAGTGAATAATATTCTGTTGTATATGTACTTGCCACACTCCTGAGTCCATTCAACCATTGTTGGAAACTTAGGTCATTTCCACAACATGATCATTGTAAATAACGCTTCAGTGAACACAAAAGTGTATGTCTTTTCAAACTGCTGTCTGTGTTTCCTTCAGCTATATTTACCCAGGAGTGGAACAGCTGGATCGCATGGTAGCTCTACTTTTAATTTTTAAAGGAACCTCCGTGCTGTTTTCCAAACTGCACCAAGTTACGTTTCCATCGGTAGCATCCGAGGGCTCCCTTTGCTCCAAGTCCTGCCCAGCTTTGATTGCTTGTATTCTTTTAGATGGCAGCTACTCTGACAGATACGGGGTGACATCTCATTGTGGTTTTGATGTGCAGTTCTCTGGTTATTAGTGATGCTGATCATCTTTTCATGTGCCTGTTGGCTGTCTAAGCTTTCTCCAGAAAAAATGTCCGTTTAGCTCTTCTGCCATTATTTAAAATTTTTCACTGTTGTTTTGATGTTGACCTACATGAGTTCTTTAAATGTTTTGGATATTAATCCCTTGCTGTATATATCATTTGCAAATATCTTCCAATTTTGATAGGCTCCCTTTTCAATTTATTGATGGTTTCCTTTGCTGTCCAGAAGCTTTTAGGTCAGCATCTGATGTCCTAGACAGTTAGAGTGGAGACGAAGGTGAGAGAGTGAATGAGGATGAAGGATGAACCCAGGGTGCTCGAGCAAGGATGCTGGCAGGATGACAGCCGAGACCGGAGAGCGATCCGGACTCTCTTCCTTGTGGTTCTCGGGGATGACAAGTTCCGGGGGAAACTGCGCACTGTTGCCTGCCTCCTCTCAGAGGCTACTGTTTGAGGGTTTTGGGTGGGTGACAAGGCCTCCAAGCCCACCAAGGGAGGAACAGAACGTGAGGAGGCGGGGTGTCTTCCATGAAGGAAGGGAAGGACCAGATGTCAGTGGACAACAGCCAGGCACAGGGCATCTGCATGTCCCATGGGGGAAGCCTTAGAGGGTCAGCAGTGCCTCTGTGTGAATGTGTGTGCGTGTGCATGTCTGCACATGTGCACACACGTGTGTGCACACGCATGTCTGCATGCATGCCCGCGTGTTCATGCACACGCATGTGTATGTGCATGCCTGTGTGTGCGTATCTGTGTGCATTTGTGCGTGTGTACATGTGTGTGCATGCATGTGGGTTAGAGGGAGGCAGACGTCCCACTGAAGAGGGCACAGCAGCCCCTCCCTCTCCCCCTGTCCCCAACCCCTGCCTTTCTACACAGTCTCACTTCTGTTTTGTGTTAATTGCACTTAATATGCAAGTTTCATGATAACTTCAGGAAATAAGCTCAATTAAATGCAGATGTATTCAGCTTACTGTTGCATTTTACAAATATAATTTTTCCATTGATGTTTAATTGCCTTAAAATTCTTTCAAGGTTAAAAGGGAACTATCTCTTGAACATTAGTTATTAAATTATGTAACGCCAATTAACTTGCTGAATTGATTTAGCTTTATGACACTTTTTATTGATTGTTTGAAAGCAAGCTTCTAATTATCAAAGGATTGGACATTTCAACTCAAAAGTCCTCTGAGAGTAGCAGAAAGCTGGCCTGTCATTTTGAAGGTCTTGGTTCCTTGTGATCAGCGACTCGGACCCAAGTGTGGGGCCAACAGCAGGAAGCATTTTCCTGGGTGGAGGCTTCTGGGAAGCCCTGAATCCGCTGCTGGCTTCCCACGGCGTCACCCAGCTGCCCTCCCGGAGAAGGCAAAGGCACCCACTGCAGCACTCTTGCCTGGAGACTCCCAGGGATGGCGGAGCCTGGCGGGCTGCCGTCTATGGGGCCGCACAGAGTCGGACACGACTGGAGCGACTCAGCAGCAGCAGCAGCAGCCCAGCTGCCTCCAGGTCAGCAGTAGCACCCAGAAGGAGGCGTGCTATCTCCATAGGCAGGAGCTGCTGTTTCCTCTACCCATCCTGCTCGGAAATAAAGCACCCTGCCCCCAGGGTTCACACCCCTGGTTTCACCACCTGTGAGATTTTAGCATCTGGACCGCCACCTAACGCCAGGGGGCTATGGTGCTCCCCTACAACCAGTGACGTGTCCTTGCTGCCGACCGTCCAGTGCACTCAAAAGCAGGGATTCTACAAAAAGGCATGAAATAAACTTAATTATGTATTGAAAGTGAAAGTCACTCAGTTGTATCTGACTCTGTGACCCCATGGACTATACAACCCATGGAAATCTCCAGGCCAGAGTACTGGAGTGGGTAGCCTACTCCTTCTCCAGGGGATCTTCCCAACCCAGGAATCGAACTGGGGTCTCCTGCATTGCAGGTGGATTCTTTACCAACTGAGCTAAGAGGGAAGCCCCAATTGTGTATTCAGTTCAGTTCAGTTCAGTCGCTCAGTCGTGTCCGACTCTTTGCGACCCCATGAATCGCAGCACGCCAGGCCTCCCCGTCCATCACCATCTCCCAGAGTTCACTCAAACTCACATCCATCGAGTCAGGGATGCCATCCAGCCATCTCATCCTGGGTCGTCCCCTTCTCCTCCTGCCCCCAATCCCTCCCAGCATCAGAGTCTTTTCCAATGAGTCAACTCTTCGCATGAGGTGGCCAAAGTACTGGAGTTTCAGCTTTAGCATCATTCCTTCCAAAGAAATCCCAGGGCTGATCTCCTTCAGAATGGACTGGTTGGATCTCCTTGCAGTCCAAGGGACTCTCAAGAGTCTTCT
>SJYQ01009593.1:30706-70854 GCA_006410935.1 Redunca redunca | reverse complement strand
GACGGGCAGGGCCTGCCCTCACCAGCGAGAGCCCTCCCCAGGTGGCTCTGGACGGGAAGGGGCTGGAGAGAACCACGTGCATCTCCCTGGGCGCAGCCATGGCCCTGCAGAGCTCCCAGCCTCAGTTTCTTGTCTGTGAAATGCAGAGGTGGGCACTTAGACAACCCCCTCTTGGGGGGGGTTGATGGCGGAAAATGAGATGCTTGGTTGAAAAGCGCTTGGAACCGCCTGGACCTTGCATCTTCTGACACAGTCCTTACCATGTGCTAGTCCTGCGGGAAACACAGGCACGGGCCCTCAAGTGGGGGAACAGCTCATGTTGGACCCCACCCATTTGCCACGTGCCCTCGGGACTTTCCGGGCCTCTTGTATCAGCACCTCTCCTGGCCTCATGGTTCTAGAAAGGTCCAGTGAACTAAGGTTCCAGAGTACCTGACTCACGGCAGGTCCTGGTGTGTGTATGTATTTTTGATAAGTGAGTGAAAGATAAGACATTTTTGGTCATGTTTTCCACTAAGGTGAATATGAAAATAACTGTTTTATATGAATTCATTTATGCATTCACTCATTCTTGGCTGCATCGGGGCTTAGTTTTGGCATTTGGGTTCTTCCTTGAGTGGTGTTGGCCTCTGTCTTGCTTCGGCATGCAGACTCCAGAGCGCAGGCTGAGTAGTTGGAGCACAGGGCTTCACTGCCCTGTGGGATGTGGAATCTTACTTCCCGGACCAGGGATTGAACCCTTGTCCCTTGCCTTGGAAGGCGGATTCTTAATCACTGGGCCACCAGAGAAGTCCCTGAAAATAACATGAAGTCAAGTCTAAGCCACCTGGATTCTCAGAACTGTGGGACTTTGAGATTGTCTAATACAAACCTTTCATTTATCAGAGGTGGGGCCTCCAGGGTAAAGAGAAACTCACACTTATTGAGCATTTCCTACAGGCCAGGTCCCAGGCCAACCATCTCTGGAACATCTTCTCTTTCATGCGTCTGTTAGTCCCTTAATAAAGCGAGCAGCCCTGAGTCCCCACACTTGGGAAACTGAAACCAAACATGTTGAATCCTGCTGACTTAGAAAGTAGCATTTCTGGAAGTCAGAAAGTCAGGCTGTTCTATATCCACAAACGTTACTTCCCAGCTTTTTTTTTTTTTATTTTTCAAGCACTCAGGGGCTTTTGCCTTCCTTCACTCCTCCGGTGTTTCCTAGAAAACAGAGGCAGTGAAAATCAACACGTGATGAGAGGCGTCTCAGAGTGACCTGCCCCAAGGCCCCCGCCATCCACTTGCCGGGACTCGCCCGCTGCCGGCAGGTTGCGCTCCTCCAAGCGAGTTTTCCAAGGGGAAGGATTCGGGCGTGCGAGAATTCCCTCTGTCTCCCCCGCTGAAGGCCGCCACTGTCACACGCCACCCCCCCCATATTTCCCGAGTCGGGAGCCGGGAGCCGGCGAGGCCTGCACAGCATCGACTTTATCTTCCTCATATTTCACAAATTCTCTTTCTGATGGAGCCGAGACGGAGACGGAGCGGCTGGATGGGGTTACGATGGCCTTGCTGTGGGAAGGAACGCGGTCTCGGGGAAGCCTGCTTTAGTGAGATTTGTGGAACAGACAGGAGCGCGGCCCGTGAGATCTAAAGGCTCTGGCTAGAAAACGCTGATGACAGTGTGGAGAGAGGGGGCTTTCAGTCCTCAGCTTGCTTGCTGCTCGCGCCCCTGCGGGATTTTCTTCTCCTTTTTACCTCCTCCGCTCTGATCTCATTCAAAAGGGAGAAACCCCAAATGATGCTATCTTTAAATGAGAGGATGCTGAGCTGAAAGGGACGTTACAGATTAAATGTCAGCTTTCACTGCACACAACCCCATCCCTCTGCAGGTCCCCTCTTCCTTTCTCGTGTGTGTGTGTGCGTGTGCATGTGTGTGTGTGAATTGTCTGCTGCTCCTGCTGCAAGGGCGGGGGGGCCTCCCCAAGTGTGGCGCCTGGCTGACTTGTTTCCCATAGGGGCACGAGCTGAGTGCTTAAGGGGTGTTTGTTGAACGAATGAGCAATGCAGGGCTCTGGCCCCAGGCTGGACCTCCCCGTGGGCACAAGCTCCCGAGAGCCCTGCGGGAAACCTGAGCACCCCTGTTGCCTTTCTGGGTCCTCACAGCACCCCCTCGCCCATCTCCAGGTGAGACCCGCTCGTCCCTTTTATCGCTGTGGACAGCCATGTCCTGCTCTTACAGGGACCCTGAGTCCCTGGGAACACAGCTGCCTGGGGCAGGATGGGCTGCAGGCAGAGCACTGGGGTCTCACCAGCCCAGAGCCTGGGGGGCTGCCCCCCGACTTGTCCGTCACACACGGGTCCAGTCTGGCCCCGCAGAGCCCCCTTCCTCTACACAGCCTCCCTCGAGCCCCATGGGAAGTTTCCTCCTCCAGCTTTGCCTTTACAACTCCCAGCCTGCTGTTCCTCTTTCTTCTCGATGGAGAACACCAGCTGGGAAACAGAGGTCAGGGGGTCGGCTGGCCTCCAGGTCCTCCTGCTCGGGCCTTGGTATGGACACAGTGGAGGCAGGGAGCTGGGGATGGAGGGCAGGGTGGGTGGCCCCACAGCCAGCCCCTCCGGGAAGGGCAGCTTCCATGGAGACAGCCTGTGAGATCCAGGGAGGCAGGTGGGGGGAGCCTCTAGGGGCCTGCCCTGGGCCCAGGGAAGCCAGACTAGGTGGGACCTAGAACAGGCAGAGGAAGGGCTTCCCAGGTGACCCTAGTGGCAAAAGAAAAAAAAACCCTCGCCTGCCAGTGCAGCAGATGTAAGACACGTGGGTTTGATCTCTGGGTCGGGAAGATCCCCTGGAGGAGGGCATGGCAACCCACTCCAGCATTCCTGCCTGGAGAACCCCATGGATGGAGGAGCCTGGCGGGCTCCAGGCCGTGGGGCTGCAAAGAATCGGACGCCACTGAAGTGACTGAGTGCGCAGAAGAGAAAGAGTAGATACCAGATTGAAAGGCTGGGGTTGGGGAGGGTCCGGAAGGATGCTTAGAGCGGGGAGCCCCGGGCTGGGCTGTGGCAGCTCGGCCCCAGGGAGCGCGTCCCTTAAACCCACCGCATCCGCAGCCCCGTCGTTGCCTGCATCGCGGTCTCCATCCTGGCCACTGCCTGATGACTCACACTGGCTACCGGGCTCCACGGCGCCCTCGAGGGCACCTCCCCATGACCTTGGGTTCCTGCTCCCGGGAAGAAAAGTCTCTTTCATTTTCCACTGAATCGCTTGGGGCTCCGTGGGCCCATAACAGCAGGCTCCCCAGCATTCTTGAGGCTTTTTTCTAAATGCCGTTCCCAGTGGTTGAAAATGAGTCCTGCCCAGTCTTAGGGGCCACAATACACTGCCCTGAGTCCACGTGGGCCCTGGGTTCAGAGGGTCTTCTGGCCTCAACCGCACTCAGGGCTGGACTCGGCCTCCTCCTTGAGGACCCCCCTGGCCCCGAGCAGGGTCACCAGGGTGGAGCCCCTTTTCTCACGAGAAGGTCCCATTCAGGGGCCTTGCCTCCTGTGCTTCCCAGGGACCTGGGGCTGAACCATCCCCTCCTGGCCTAGCTGAGATCCCCCCAATAACTAAGCCTGCATCAGTGTCCCAGGGAACAAATTACTGCGAACTGGAGGCTCAAAAATGACTTATCTCACGGTGTGGGGGCCAGATGTCTGAGCACAAGGTGTCAGCAAGGCTGGGCTCCCTCTGAAGGCTGGGGCGGGGGGATGTTTCCTGCTTCTTCCAGCTTCTGGTGACCCCCGTGTCCTTGGCTTGTGGCCACATGACTCCAGGCTCTGTCTTCACACAGCTGCCCCCTTGTGTGCTTCCTCTTCTGCATCTTATAAGAGCACTTGTCATAAGGTTTAAGACTCTCTTGGATAATGCAGGGTGATCTTGTCCTGAGATGCTTAACTAGCTTATGTCTGCAAAGACCTTTTCCCCCCACACACAAATAAGTTCCCATTCACAGGTTCTAGGGATTAGGATTCAGACACATCTTTTGGACGTGGCTATTCAACCCCTTGGGTCTTCCCTGGTGACCCAGCAGTAAAGAACCTGCCTGCCGGTGCAGGAGAGGCAGGTTCAGCCCCTGTATCGGGAAGATCCCCTGGAGTAGGATATGACAACCTGGTTCAATATTCTTGTCTGGGAAATCCCACGGACAGAGGAGCCTGGCAGGCTACAGTCCATGGGGTCGCAAAGAGTCAGGCACGACTGAGTGACTGAAGGATAGCAGTTCAAGCCCCTTACAAACCCCAGAGGGAAGATG
Organism: Redunca redunca; assembly: GCA_006410935.1. Classification (NCBI taxonomy): domain Eukaryota; kingdom Metazoa; phylum Chordata; class Mammalia; order Artiodactyla; family Bovidae; genus Redunca; species Redunca redunca. The sequence goes on along the minus strand of SJYQ01009593.1, from coordinate 66,583 downwards.
CTGAGGTTACAGTCCCTCTGGCCAGGATGCTCCCTGGTCCCCTGGGAGGGGGAGGTCCTCCCCACCACCCACCTCCCCAAGGACCAGCTCAGGGGGCACGAAGCCCTGTCGCCCTCCCCTGATGGCTGGGGCTGGGTGACTCACCTTCTGCACATGCACACGAGGGGCCCCGGCGTGATCTCTCCCTGGACAAGAAGCCCACGACATCAGAAGCAGCAGGAGTCATCTCTCAGGGATAACTGAAGCTCTGCTTTCCCAGGTCCCCGGACATTCCTTCAACAGAACAATCTTCACCTGAGGGCCAAGTTGCCCCATCTTTCAGGGGAAGGGATGGAGGCTTGGAGAGGCCTTGGCACACCCAAGGTCCCCATGGGGAGAGGCAGAGTGTGATCTTGAACCTGAGACTCCTGCCCCCTGTCCAGGCTGCCCTGAGAATCTCCTCCAGCACCAATACCTGGGCGGCGGCTTGTTGGCTGCGATGTAAATTATATGGGAAGGCTACGAGAACGGAGCTGCAAAAATTCTCTCACCTGCCTGGGTTGGAGGGACCAGGCAGCAGTCCGCTGGCCTCTGCCCTTTCTGCTGTCTGGGGATTACCAGCCTGCGGGGAGACCGCCTGCTAATACCAGCTTCCACGAGACTGTGCTTAGTGTGAGGGTCTGGCCCATTTCGGGAGCTCAGAGTCACCTTGGAGGGGCCTCGACTCCCCCGCCCCAGCCCCATGCTGCTTGGCTCGCCACCTCTCTGCCGCCTCCTCTCAATTAAGCTCCAGCAGCTCTGGCCCCGAGCGATGCTGGCTGTGTGCGCTCCGTGTCTTAATTCAGGGTCATGGCGAATGGTATGATTTCCCAGGCTTGCTGTGATTGTATGAAAATTCCTCTTTGTAGACCTTAGGCACGGCCCGGTTCCACCCAGGGACAGAGGAGGAAGAATCCAGGACAGAAAGGCTTGCTCTCCAGCAAGTCGTGAGCTGTCTTCCCAGTGGCGCAGCCTAGAGGGGGCGGGGGGTTTCAGCATCAAAGGTAATTTATTAATAGGTCCTCTGGTGCCTGGACTCTGAGCTGGGAGAGAAGCTGAAATTAACGCGGTTTCAGTGACAGCGTGGTGATTGATTAGTGATGTCTGCCACGGCCTCGGGGGAGGGCACTGGGTCTGCACAATCGATTTACCTTTCTGGCCAACTCTTTCAGTCTGGCCAACCTGGTTTACCGTCCACCCAGGGAGTACTTCCAGCTCCAGAGCTTGCCTGGACCCATGGTGGGGGCTGCAGCTGTGCTGTCTTTGGGAGGGTCCCACAGCGAGTGGGTCATGGGACTCTGATTGGGGCCCCATGGGTCAGCTTAAGCCTTGGAGTTTGGGAAATCAGGCTGGGAAGAAGGGGCAGTTGTCTCCATGTGCCCCACTTCCCCCCCTCCACATGGTATAGACCAGGGATCCCCAGTTTCTGGGCCACAGGCTGGCACCCACCATAGCCTGTTAGGCAGCAGGCTCCACAGCAGGAGGTGAGCTGTGGGTAAAAGCAAAGCCATCTCCTGCCCTCCATCCGCGGAAAAAGTGTCCTCCATGACAGTGGTCCCTGGTGCCCCTTGGAGGCCACTGATATGGACGCCCTCACCTTTGCAGGCCCCCAGACCTGCTCTGGTGCCAACTCAGCCTCCTATTGACCCTCTGCCGGGTTTTCCTGGAGCTCCTGCTCCTTACACAGACTCTTCCAGACCTCCCTGCCGGGGGCTCACAGCACCTGAGACTCTCAGGAAAGGGGTGAGTGCTTATTTACAGGCCCAGTGAAAGCGTTCCCAAACTCAGATTGGCTGCTCACCACTCAGGAATCCAATACCGAGAGCTAGTGAGTGAGAGGGTGAAAGTCACTCAGTCCTGTCTGACTCTTTGAGACCCCATGGACTATACAGTCCATGGAATTCTCCAGGCCAGAATAATGGAGTGGGAAGCCTTTCCCTTCTCCCAGGGATCTTCCCAACCCAGGATCGAGCCCAGGGTCTCCCATATTTCAGGCGGATTCTTTACCAGCCAAGTGTAGGGTAAAAGGAAAGACAGGATTATTGAGGAAGCCGGCGGTCCTGGGGAGAAGGTGGACTCATGTCCCAAAGAACCAACTCCCCATTGCTGATCAGGAGCAAGGCTTTTAGAGGAGAATTTTAGGGGGGCACAGGTGGGCAGGGGTGGAGGTGGTGGGCCACATGTAGAAACAGCACAGTCAGCTCTGACTGTCGTCTTGAGATTGGTCCTATGGTCGTCTGCACAGCATCCGCATGACTAAGTACAGTTCATCTTCAGTTCCAGGGCTGATTTTGTTTCCTGAGGCCACTTCTCAGAACTGTGGCCACTTCATGCCATGGCGACAGTCTGATCATCGTGTAGCTAAGTTCTCCCACCTGGTGGGGTTTCAGTCTCTGCAACACTGCTCACAGGATACGGTTAGAATATGATCTCTAAGCCTTGGGAAGAAAAATAAAGGGCCTTGACTTTGTTCAACGGCTAAACCATTCTTTCCACTTTTTTGACTAGTTTCCTTTGCTTCCTCATTTTCTCACCCTCTGACTAAATCTTTTCTTTGTCTGAAGTTGGTTTCCTTATAGACAGGAGGCAGGCACAGGACACGGCAGGGGGAGTCTGTCCTGGAAAGGCCATGCAGAGCCCTGCTCCATTACAGAGGGACCACCGGAGGCGCCCACGTCACTGGCCACCTCATGTTAAAAGACCCCACTGTGTTTGTGGACCTGTGACCCGTGCTGCCCGCTGCCCGTGCTGTCTTTTGAGCCCCCAGGAGACCCTTGCGTCTCAGAGTAATTGTGCTGCTGACACCAATTCTGGAGTGTGGGTTCTTCCCAGCACCAAACGATTCTTCACACCAGGTGGATGTCCTACCTTGCACCTCTGTTCCCACACTGTCTACCTGTACATAGCTTCAGACCCTACAGGGGAAGGGCTTGAACCCACCAGCCTGTGCAACTTTTGACACCAGCTTCTGACTGACCAGCTACAGATCGGGGGGTGGGGGGTCCCCTTCTTGGGTTTCATTAATTTGCTAGAATGGCTCACACAACACAGAGGAATATTTTACTTACTGTACCACTGGTTTATTATAAAAGATATAAAACTCAGGACTGGTCANCCAGGGATTGAACCTGGGTCTCCTGCACTACAGGCGGATTCTTTACTGTCTGAGCCACCAGGGATTCCCATCACTAGGGTGATGCTCGAAAGTTGTCCCCATACTCCGGCTCTTGAGCCCTCAGAGGTCCTGCTGGTCAGTGTGTTGACCGGGCAGGGTGTGCGTGGGCTCCAGAGCCACGTGGAGGGGTCAGTGGGGCGGGGCACAACCGGTGTGGAGTGGCAGTGAGCACCAGCAGCAGGCTCTGAGCACACAGCCCCCCAGGAGGCTGTCCATGGTGCTGAGTGCCCCCTGAGGCTGTGTTAGGGTGGGGCTCCCTTGCCTCTGCTCCCACAGCCACTCTGCACCCTGGTCACATGCTTTCCTGCGTGTGACTGTGAATCAGACCTGCCGCGTCCATCCCGGGTCCCCATGAGGGCACGTCCTCCCTGAGGGCAGACATAGCAGCTGCAGTTTGCATGCTGGTGTCCCTGGATAGCCAGGAGCCAGGGCAGGGTGTGGCATACAGTAGGCGCTCATGCCATGCCTGTTGACTGAAGAAACGCAGAGCAGCTGCTGTGATGAAGATCTGTCTGGATTTGACTCTTGCTGATACTATGTGGTGCTTCCCAGGTGGCACGAGTGATAGAGACCTGCCACCAGTGCAGGAGACAGAAGAGATGCAGGCTCCATCCTGGGTTGGGAAGATCCCCCGGAGGAGAGCACGGCACCCCGCTCCAGTGTCCCTGCCTGAGTAATCCATGGACAGAGGAGCTTGGGGGCTACAACCCACGGGGTTGCAGAGAGTCAGACGCACGCTTAGCACACGCAGCATGATGCCGTGTGACCTTGTTCACGCCACTCGGCCTCTCTGAGTTTCCATGTTTGCATCAGTAAAAGGAACCGCCTTTAGCAGTAACAGCTGGTGTTTATTTAGCGTTTATTAAGTCCTTTTATCAAGCTCCTCTGAGCCCTTTCTGCATGCATGGTAGCTCATCCAAGCCTCACACCCCCATTCAAGGCAGCACTGTTTCTGTTACCCCTGTTTGTCAGGTGAGGTTAGGAGGCTGGTGCAGGGTCCCACAGGCCAGGGGCAGTGGACTTGGAGATGGTGTGGCCTCTTGGACCATAATCCAGCCTCAGCACCATGACCTTGCTTACCCAGATGAGATGCTAAAACTATCGGGACTATATCTCTGCTGGGATCGGCATTGATTTGGGCTCCAGGGGATCCTGGGATCCAGCAGTGTAACAGGAGATGCATCAGAAAGTGAGGACTTGGGAGTGAGGTGAGGCTGGGCTCAGACTGTACCTGCTTCCTTCGAGCCGTGTGACCTCTCAGTCCCCATGCCTCTCTGAGCCTCGGTTTCATCACCTGCAAAATGGGTGTAGTCCCATCTTGCTCACCGAGATGTCTGAGTGCCCTTGGGGAGATGCCCAGCACGTGGTTTGGGCTCAGTAGGTGTTAGCTCACATCCCCTCCATGTGCACTGCCCTGCACTTGTGTCTTTTAAAGCTAATCTCCCAGATCAGGGATGGGGCTGCCGTCAGCTGAGGTCTGGGGGGCGAGCCTTCCCGGCTGGCTTCAGCCCCCATGACCTGCTTCCTAGCGGGGCGGTCATGGGGAATCTGGGCTAGGTCTCTGTTGGGCTGTGGTCTCCTCCAGCTTTCTCTGAGGCTGCCCCTCTTGGGCCCCTGTCCCCCTTCCTGGTCCCCTTCCTGGCTCCAGCTATCACTGGGATGTGCCGAGAGATGGCCCTGGAGAGATGGCCGAGCTTGGTGTTTGGATTTTCCCAGACCCAAGCCGGAGTCTTTCTCCAGCCCTGACCAGCTAGGGGTCTGGGAAGGCTTTGTGCCTCTTGGAAGCTCAGGATCTTCGACTGAAAAGCAGGAATGCCCAGGCTGGCCTGGCCTTGCTCGCAGGAGAGTCTGTGTGTGGATGTATTCCCGTGGACTGTGAAGTGAGGGGCTCTGGTGACCACAGTGGTGTATGCACAACCACCCCCAGCAAGGGACCTCCTCCCACTTCTGGTGCTGACAAAGGAAACTCCGGCTTTGGAAGGACTGTGGATGCCATGGGCAGTCCCCTTCCCTGAGCCCCTGGTCTGTGCCAAGCACAAGCGAGCATGTTTTCGCCCTGGCAGTGGCCCCTTGAAGAGTCAGGAAAGGGAACGCTGAGCCCTGAAGTGTGCCCCTCCCTTCAACCCCAAGGCAATCTCACGAGGCTGTGGTGGGCCCCCATCAGGCAGCCGGGAACTCAGAGAGGGCATGCAACTTGCCTCAGGTCACGCAGCTACCTAGCGGTAGGCTGGGATTCAGATCACAGTCCATTCGGCTTGAGCGTGGTGCTGGTCCCAGGACCCCATGCTGCCTGCTCAGGCCGGGCCGTTAATGACGCGAGATGGCCTTCTGCCTCCTTTGAGGGCTCCCGAGTGCAGTCAGCCAGCAAACACGGCCGCTCGGCGTCCAAAGCAAACAGAAGAAGCGGGGAGGCTGCCCTCACTGTGCTGGGAGAGGCAAGAGCTCAGAGCCCCCAGTCCAGGCACTGGGCCTCACATCCAGCTTACAGCAGTTTGGGAAAGGCCCTCCCCATACAAGGATCACACAAGATTGCACAGGGTGGACCCAACAGACTTGAGTCAAAAATCCAGAAGATGAGAAACACACGCCTTGGGAGTCAGGAGCGCAGATGCCTGGCCACGGGGGCAGCGCCGAGCCCTCAGGGCAGTGTCCAGGGCTGCCTTTCAGACACCCTCCTCTAATCCATGTGAGCCGAGGGAGACCTGGGGGCAGACTTCTGCCCCAAACAGCTGAGTGTCCTTTGGCAGTTCTCACCGCCCCCTTCTCTCGGCCTCAGTTTGTCATCCGTTAAGTGGGAACGGCTGTTGTTGTGAGGGCAAGTGTTGTCCCAGCACAGGTCACAGGTTTGAAGATTCCCTCCTTGACACCCCCACCCACCCAAGCCTGAGTATTCCCTGTTCACCTTGGAAACAGATTACTGCATCGGGCCGTCGGCTCACAGCACAGCTGGAGAGTCGGGCAGACTGTGGACGTCAGCAGCCTTGTGGCGCAGATTGGGAAACTGAGACCAGGGAGGGAACGGCGTGGCCAGTGGTGTCCATGGTCCTGATGCTGGGCCCAGGCTCTGGCTCAACAGGAACCCTTTACTCTTGATTCTCAGCTTCCTTATCTGAGCCACCTGACACCATCGTGAACATGTTTCAGACCAAGGGACCCGGGAAAGAGCCTGAACCCCAGAGAGCTTGGGTGCTTTACTGGGGTCACCCAGGGAGTCGGGGCTTTAGCAAGTTCAGAACTTTGATACTTGGTTGCAAAACAGCTGGCACAGCATCTGGCACATCAAGGTCCTTAGTAGCACTGGGCCTTTACCTTCCCCCAATATGCCACACCAGCACCTTCATCACCATCATGATCGTCGCCACCATCACCACCATCACCACCATCATCATCACCATCACCACTATCATGACCACTATCATGACCACCACCATCACCATCACCATTATCACCATCACCATTATCACCACCACCATCATCATCACCAATATCATGACCACTATCATGACCACCACCACCATCACCATTATCACCATCACCATCACCACCATCATCACCATCACCACCATCATCACCATCATCACCATCACCATCACCATCATCACCATCACCACCATCACCACTATCATGACCACTATCGTGACCACTACCATCACCATCACCATTATCATCACCATCACCATTATCACCACCATCACCATCATCATCACCACCACCACCACCATCACCATTATCATCACCATCACCATCATCACCATCACCACCACCATCACCATTATCACCATCATCACCACCATCACCATCACCATCATCACCATCACCACTATCATGACCACTATCATGACCACCACCATCACCATCACCATTATCATCACCATCACCACCATCACCATCACCATCATCATCACCACCACCACCATCACCATCATCATCACCATCACCATTATCACCATCACCACCATCATCACCATCACCACTATCACCATCACCACCATCACCACCATCACCACCATCACCACTATCATGACCACCATCATCACCATCATTACCACCACNCACCACCATCACCACCACCACCACCCTCACCACCACCATCAGCATCACCGTTATCACCATCACCATCATCACCACCATCACCACCACCATCATCACATCACCATTATCACCATCACCTCCTTCATCTCTGTCACCATTATCACCATCACCACCACCATCACTGTCACCATTATCACCACCACCATCACCATCACCGTCACCATTATCACCACCATTACCACCATCATTGCATCACCATCACCACCACCACTATCATGACCACCACCATCACCATCACCATTATCATCACCATCATCATCACCACCACCACTACCAATATCACCATCACCACCACCACTACCATCACCACCATCACCATTATCACCATCACCATTATCACCATCACCACCATCACCACCACCATCACCATCATGACCACTATCGTGACCACCACAATCACAATCACCATCACTATTATTATCATCACCATCACCATTATCACCACCATCACCATCATCNCACCATCACCACCATCACCATCACCACCATCACCATCACCACCATCACCACCATCACCATCACCACCATCACCACCACCATCACCACCATCACCACCACTATCACTACCATCACCATCACCACCATCACCATCACCACCACCATCACCATCATCACCACCATCACCACCATCACCATCACCACCACCATCACCACCATCACCACCACTATCACTACCATCACCATCACCACCATCACCATCATCACCATCACTATCACCACCATAACCATCATCACCATCACCACCATCCCCACCATCACTATCACTATCATCACCATCACCGTCACCGTCACCACCATCATCACCACCATCATCATCATCCTCGGGGGATGAGCCGGCCCTCTGCGCCTCTCTGCCCCACTGCCTCCATGCTCTCTTCACAATCATCAACTCAAATTTCAAAGCTACCTCTTGTCCTAATAATTTTAACTTCTTTTCTGTGCATATTTCTATCCATCAGCTGTGCTATTATAATCTCAACTTATATAAACAGCAGACTAAATTGCATTTGTTTTTAAATTTTTGAGAAAAATCCTCAAATGCTGCACCTTTGTTGCCCTGACAGTCTTTCATCATTTTTCATTTTTATTAAGTATATCTACTTATCAAAAAACATTATTAAAAATGAATAGACATGTGACAATTTGGAAGACATTACATAGATTTAGAAATAGATGCCGATGTAGATATGCAGATATAAAAAGGGAGAGTCGTTGTGTACAATTCAACAATTAATACATGAAAAACCCATTGAAAAATGCAAATAGGCATTTCATGAAAAAATACAGTTGAATACCAATACGCATATGAAATCATGCTCAACATCATTATTTATCAGGGTGATGCAATTCAAAACCACAGTGAGAGACCATCTTCAACCCACTAGAATCACCAAAATGAAAAACTTCTGATGATTCTCATACCAAACACTGTCAAAGGTATGAATTAACTCAGGCATAGCTGAGGGAGTATAAAATGAAACACTCACTTTGGCAAACTCTTTGATAGTTTTCTTAAAATAATGTCAAATACACATCTGACCAAACAATTCCACTGCTGGTTATTTAGCAAAGGAAGTTTGGAATATGTGTTCACAAAATCAATTGTGCAAGAATATTTAACTAGCTTTTTTACAACAGCTAGAAACTGAAAACAACCCAAATATCCATCAGCTGAAGGATGAATACCAAATTATGGAATATTCCAGATGCAATGCTGCCTAGACATTAAATGCAACCCATCCATAAATGGAACAAACATTATTCTGAATGGAATAGACCAAACACAAAGCACACGTTCTGTGTGATCTCACTGATGTGAGGTTGAAGGACAATCGAATAAGTGAGTGAGTGATAGTTGCTCAGTCCATGGAATTCTCTGGGCCGGAATACTGGAGTGGTTAGCCATTCCCTTCTCCAGGGGACCTTCCCGACCCAGGAATCGAACCCAGGTCTCCCGCATTGCAGGCAGATTCTTTACCAGCTGAGCCACGAGGGAAGCTGAAGAGTACCGGAGCAGGTAGCCTATCCCTTCTCCAGCAGATCTTCCCGACCCAGAATCGAACCAGGGTCTCCTGCATTGCAGGTGGATTCTTTACTAACTGAGCTATCGGAGACGCTCCATCGAATATAAGCTTTGGCTTTGGCATAAAATTCCGCAGATTGGTTTCTTGATGTAAGCAGCCCAAGCAAGCTTTCTGGGGTGATGGAAATACTCCACGCCATGCTTCTGCTGTAGTTTTATGGGCATGTGGAATCTCCCAAGTTTATCTAACTAGCAGTTAAGATAAGTTATGAGCTTAATAAATAAATAGCACGTGTTCATGGGGAACATTATCTAACGCTGGCCCTAAGTCTTTTCTGAGCAAGATGAACTGGCAAGCTGGATGATCACCAGCCTCATGGGTTCATTTTACGGTTCAGCCTGAGATATTCTCTGCTGACAGCCGTGGGCACGGTCTAAATCATCCCTTCCCCCCGGCCAGTCACAATCGGCAGTCATCTCACAAAATAATGAGTCTGCCAGCACAGCGAATCCCAGAAGATCTCGAAGGAATCCACTTCTTGAATTTCATTTCTAACCTTCCCTTCCTCTTGAAGTATTCCAAACCCCAGTAGCTGTCTATGGGGTCGCACAGAGTCAGACACGACTGAAGTGACTTAGCAGCAGCAGCCGCAGCCCTCCTCAAAAGACAGTGACACAGAGTCACAGCAGGAGACAAGCGTCAGCAGAAGCACCGTGACCGTCTGCCGTCGGCCGAGGAGGGCGCTCGAGCGTGAGGACGGAGGGAGGGGGGACCAAGGCGTGCCTGGGGCGGGCAGGGCACAGAGGGCAGCCGGAGAGAGGGTGGAGGAGACACACAGGAGCTGAGGAGGGCCTCAGACCGGGATAGAAGTCGGTGGTTTTGAACTGGGTTTCTGTCCCAGGCAGCGCCATGACTTTGTAATAAAAGAGATGCCCAGGTATCCCCAGTAGAAGCACCTTGGACAGAGAAGCCCAGACTTCTTTATGTTTTGTTTTTGGCCGAGAGGCATATGGCATCTTAGCTCCCAGACCAGGGATCGAACCCGCACCCCTGCACTGGAAGGGAAGTCTTAACCTCTGGACCACCAGGGAAGTCCCTCAATTAATTTCGTTTTGTTTATTGGGATAGAGCTGCCTCAGAGCCTTGTTTTACAATAAGCAGCTCCTTCCAGGATGAACACCTTTCTCTGAGACCTGTAATCAAAGCTTTTCTTTGAGGTGCGCTCTTTGTATTTAACGATCCCGGAATCTATGACAAATTCTTCCTCTCAGAACTTTGCGGTAACATCAGGGATCCTCTGTCTCCTGCTGCTTCTGTGGATTTTCACTTCTTGTAGATATATTTATGAGGAATGGAGAAACTCCTTTTGCCCATTTTAGTTTTCATTTGATTTGTGGGTAATATGTTTCATAGAGGACTCATTTATCCAAAACATTCTCATTACTGACTCTTCAAACCGTTAACGGTGTGGCACAGGGGCGGCAGGGCTGCTGCATGGCCTCCCGACCCCGTTTAAGGACCAGGAGGTGAGAAGGTGAACAGGGCGGCAGGGCTGCTGCGTGGCCTCCCGACCCTGTTTAAGGACCAGGAGGTGAGAAGGTGCACAGGGCGGCAGGGCTGCTGCGTGGCCTCCCGACCCCGTTCAAGGACCAGGAGGTGAGAAGGTGCACAGGGCGGCAGGGCTGCTGTGTGGCCTCCCGACCCCGTTTAAGGACCAGGAGGTGAGAAGGTGCACAAGGCGGCAGGGCTGCTGCGTGGCCTCCCGACCCCGTTCAAGGACCAGGAGGTGAGAAGGTGCACAGGGCGGCAGGGCTGCTGCGTGGCCTCCCGACCCTGTTTAAGGACCAGGAGGTGAGAAGGTGCACAGGGCGGCAGGGCTGCTGCATGGCCTCCCGACCCTGTTTAAGGACCAGGAGGTGAGAAGGTGCACAGGGCGGCAGGGCTGCTGCGTGGCCTCCCGACCCCGTTCAAGGACCAGGAGGTGAGAAGGTGCACAGGGCAGCAGGGCTGCTGCGTGGCCTCCCGACCCTGTTTAAGGACCAGGAGGTGAGAAGGTACACAGGGCGGCAGGGCTGCTGCGTGGCCTCCTGACCCGTTTTGGGCCCAGGAGACAGAAGGTGAACAGGGGCCGCTGCACGTCCGTGGGCTGACTGGGGCCCTTCAGCCGCGTCCTCACCCTGCCCTAGGCCAGTGCTCCGGGACGGCCCAGGAACCCGGTTCTGGGTCTGAAACAGCCCTCTTGGCCTTCAACAGTTTTCATGGATCAGGCTCTGTGAGCCTCACTCTGGAACACCTCAGAAGAGGAAGCGAAGGACAAGCTGTGGAAGGGGGTGGAGGGAGGCTAGGGAGAGCGCCTGTTCCAGGGGCATCCCTCCTCAGTCCCGCTGACTGCGGTCTCGGGCTCCGCAGCGTCTGTCCCAAGGAAACGCCCTCCCTGTCACACAGGTGGGGGCGTGGATGGGGCACAGGGCTCAGCCGCTATCCCTGGTCCCCTGCCTGCTGGAGCGGAACCCAGATTCATGCGTCTGGGTGACAATATTTGGGACTGGTTCCTGGGGCTGAGAAAATTCATGCCGGAAAAAGGACTGTTCAGTTTCAGGGCCAAGTGGGCCATCTTTCCAAAGAACCTAAGTGACTCTCTAGTGAACGGGAGGTGCAGGCTGCTCCGAAAAAAGGATGCCTGTGAAAAACAGCTTTCCACAAGGCAAATCTCTCCCAGGATCACTGGCATAATTTGAGAGCTGGAGAAACCTGGGGACGTGTGCAACTTTTACTCTAAGATAGCTTTCATTCTGTCCACTTGACAATAGGTTTTATGAGGCTCAAACGAGATCACATACATTTTGAGAGTAATGTTAACCTGGAAACACTTTGCAAATCTGGCCATGGTCTGTGTGACATTATTAGTATTAATCCAATCAAAAACTTTTTCTTGGAACCTCCCAAACTATTTTCTAGTGCATCACAAAACTACATGGGATAAATTGGATTTAATTGTGTCCAGTTTATTCCAAGGCACAGAGGGAAAATACTTGGAAACTTATGACGAAACTGGGGTGGGGTCCAGGTCAGCTGTCTCCTGAGACGGTGTGGTTCCTATCATGCTGCATTACTTCCATTCAGAGAAGTTTTACCGGGAAACCACAGCGCCCTGGCTCCGTGTGCAGGCAAGGGGCACGGTCCCCTGGGGCAGAAGGGCTGCGCCCGTGGGAGCCGGGCTGGCAGCCCTGTGGTGCGGGTCTGTGGGAGACCACGCGGTGTCCTGAGGTTGGTGCTCTCGGTCTCTCCAGCACACACGGGTTTTCAGCTAACCCCAAAGCCACCACCAGCGTGAGAGCATTTAACCCTGAAAGCGCCAGGCTCTCTGACAGATGGTGACTAAGACACGAAGCGTGCTGGGGGCGTGAGCTCTGTGATGCCACGGCCGGGCCTGCTCTGAAGAATCTCCACTCGGCACACGCCTGCTTATTCATCCGATGCTCCCGGTGACAGGTTCCCGAGAGAACTCATCCCTTTGTCTCCTTTTCAAAAGTCACTTCTCGGGACCAGGCCCTGTGATTGCTTGCCAACCCACAATGTGGAGACTGTAAATGATGCTGACAGCCTCGCCCCTTTCAGAGGTCATTTATCTTTCTTCCTCGTAAGTGCCCAGATGGCCCTGGCGCTTTGCCACAAACAGCATCGCGCGTGACGTTAAGAGCAGGTTTGTTGGCAGAGACTTTCCTGAGCAACGTGCTCACAGAGAGCCTGGAGGTGGGATCAGGTGGGCGGACCCTCTCCACTGGTCGAGGGGGCTGGACGCTGGGCCAGTGAGACAGACGCGGAGCGGAGAGGCCGGGACTCGCGTGGCAGGAGGGACAGATAAACTGACCGGAGAAGGAGAGGAATCAGGGCTTTATGTCGGTCGCCCTCTTCTCCCGTGTCCGAGTGTGGGTCCGTTATCGTGGGGCCTGTTGCTGCCGCCTGACAAGACCCCTCCCTCCATCCTCCTCGCAGCAGCCTCTCCTCCTTGTCCGACAGCAAGTCTCTCAGAGATCTGAGAGCGGATTTCCTGTTCTGTTTTCCCACCACTTCCTCCTCTGACTTGGCTATTCCCTCCCCTCGACCTCCCCCTAAATCTGATCCCTGTCTCAGGCAGGAAATCCTCCCAAACTCGAGAAGAGCCCCCTCCTCTGCAGAAGATGGGTGGACCGCGTCGGCCGACCAAACTCCAGGCTTGCGACGGCTTCTGCTGCACCCAGCGTGCTCCACCTGCTGTAAAAGTGTTCTCGTGGTCGCAGCTGCGGTTGCTGTAAATGTTTAACAATATGCGTTTCTTGGCTTTGCAGAGGCCTGGGCGGTCTCTGTGCAGATCAGTGCCTTGTCTAATGTCTGTAAGCACGGTTTCTGGAAGAGCAGTGGCTGGAGTCATGGATAAACTCAAAGGGGGATGAGGAGACAGGACCAAAAGGAAGCAGAGTCTCTCCAGCGAGAGAATGGACGTTCCTGGAGACGTGTGATCCACCTCCACCTGCAACCTTGTGTGGGGAGATGAGGAAGCAGGTTTCATCCAAACCCCTGGATGTGTTCCCCGACCTGGCCTGGCCTCAGTTCAGCTCAGTGCAGTCGCTCAGTCGTGTCTGACTGTTTGCAACCCCCTGGACTGCAGCACGCCAGGCCTCCCTGTCCAGCACCAACTCCCAGAGCTTGCTCAATCTCATGTCCATTGAGTCGGTGATGCCATCCAACCATCTCATCCTCTGTCGTCCCCTTCTCCTCCCACCTTCAATCTTTCCCAGCATCAGGGTCTTTTCCGATGAGTCAGCTCTTCAGATCAGGTGGCCAAAGTATTGGAGCTTCAGATTCAGCATCAGTTCTTCCAGTGAATATTCAGGGTTGATTTCCTTTAGGATGGACTGGTTGGATCTCCTTGAAGTCCAAGGGACTCTCAGGAGTCTTCTCCAACACCACAGTTCAAAAGCACCAATTCTTCAGTGCTCAGCTTTCTCTATGGCCCAACTCTCTCATTCATACGTGACCACTGGAAAAGTCGTAGCTTTCACCAGATGGACCTTTGTCGGCAAAGGAGAGCATGTTTTTTGATTCAGGTTCATCAGGGGAACCACGTTTTAGGTAGAAGGCATGGTGCACATGGGGGCCCCCAAAAGATGTAGACCGTGATGTTGTAAGGAAAGGAAGTGAAGGACACTGCCCAGCAACCGTGCTGAACACTGCATTTGTTTCTCGTAACCCTGGCAGCAATTCTGTGAAGTCAGATGTTACAGGGTGGGATCCTCTGGACGCTCCCACTGAGATGGCGTTTGCCCCACAGGATACTGAAAAAGGATGATTATTACCCTGATTTGTGGCTAAGGCACACAGGCAATCAAGGGAGAAAAGCCAGTGTTCTCAACATGGTCCTCAAATTGGACACACGCGGGCAAAAGAGTGCGCTTACTGAACTGAGCGCTTAGCGAGGTGAGCGGTCTGCTTCTGCTGAATGCCTTACGCCACAGCACGCATTATGATGGAAAAGCGAAGACCTTAGGTCCTACACAAAGCTAACTCAGAACATGTCACAGAACTCAACATAAAATGCAAAACTGAAACTTCCAGAGCAAACTAGAGTGGAAACCTACCTGACCTCAGATTTGGTAACAAAAGATGAGATAAGCACCAAAAACATGATCCATGAGAGAAGGGACAGACAGGCTGGATAACTGACATTAAAGAGCCCTGTGGGGGCAGGGGACCCCGTGAGGCCCTGTGGGGGCAGAGCATGGTGGGGAGGCGAGGCACAGGTGACCCCACAAAGGTTAACAGCATGGGGCACAGCACCTCTTCCCACTCACCAGAAAGAAAACAAAGTTCTAGGCTCGAAAGCTTACTTCTCACCTTCTGAACTGTGAAAACCAGAATTTAGTTCCCCTTTCAGACAGAAGTGAGACCTGTGTGCACCCCTTCTCAGACTAAAACGCTCCCAGGGCGCCTGCAGAGCCCCCGTGGGGCCGCTGACACCAGGAGCCTCCGCCCCACCCACTGCCCAGGTGTTTCCAGCGAAGCCTGCAGCTGTGGGCTCACAGCCTCCTGGAACCTGGCGTCCTCGGCCTTCTCATCTGCCCTGTTAACTTGACACCCACTCTGCCTTCAACGGCCTGGGTGAAAATGGCTTTCTGCCCCACAGTTTTAAACCAAAAATGAGACATTTTCTCTGCCCATCTTCCACTCCGCATCTCATCCTTGGAAAAACTGTGACTTGAACCCAAGAGCGGGTTTGCTTTTCAGAAGAGAGGCGGTCCTTTGTCCATGAACGTGAGCATCGGAGGCTGACTTTGCAAATCAAGTCCAGCCAAGCCTGCTCTGAATGGGGCCTGCGCTTCCTGCAGATGCAGGTGAACGGGGCTGGGGGTTCCCGGAGTGGAGCTCAGCGCCTGTGCAGTCCGCCCGCGCCCAGCAGCGGGCTTCCCTCTGGACGCGGCCTGGCAGGGCGGGCAGGGCGTGCGTCAATGAGCCGAGCACTGCACACCGCTGTGCCAGGGGCCCCGAGGCTGCTTTAACAGCACAGACCTGTCCTCGCTCACACCCAGCGTCGTTTGAAGCAGGTCTGAACCTGGGACACCCAGGTGTGCATCTCCTGTGTCATTTCAGATACAAACCACACAGGCAGAGTCTCGGGGTGAGAAGGCACCTCACAGACCTGTCCCTTTAATGCACGAATGTCCCCTCCAATATCTCCTTCAATTCATCTTCCACGCTCTCCCAGAATTGCTTACGTGAACTGCCCGTCAGTCGCCTGAGCCTCTCTGGAAAGAAGTGTGGACTCCTCACAACTGCCCACGGCCTGTTCCTGCCCAGTGACCAGCCTCCACCCCAGCGCCTCCTCCAGCCACCCTCCTGCAGGTCAGGGCTGGCCCTTGGATGCAGGGCGTGGGGAAGAGGCGTCCCCTGGGCCCGGCCTCCTCCTTCACCCAAGGGCTGACCTATAGCCCCTCCCCCAGCACCAAGAGGAGCAAGGCCAGCCGGAGCCCCTGCTCCCCTGCTGAGTCACGTCAGTCGTGTCCGACTCTGTGCAACCCCACAGACCGCAGCCCACCGGGCTCCCCCGTCCCTGGGATTCTCCAGGCAAGAACACTGGAGTGGGGTGCCATTTCCCTCTCCAAGGCATGAAAGTGAAAAGTGAAAGGGAAGTCACTCAGTCGTGTTCGACTCCTAGCGACCCCATGGACTGCAGCCCACCAGGCTCCTCCCGTCCATGGGATTTTCCAGGCAAGAGGACTGGAGTGGGGTGCCATTGCCCTGCTCCCCAGGCCTCACCTATCTGTCACAACCTCGGGAAAGTCACTCACGAGCTCCATCCCAAGCCTCAGCCCCTACAGGCTGACGAGGCGGCACGAGGGGCCCCGTGGGGGAGCCCTCTGTCCCCACACAGCGACAGGGCAGGGTCCTCTCGGGCACAGCCCCGTGTCAGCCTGCACTTTCCTCCCTGGCTGAGCCCACTGCCAGGCAGTGTGTGGGCTTTTCGCACCTGGAGGAGCCAAGGTGTCCAGGAGTCGCCCCATCACCCGCGCCTCCGGCTCCCCCGTCCCGTGGCTCTCACACCCACGGCAGTGGGTGGCCGGCCGGCCTGCCCCAGCTCAGGGGAAAGTCCTCCTCAGCTCCCGTGGGTGTTCCCCAAAGGAGGAAGCTCACGCCCTGCCCCCGGATCTGTTCTTGTCATTCACTCGCTCAGTCGTGTCCAACTCTTTGGGACCCCATGGACTGCAGCACGCTGGGCCTCCCTGTCCATCACCAACTCCCGGAGTTCATTCAAACTCATGTCCATCGAGTAGGTGATGCCATCCAACCATCTCACCCTCTGCCGTCCCCTTCTCCTCCCGCCTTCAATCCTTCCCAGCATCAGGGTCTTTTCCAGTGAGTCATCTCTTCCCATCAGGTGGGCAAAGGATTGGAGTTTCAGCTTCAGCATCAGTCCTTCCAATGAACATTCAGGGCTGATTTTCCTGGGACCTCTTCAGCCCTTATTTAAGGGGCAGTTTTATTACCTAACTCAAATATTATCTTGCTGAAATTAAAACTTTATTTCCCCTTTAAGCCTCATCCTCCAGCAGAGCTGTAAACAGAGGCTGCTCCCAGTTGCTGTCAGCGTCTGGGACACGCCTGGGGGCGCATCGCACCTGTGGTGGGAAACAGCGCAGTTGTGGGGTCCTGGGCGCACTGGCGCCAAACACCAAGGCCTCCAAGTCGGGGAGCCGCAGCGCAGCCAGAAGCCACCCGGCCGTGCCGCTGGGAAGTGCAGGGACCGGGCGACCCCTCTCCCTGTCCCGGGTGAACCCTGGTGCTCGGTGCCCCTCGGCCCACGAGATGCTGCTCACAGCAGGAGGGACTGGAGGTGCTGCTGCCCACGCAGTATCTGATGGGTCTGAACACAGGAGCTCCGGGCCCAGGGCCCCCAGCCTGCCGCGCGGCCCCCACCGCCCCTGCTGCTCGCCATCACCGTCCCCGAGCCCCGGGCTCCCCTCAAATGCTCCCACTGGTCGCACCGCCAGATCCTGCAGCTCGTTTGGCCTCTCTGGGGAGAGCGTGCGCCCCGGCTTGGGAGGTCAGCGGTGGGGAGGAGCGGCTGCAGACTCCCAGGCGCGTGTCTGCGCCTGCTGTGTGCCTCCTGCAGGGCTTCAGGTTACGCGCGAACGTCCGCCAAGACCGTGCTTGGTGTGTGTGGGAATCTTTTTCTCTCTTTTTGTTTCTTTTTAGGATAAAGGGATTCACACTGCTGTGCTGGTTTCAGGCTCACAGCACGTGGTTCAGACACACACGGTATCGGCCACACGCTCCTGCTCATGCTCTGCCGTTACAGGCTATGGCAAGACGCTGCTCGCAGTGCCCCGTGCTGCACAGCACATCCTTGCTGCTTGGCTACTTCATGCAGCGCTCAGCTCAGGTCAGGCGCTCAGTCGTGTCCGACCCTTTGCGACCCCATGAATCGCAGCATGCCAGGCCTCCCCGTCCATCACCAACTCCCGGAGTTCACTCAAACTCATGTCCATCGAGTCAGTCATGCCATCCAGCCATCTCATCCTCTGTCGTCCCCTTCTCCTCCTGCTCCCAATCCCTCCCAGCATCAGGGTCTTTTCCAATGAGTCAACTCTTCGCATGAGGTGGCCAAAGTACTGGAGCTTCAGCTTCAGCATCAGTCCTCCCAATGACCACCCAAGACTGGTCTCCTTTAGGATGGACTGGCAGGATCTCCTCGCAGTCCAGGGGACTCTCAAGAGTCTTCTCCAACACCACAGTTCAAAAGCACCAATTCTTCAGTGCTCAGCTTCCTTCACAGTCCAACTCTCACATCCATACGTGACCACTGGAAGTGTGTGCATGTCGATTCCAAACTCCTAGTTCATCCCCCTCCTTTGCCTTTTGGTGCCACGAGCTCGGTTTTTGGGTCTGCGAGTCTGTCTCTGTCTTGTAATGAGTGCCTCTTTACGGCTGTGACTCCACAGACACGCAGCATCACGCGGTCGTCCTCTCTCTGCCTTGCTTCACTCGGTGCGATAGCCTCTCCACCCGTCTGTGTTGCTGCGAATGGCATTATTCCATTCTTTCTCTGGCTGAGTGATATTTCATTACATATGTGCCACTCCTTCTTCATCTGTCCAACTGTTGACGGACACTTGGCTGCTTCCACGCTGAGACCATATTTTCCTATTTATCTCTGCGTACACGTGAATCAGGGGCCATCACCACTCGTATCCCGAAGCCCACCCGTCTTCCTCACTGTCTCTCAGCACCACGCCCTCCTCGTTACCGCAGCAGGTCTCCTCACATGCACGCGGCAAAGCCTGTCTCCTGCCCAGCGGGGCGNCGGGGCGGGGCGGTGGAGGGGCGGGGGGGGCGTGGTCCTGATGCAGGGCGCCCAGGATGGGCCCAGCGAGGGGAACGGGCAGCTTCTGCTCGAAAGACCCAAACTGCCCATGGCTTTTGGACCAGGGTGTTGGAAGCCGGGTTGAGGGGGACGGTTGTGGACTTCTGGTGGGTTGGTGGTGAGGTAACAGGGTAATGTCTTGAGGATCTTCAATGTCGGTCGGCGAGTTCCAGCCACTCCAGGTCTGCGGTGGGCAGCGCGCGTTTTCTTCCTGCTGCAGGGGGTGTTAAGTGTCTGCGGCTCACAATATTACCCATAGCCCTTGGGAACGAAGTAAAAGTCCTTGACTTTATTTAATGGCTTAACTATTATTATTTTGTCTTGCTTGACTGTCTTCCTTTGTTCTGGAATTTCCTCACCTCTCTGTTTCGATTTGCTCTTTGGAACGTGGACAAAGCCTCAGAGGCTAACGCTTGTTCTACAAACAAGAAGGGTGGGGGGCACAGGATCCGGCGCGGTCCAGTCCCTGAGATCAGGCCTCAGGGAGGAGTCCCCACCTCTCCCCGCCCTGGCCTCCCACAGCCCCAGCCTCCCTCCAACCCAGTGTCCAGGGGCCCTGCACCATGACCCTGCATCCCCAGGAGCCTGCGCCGGACAGTGGGCTGCCCGGGCCCCTCTGCACAGCGTCCTCTGAGGGTCAGAGCTGCTCCAGGCAGGAGGGCGTCTCGGGCTGGACTCGCCCTGCGAGGCCTCAGACCCCCACCTCTCTGCCCGGCCTCTGAGACGAGTCCCTCCTGGGGGCTGCTCGTCCAGTATATATGGCAGGACTGAAAACCCAGTTTCCACAGAAGGAGGCTAGTTTGCTTTGCTTCATGCCTGGCCCTTAATTAGAACAAATAGCCTGAGACACACAATAAAATAAAAAATTGATGATTCAGTGACAGCTAATCGTTTGCAAGAAACAACAGATGCCTCACAATGGAGATGTATTTCATAGTTTTTTAAAGCACACCTAACTAGCTGCATACTGCATTATAACGATCGTGCTGATGTTTCTAAATATGCTTTTAAGAATGTATAATGCAATTTTCCCTTTGAGGATGCCAAGGAGTTTTACTTAATTGGTGATGAAGTTAAAGCAGGAGTGGGTGCTGGCTTTTTACACTTGCCCATCTCCACGCTCCAGACAGTCAGAGAAGGAGGGCGCCCGGGGGGGCGGGGGGGAGAGGGGGGCAGGGACGCACCGCAGGTTCCCTGACCCTGGAGGGCAGAGCAAGAGGCTGCTGGCACAGGCCGCCAAGGAGACGTCCTGACCCCAAGCAGGGCCCACACAGCTGGAGACTGGGTAAGACCCTGCAAGGCTGGGCCCAGGGCCCGGTGTCTCCAAGCAGGCCTGCCCAGCAGAGGGGCGGGGCCGGAGGGCAGGAGAGGGCCTCCCGGCTGGCCTGCTTCAGACCCAAAGCAGGAGCGGACTTCCCAGCTGTCCGGAGCCACCGGACACCAGGAAACACGGGCTAACCATGTGCAGCCCAAAAGAGGGCGAAGGACCGGGTCTGCCGCGGTCGTCCGCTGGGGACACGGGGGCTGAATCTTTCAAAAAGGCATTGGGTGGGGACCCCTCCCTCGAGCAGCAGCCAGGCACCATGGCCAGCCCATCCTGGGGGCTCTGTGGTGTCTGTGGGCGTGCCCCTGCCCCCAGGTGTGAGCATCACAGCGTGTCACTTGACCCGGAAGCACCGTGAATCCTGCTGATTCTGTGACGACCTCATTGTAACTAATTCAAGACAGGGGTGCAGTTCTGATCATTTTATAGACAAAAGTCTGATCCTATGACTCTCCAGAGTCTCCCCACATCTTCAAATATAAACCGAAACTTTCCCGTTGCTCCAGTCTGACCCCCCTGGCCTGGGCCATCCACCTGTCACTGTCCCACCTGAGGCTGCCTCTGCTGGGACAGTGGCTGGCTGTGGGCCAGCTGCCCCCGCCCCTGCCGTGGGCCTGTCTCCTGGCCTGGGGTATCAACCCTCCCCGTGGGCCCGTCTCCTGAACCTGGGGTATCACCCCCCCCGTGGGCCCACCTCCTGAACCTGGGGTATCACCCCCTCCCCGTGGGCCTGTCTCCTGAACCTGGGGTACCATCTGAGTCCGCATCCATCCTTAGTGACTGCAGACAGCTGGTGAGATGCTCTGCATCAAAGCCCGCATATTCTTTAACAGAGGGATTAAGCTGGCTCAGATTTCACGTTTCTGGGCCAATATATCAAACTGGCACAGCCAAGAACTCATGGATTTCTGTGAGGCTGATCCTTGATGGTGAAGGATGAATTTTTAGCCTAACATCCTGGGCTCTGACTCACAGAGAGGCAGGGGGCGGAGGTGGGGGCGGGGGCTGGGCTGCCTCCCGGCTCAGCGGCCTCTGCCTGCGAGGCTCTAGGGGCCTGGCCGTGCAGTCCCTGGAGGTGCTGCTGAACCAGGAGGGGCCAGGACGGGGAGGAGGAAAGAGCAAGGGCTCCAACTGGGGGGCCGACACCCCCAACCCTGGTCCCGAGGCTCAGAGGGGCGAGGCTGGAGGTCACGAGTGTCCAGCACCCGCAGCTACTCCTGTGGGTCTGGGCAGTGACCTCTGGAGTCGGCACCCTCTGACTCCTGGCTCTGGAAAAGGGCCCCTCCCCTGAGCACAAGGCAAGACATTTGCTGGTGCTGATACTGACCCTGACGCTGGGAAAGATTGAAGGCGGGAGGAGAAGGGGAGACAGGGGATGAGATGGCTGGATGGCATCACCGACGCGATGGACGTGAGTTTGAGTAAGCTCCAGGAGTTGGTGATGGACAGGGAGGCCTGGCGTGCTGCGGTCCACGGGGTCGCAGACAGTCAGACACGACTGGGCACCTGAACAACAGCAGTGCTGAGTGCATCGGGGGGTCTGGAGAAGCTTAAAGGGAAGCTGGTTCATAAACCACTGCTCAGCACCACCCAGGACACACCGCCTAATTAACAGGGGCCTTGGGAAGCGGGGACCCGCCTCCCTGGACAGGGAGCACAGCTGCTGGGGTGTGAGCTGAGGGTGAGAGGGGCCTCCCTGGGCTCAGACACCGTGAGGGGACCGGCCACGGGCAGGTGGAGTGCCCGGGCTGAGGGCGCACACGGGCCTCAGGCCTGGAGGTCCGCACCCAGAGCCAGAGCTGCAGGGCCTGGCCTTCCGGCTGAGCCTGCAGGCCGGGGGCCGGGCGGGGGAGGTTTCAGTGGGGGAACCAGGACCCTAGAAGATGGGAGTGTCTGTCTCTTGAGGCTGGGACCAAGAAGTGAGCCGCCTCACGGGCAAGAACCTGGAGGAGTGCTCTGCGGGGCCGGAAGGGTCACCCTCAGGGAGCCCACGGCCGGGCCGCAGGCCGAGCCCCCTCTCGCCTCTGATGCAGGTTTTTCTCTGGCCCGGCCTGCGTGGACTCTGCTCTGGAGGCTCCAGGCCGCTCTCCAGAGACGCCCTTGCGGAGGAAGAGCCCCGCGGAGGCCCTGAGGCTCAGGAACTCCTCTGGTCCGCCTGCTGACCTGTCCTCTCAGGCCGTCCCAAGAGCCGCCCTCCACCTCCCATGCTGCCGTCAGCTCTGAAGCCACCCCGCGCACCCCGCAGCCTCAGCCCCCACCCAGAGGAGACGCCGTGGCTCCTAGATTCCCCCACCAGTAGGGTCCTCATGGGCCCTTCAGGGGTGCGGGGCGTGTTCACCCTTGTCACCCCATCGGGTCTCATATCTGGCTTCTGAGTCCGCGCTGTGGAAGCAGGCCCAGAGCAGGTGCCCGAGGGTTTGTGCACAGTCACGGAAGGCGGGATGGCGACCCTCCTGACCTGGGGCTCCAACTCTGCTGCTGATGGAGCAGGAGAGGCGCCTGAGGGCTGGACACGCTTCCAAACCCGACAGTCTCCCCTCCCCGTTCTGCACCCTGGCGTGGGGACAGGGTGGCCACAAGCCCACTTCAGTCCCTTTCGGGGCCCTGCCGGGGACTCCTCGGTGGAGACCCCAGGCTCCCGGCTAATCCTACGCGGCAAAGACTTGGCCGACCAAAGGTGTTGGTGGGTGTTGGTGACCACTGACTCTGTAACCACTTCTCTCTCTTGAGAGCAGAATATAGATTAACTGGCCTTTAGGATCGTAGTTATGGGGCCTTGAGAGATCACCTGTGGCAGGAGCCCAGCTCTGGAGCCCATGCCCATCTGACACTGCCTGAGCGGGGTGCCAGCCCTGGAGTGAACCCCACCTCCAGCCCTCGGCTGTGGGCAGGTCACCCGGGCCGTGTGGCCGGCCTGCTGCCCAGTCGCTGGGAGCGTCTGCTGTCTGGCACAGCGGCATCTCCAAAACAGACGTGAGCAGATGTCCCACAGAGTGAAGGGAATGTACAGACCTTACAGAGAAGGAAGCCTTGTCGAGTCCACAAAACGCAGGTCAGTCCCATCTGGGGCACATTCACTAAGATCTTTTAAGATTCAAACAATTAGATCTGGCCCCAGCTGACATCTGCGGAGGCCTCTCTGTTGAGGCCAATCAAGGCTTCAAAGCAGCTAAAAAGGAAGGGAGCTCGCTGTCCCTGAGGGATCAATTAACACCTCAAGTTTTCATCTCAGAGCTTTCTTGGTGCAGCCTTCAGCTCCGATGGGACTGGTGGTGAAACTCTAACAGAGTTGTTTGGCCAGATTGCTAGTCTATACTGAGCAGCCGTCAGAGGACAAGGAAGAATCGGGGTTAATGAATACCTGAAGCTGTGCATGGAGAAAACCAACCCAAAGCATCCTTAGTAATCCTCTTCTAGCTCGTGTATTCAGCCATAAACCTCACCCATGATATGACACGTGATTAAAGAATGTTCACAGAGACGTGGATGGGTTTTCACACAAACTTTCACACTAACAGAAAGCATATCTGCATCAAAGCACTCCGCTCTGTTTCTTGCGGGCACTGCCCCCTCCGAAGGAAGGCTGCCTGGCCTCAGGGGCCATGAGTCCCTGGTGGCTGCTGTCCAGGCGTGGAGCGGGAAACACCCTGCGTCTGGCTTTTCTGCGCAGTATTTTCTTGGCTAGGCATCTGTGTTGCAGGGCGGAGCAGCAGCTTCTCTTCTTCGCTGTGTGCTATTCCATTGTGTGGAAGCTTTACAAATTGTTCTGCTGCTGATGGATACTAAGGTGTCTCTCATCTGGCATGGAGAGCGACCCCCAAGAGGAGCCCCGGCTCCGTAGAGGGAGGCAAGGCCAGCCCAGGAGAGGAGAGGGAGGGGTGGCACGGCCTGTCCCCTGCCGGCAGCCAGAGTGCAAGGGCCGACAGGCGGGCACGGCTCCCAGGCCTGGGTCTGGAGGGTGTGTGGACTCAGCCGGCAAGCGCAGGCATGCAGTTGGGCAAGGACCCGGGGCTGGCGGCTCCCTGAGCTCTGCTGGACATCTGACGGCAAACTGCAGCCCTGCTCCCAGGAGCCCCGAGCCCGCTGCTGTCTGCCGAAAGCAAAGGCTGCCCCACCACGTCCGGTTGCACCAGGCACTCTGCTGCCCCGGGCAACTCTGCTGTGGCTGCAGGGAGTCTCCGCACTGAGCTGGCAGCCCCTGCGGCAGGCAGACAGTCACGGCATCGGGAGAGCACAGCCTGGATCTGAGGCCTTTCGGGAGCACTGGGAGGTTAGGCGTGGTTTCCAGAGCTGCACGGCAACATCACCTCTAGGGATGCTTGGGTCATAATAGATAGATGACCATAAAGAAGGCTGAACGCCGAAGAACTGATGCTTCTGAACTGTGGTGCTGGAGAAGACTCCTGAGAGTCCCTTGGACTGCAAGGAGATCCAACCAGTCCATCCTAAAGGAAATGAACCCTGATACCCACTGGAAAGGCTG
The DNA here is from genome assembly GCA_006410935.1 of Redunca redunca. Lineage (NCBI taxonomy): Eukaryota > Metazoa > Chordata > Mammalia > Artiodactyla > Bovidae > Redunca > Redunca redunca. Next base: position 41,569 of record SJYQ01009593.1, on the reverse strand, counting down.
ATGCTGAAGCTGAAGATCCAGTACTTTGGCCACCTGATGCAAAGAGCTGACTCATTGGAAAAGACTCATGCTGGGAGGGATTGGGGGCAGGAGGAGAAGGAGACGACAGAGGATGAGATGGCTGGATGGCATCACGGACTTGATGGACGTGAGTCTGAGTGAACTCCAGGAGTTGGTGATGGACAGGGAGGCCTGATGTGCTGCGATTCATGGTTTCTCAAAGAGTTGGACACGACTGAGCGACTGAACGGCAACAGACAGATACGCCCGTTTTCAGACAGGAGAGGTTATTAGATTGTGGAGCATATCTGGGAAATCTGAATTCTTCCCAAAAGGCTTTAAAAGTGGACCTGAGGCTGACCATCGAGGCCAAGGCCGTCTGAGGCTCAGGTGATGGACTTGAGTGGCAGGCGGCTCAAGCGGGCCCAGACACAGGTCTGGGGCAGGGTCTCCTCTGACGTCCCGGGGTCCTTCCGTTCCCACCTGGGCCCCAGGACGACACCCCATCCAGTCCCACTCAGTCCTCCTCGCTCCCATTCCTGGATCCTGAAACGCTAAGTGAATCAGAGTTCTGGCTGGTGGGTTAGCGGACTACAGGGGATGATCCTGGGGAGGTTACTGAGGACGTTCGCATCTTAGCAGCCTTTCCAGAAGAGCTCCCGCCCACTCTTAGGGGGTCAGTGCTAGCCCCTCTGCCTGCACTCCCCACCCAGGACCCGAACTTTGCAGAAGCGGGCGCTTAGCCCAGCGCTTCCCAAGGTTGTAACTGGGCCGCGGATGAGGCAGGGCCTGGACCCCTGGACCGGCCACCCAGAGACCACATCCAGCCCTGGGAGCACAGAGGACAGTAGGAAAGTGGGTTAGAGCCCTGCTTGTGCATTCTCACTTTTAACTCTCACTTTTAATTTCAGACCCAGCTCTCTAACTGCTGTTTACTCGCTCAGCTCAGCTCAGTCGCTCAGTCGTGTCTGACTCTTTGCGAAACCATGAATCACAGCACGCCAGGCCTCCCTGTCCATCACCAACTCCCAGAATTCACTCAGACTCACGTCCATCGAGTCGGTGATGCCATCCAGTCATCTCTTCCTCTGTCGTCCCCTCCTCCTCCTGCCCCCAATCCCTCCCAGCATCAGAGTCTTTTCCAATTAGTCAACTCTTTGCATGAGGTGGCCACAGTACTGGAGTTTCAGCTTCACCATCATTCCTTCCAAAGAAATCCCAGAGTTGATCTCAGTCGTGTCCAACTCTTTGCGACCCCATGGACTGCAGCCCACCAGGCTCCTCTGTCCATGGGGTTCTCCAGGCAAGGATCCTGGAGTGGGCTGCCATTTCCTCCTCCAGAGGATCTTCCTGATGAGGGATGGGACCTGCCTCTCCTGCTCGGCAGGCTGAGCCACCAGGAAGCCTCAGGTATCCAACTGAATGTCTCTCGTTCGGCAATGCTGGCTGAATGGCAACGGGAGTCAGGACGTCTCCAGGAGAAGAGATGCCCATGTAGGAGATAAATTTTGGCTGCCAGTCTCCCATGCATGTCTGCCTCCCGCGCAGGCCCATCTCACACACCGTTTCCCTTCCCCGCACCTGTCATGTCGCACTCAGATCAAGGTGTCCCTGCCCTCGTGTGCAGGGCCCTGGGGCACCTGGCTGCGGCGACCCTCGTTTTTCCCGCTCAGAGGCGAGAGGAGGTCATAAATCCGTATTTCAGCCATAGTAGAAACAAGGACACGGGGGCAGAGCGAGGGCTCCTGTGGGAACTAGGAAAGCCCGCCACAGACCGTCTCGCTGGAAGGGTGGCTGGACCTCATCGGGACCGGGAGTGACAGAGGAGGCGTGTCTTTCAAGGGGCATGGCGCACCCTGGCCAGGGAGACAAGACTCTGGGTCTGTGACAGGTTGGTGCCCAGGCCGTGCCCCACCGGCCCCCAGGGGCGTGTGTGCTGGTTCCAGGAGGGTCATGTGCACCAGTGAGTGTGCTGGGACCATGGGCTGCAGTCGGGAGAGTGTGCTCGTCTTTGGTTAAAGGAGAAGGGCTATACGTTTAGACCATCACTTTCTCCTGATTCAGGCTCTGAACACAGGGTGTGAGTCAGGACAGGGCGTGTGAACCAGGAGGCCTCGGTCCATCCACCTCAGATGGCGACCCCTCCGCTCGCTGGGAGCTGGGACAGGCTGGAGGCGACCCGGGGCTGTCCCCAGCCCTCCCTACCCTGTGTCTCACGGTGGAGGGCTTCCACGAGACCTTCACCCTTTTCTGCCCATGAGATGACGGGCCCACAGGAACCACCTGTGGTTTGGCACAGGCGATGTCCCCAGTGTGGGAGGGGAGGGCTCTCTGTCCCCTCACCTCAAGCCTGGCAGGAGCCTCCTGGCCTCACGGGACTCCCTGCGGTTGGGGGATGGTGGTGCCGGCCGTGAGAACAAACTGGGTCCACATGGCCGGGCTGGGTGCCCGCAGTGGAGACAGGTCCAGACCCTGGCAAGCACCCCTCAGACATGGTGAAGGGCCCCTGTTTCCCAAACCTGTCATCCTACCACTGGGCGGCTGCAGCCAGTGAGGATCACAGGCTCATCAGACATGGACGCAGAGCTGACCACACGTGCAGAGCAGAGGCCCCAGCCCCGTCATCCAGACATATTCGTGGCCCAGGTTCCTGCAGGACAGCCACTGACCGGGGTACAGGGAGACCTGAGCCGCCCTCCGTAAGCTGGGGGTGCGGAGTTCCAGAGCCTGCAGATTCTGACCCAGACGGAGCGTGGCCTCTTTGGCCACCCTTCCCAGTCTCCTAGTTCAGGCAGCGTGTTCCCCTCCCCCCCATCCAGGACAAGCTCCGAGCACTGTGCCCCTGTGACAATGACCAGCAGCGCCAGCGCGGCTGGGGCCGCCCCTCACCCTGTGTGGGGCCGGCCAGCCCTGGACCTTGGCCGAGCACCTGCTCTGCCCTCCGGCTCTGCACGCAGGAGACGGCCTGGACTGTCCGAGGAAGCCCTGGTCTGGAGGCATTTCCTGTCCATTTGCAAGGGCGCGAGACCCTGTCAGGCCTCCTTCGAGTCCCATACGGTCCAAGGCGTGTGTGCACAAGGTCACTTGGAATGACCCCTGGGCCCCCCACCAACCTGCCCGCTGCCCCTGCCCAACCCGACCACTGTCCCAGGACCAGGGGCTCTGGGGCAGGCCCTGGGGCCCAGCCCATCAGGAGTGGGGAACTCTAGGCTGAGAGGGAGACGGGCCCCCCGGCCACACCCGACATCATGCTCCCCGAGGAGACGCTGCTCACAGAGCTGAGCTGTGGCCGAGAAGCGTGGGTCGGGCCCCAGAGCCAAGCGCAGAGCAGAACCACCGGCAAGAGGGGCGGAGGGGAGTGGCAGCAAGAGACAGGCTAAACAGCCACCAGACGGCCGGCCGGGTGAGTCGGCGCGTGCCGGCGGCGAAGGGCGGCCCGAGGGCGCAGCTGGCCCTTGCCACCTCGGCCGCCCCCAGCTTACAGCGAGGGGGCTGTGACCAGCTCCTTCCCCCCAGGCTGCTCTCCCTGCTCCGCCCAGCAGCCCAGCTTCCTGGGGTCTCCTCCTTGTCCCAGAGGACCTGGCCTGGGGGGGTCCCAGAGGAGGGGTGCCGGGGCACTTTGAGGGGCTGGGGACCACAGGCCTTGCACAGGGTCCCGTGTCCACGGCCTCCGCTGTGTGGAGCCGTCCCAGCCGCCACAGCTTCACTCCCTGCACCAGCCCCGTGCCCGCCGGCAGAGGGGAGGCAGACACACTCTGGAAGGCGGGTGCGGGCACCCTCTCCAGGTTTGAACCTGACGCTCAGCACCCAGGCTCCCAGCTGGCTCTGTGTGCCCCCCGAAGCCCTCTGCCGCAAGCCTGCTTGCCCTAACAGCTTCTGTTTTTCAGAAAGGAAAGCTTTGCCTGGTTAATTGCATCACTGCACTCAAATATTTCCAGACTGACTTGGGGTAACCGGCTGTCCTCAGGCAGTCCCCCCACCCCACCCCCCGCTGTCCCAGCAGGGCTGGCGTCCCTGCCCCTCCTGTCCTCGGGGCCTGAGGCGGGGGGAGCATCTGGCTGAGCCCCAGGCACACCTCCCTGTGCGCAGAGTTCCCAGACCTCGGCGGGTGGACAAGCCCTTAGCACAGGGCAGCTCCAGGGCGGCGGGGGCCTGGCTGGGCAGAGGGCCAGCTCACCCCTCAGAACTTCCCTCCATCTCCCTGACAGCAGTGGCTGCTGAACACCGGCCAGGGGGGACAACCCAGGCCTTTGAGCACCAGCCAGACGGGACCTGCAGAACAACCCTTTCAGAAACACCCCCAGCTGGAGCCTCGGCTGAAAACGGGTTCCTAAAACTGCAGGAGAAATTGGACACTCTGTTTCGGTGAGGAATAACTGGGCTGCTGAATCGCAGAGGAACGGCCTCATTTCAGCATCGGGGCTCAGGTGGCAGCCCCCCTCGCTGCCCTGCAGGAGACTCCCCAGTGGGGGACCTCCGCATCCTGCCCCGTTCCCTCGTGAGGGAGGGCCCCCCACCTGCCGCCTGGAAAGCCCCCCCTCTGAATGCTGGGTGCTGAATCGCATCAGCCCTGGGGTAGACCCCAATTTAGGACAAGGAGACCGTCGCTCCGTCTTCCTCCGGGGCTGAGTCCGCCGTGCCCTCGGCCTGAGCGCCGCATGCGGGTGCTATAACGGCCCAGGGCTTGGTGCTCCCTGGGGTCTGCACTCCACAGGTGCTGCTGGTGTTCGACTCTGCGACCCCGTGGACTGCAGCACGCCGGGCCCCTTGTCCTCCACCAACTCCTAGGGTCTGCCCAGACTCGTTATCTGTTGAGTCGGCGATGCCCTCCACTGCAGAGACACCATCCTAAGCTGTCAGGCAGGTCCTCACACAGCCTCCAGAGGTGCTTAATCCTGCTTTCTCCATTTTCTCCGGAGAAACTGAGGTCACTAAGCTCTCACGCCTGTTCCCAAACTGTGCCTCAGCAAACGCAAAGCCGCAGACCTGCCCCGAGCCCTGAACTCAAAACACCAGGCTGGCTCCTCCAGCCAGAAACCACCTCCTCTCCAGGCGTGGACAGAACGTGAACTCCAGGAGTCAGCACCGCCTCCCAACCCGCAGCTGCCCCGGAAGGTTCTGGAAAGACTCTACGGCATGGAGCTGACAGATGCCTACTTCCCTCACGCATGCCCAGGCCCCAAGGTCTACCAAAGGGCCATCCACCCCAGCATGCTTATGCCCCACCCACAGAGGCGGTGGGTCCCAGGAGAGACTTCTTCTGCAGAAAGTGAGACCAGGGGGGTAACTAGGAAAAGGGACAGGTCATAAATTATAGATACCGTGTTCTTTAAGGCACAGATTCCAGGGAGAAAAGAATGCAGCCAGGTGAGCTGAGAATTGCATGCTGGTTTTCCCAGTGGGCAATTTTGCTGATTTGGGTATCTGGTCAATGGCAGGAAAGAAAGCCAGCAAAGCTGTCTGTCTGCCTTTGCTCCAGCCCCGGGCGGAGGCTGGCTGAGACGCTCCGACACCGGGACATCTGGGGGTCAGGGGGGAGACTGGCTGTGGAGGCGCGCGGAGCCCACAGTGTGCAGGGGTCCAGGTGGCACCTCCCTGCCGTTCTCAGGGAGCCAGGCCCTGCCCAGGGAAGAGGCCTCCTCCTTGGCGCTTCGGCCAGCGGGGCTCCTCGTGGCCCGGGGCTGCAGCTGGGGCTCTGACCGCACTGGATGCCCACAGCCGCGGCTGAGTCACAAGCCCTGCTGTCCCTTGCTTGTGCTTCAGCCTGGGATGTGCCTTTACAGCGCCGTCCTCCCCTCGCGGTGGCGGTAACCGGAGGCTTCATCCGGGTGGCCCGCCTCTGCTCTCGTGTTGGCAGCGCGGAGTAGGCGAGTGTGGCTGGGCTGCACCAGCCCTCTGCACTCGGTCCCCCGTCGGCTCCTTCGCGCTTGCCCCCTCTTGCTGCACTATTTCTACCTTGAACATTCTCCAGTGTCCCAGGGTTAGCTTTCAGGCTAGGTGTCTTTACTACTGTTTTGCGAATGGCTGCTCCAGGGATTATAAAATCCATCCTTATCACAGTCTGGTTAGAATTTATGTTATACCTCTTCCCTTCACGTCTGACCTCATGCTTCCCACGTGTGAGGCCTTTAAAAAAGGGTGTAGCATCATCTTCTGGCTCCATCCTTTGTGCGATTGTTGTTACGTCTTTTCCTTCCGTGTCTCAAAGCCCCAGGTGACTATCATCGCTTTGAGTCGTCCCTCTGAGTAAGTCATCTGTCTGCTAAGAGAATGGACTGAAGAAAGCAGATGGCTTGTCTGGACCCACGTGTGTACGTTCACAGCTCCTCACTCCCTTCTGTGGGTGCCGGTGTTTCTCTGCTGCGATTTCCCTGAAGCCCAGAGGACATGCTGTGGCTTCTCACCCAGGGCAGTCTGCTGGCAACACATGCTCACAACTTCTGTGTATCAGAAGATGCCTTTATTTTCACAGCCACATTTGAGGGGTATCTCACTGGATGTAGAGTCTGCGTTGATGTCACTCTGCTCTTCCTTTCATTCCTTACATCGTTGCTCCATTACCTCCGACCTCCACAACCCCTGACCTCTGCTGCCTCTGACCTCCGCTTTCTAGATGTGATGTTACTGCCGTGACATCATGGGCCCTTGTATGTGGTCCATTTGCTCAAACTGCTTTGGGAATTTGATCTCCGTTTTTTATTTCCAGGGGTTTGCCTAAGTGTGGCTTTCTTTGTCTGTGTCCTTCTAAGGGACTGATGAACTTCGGTCTGTTGGCCAAACATGGGGCCTACTTGGCCACTGTAACCACATTCCTATGCCTGCTCTCCCTAGGGTCCAGTTACTCCCTGTGTCGTGCAGTATTGTCTGACAGGTTAGTGACAGCTTGTTCCTTCCTTCCCCCTCCTTTTCCCCTTCTCTGTGCTTCAGATTGCATCATTTTCACTGAACTGTCTCCTAATTCATTGCTTCTTTCTTTCTTCCAGTCTGCTGTTTAGCGCGTTCGGTGAATTTTTTCATTTAAGTAACTCTGTTTTTAGTGCTGAACTTCTTTTTGATTCCTGCTTATAATGTCCACACCTTTGCAGGCATTCCCCACCTGTCCACCCATTAACATTAATTTTGTAAAGTCCTGTAACATATTGGCAGTAACCGCTTTGAATGTTTTGGCTGCTAAACCCAGCATCCAGGCCATCCCGAAAGGTTTTATTCACTGATTTCGCCTCTTGCCAGTGGGTCAGGCTTTCCTGCCCTTCGTCTCTCTGACAGTATTTTACTGTACACAAGGCGCTGAGCCTTGTAGGGTTCCTGGTTCTGTTACGTTCCTCCGAGGACTGTGGGTATTTGCTCTAACAATTAGCGTAATTGCAGCTGAGCTGCCTTGGCCACAGTCCAGGCTCCATGCGCTGTGATGGGACCCCGCGGAAACCCCAGCCCTTCTCATGAGCAGAACCCGACTCCAAACCCAGAGTAAGAATCAAAGTGTCTCATTAACATCGGGCTTCGTTACCTTGAGGAGTCACCTTTCCGAAGGGGTGTCTCCCCCAAAGCTGCCGCCTCCGTGTGCCCCCCAAGTGCCCGGGGCAGGACTCATTCCTGCTCTGGCTCGCTGAAACGCCCCACCCAGGGCCCCTCGACCTCTGAATGCCCTTCACCCACAAACCCACGACCTGCTCCATTCACTGGTCTCACCACCCGTGCACCTCAGGCTTTGGAAGGAGCCCCGAGAAAGCCCCCACACAGATGTGGGCCACCTCCCACGGGGGTCTCTGTGCTCCAACCCTGTGAGCAGAGTCTTGCCAGAGCTCGGACCCAGCCCCCAACCAGCCCGTTTCACTGCTAGAGCGGAAGCCCTCCCCTTCTGCCCCATCAGGAGAGGCGACTCCAGCGTGAGGGGTAAAACACCAGCTGGGGTCGCTAGGTCTCCTTACACACAACGTGTGACGCAGAAGACAGCAGACCTCACTAGGCAGGAAACAAAGTAAGAAAATAAAAAGCCTGCTGCTGCTGCCGCCGAGTCGCTTCAGTCGTGTCTGACTCTGTGCGACCCTACAGACAGCAGCCCACCAGGCCCCCCATCCCTGGGATTCTCCAGGCAGGAACACTGGAGTGGGTTGCCATTTCCTTCTCCAATGAAAAAGCCTGCTAATAGGATGAAAAGCTCACCAACAACTCAGATACAGGACTTAGCAGCAAAAAGTTTTACAGTTCAGTTCAGTCATGCAGTCGTGTCCAGCTCTTTCTGACCCCATGGACTGCAGCGCTCCATGCCTTCCTGTCCATCACCAACTCCCGGAGTTCACTCAAACTCATGTCCATAGACTCCGTGATGCCACCCCACTATCTCATCCTCTGTTGTCCCTTTCTCATTCTGCCTTCAATCTTTCCCAGCTTCAGGGTCTTTTCCAATGAGTCAGTTCTTCTCATCAGGTGGCCAAAGTATTGGAGTTTCAGCTTCAGCATTAGTCCTTCCATTAACCATTCAGGACTGATTCCCTTTAGGATGGACTGGTTGGATCTCCTTGCAGTCCAAGGAACTCTCAAGAGTCTTCTCCAACATCACAGTTCAAAAGCATCAATTCTTTGGCGCTCAGCTTTCTCTATGGTCCAACTCTCACATCCATACATGACCACTGGAAAAACTACAGTTTGCCTAGATGGACTTCTGTCAGCAAAGTAATATCTCTGCTTTTTAATATGCTGTCTAGGTTGGTCATAGCTTTTCTTCCAAGGAGTAAGCGTCTTCTAATTCCATGGCTGCAGTCACCATCTGCACTGATTTTGGAGCCCAGGAAAATAAAGTCTGTCACTGTTTCTACTGTTTCCCCATCTATTTCCCATGAAGTGATGGGACCGGATGCCATGATCTTTGTTTTCTGAATGTTGAATTTTAAGCCAGCTTTTTCACTCTCCTGTTTCACTTTCATCAAGAGGCTCTTTAGTTCTTGACTTTCTGTCATAAGTGTGGTGTCATCTGAATATCTGAGGTTACTGATATTTCTCCTGGCAATCCTGATTCCAGCTTGTGCTTCCTCCAGCCCAGCATTTCTCATGATATACTCTGCATGTAAATTAAATAAGCATGGTGACAATTTGCTTCTTGATCTGCATACAGGTTTCTCAAGAGGCAGGTCAGGTGGTCTGGTGTTCCCATCTCTTTAAGAATTTTCCACAGTTTGTTGTGATCCACAGTCAAGGGCTTTGGTGTCAATAAAGCAGAGGCAGATGTTTTTCTGGATCTCTCTTGCTTTTTCAATGATTCAGCAGATGTTGGCGATTTGATTAATAAGGTCGGCAATTTGGTTAATAATAACTGATTAATAATGCCATAAACAGCAGAGAAGATCAACAGTGTAGATGAAAAGATGGGCATTTTGAGATGTATAATTGGAGCCTATGAATAAGTGAAACTGCAATGTTTGAGTATTAATCAAATATTAAGTATTATTAATATTTAATTGACAGATGTGAAGTCCTAGGGGATGGAGTCCTAGTGAGCAGAGAGAGAAGTCAAAAGCCTGGGAATCACACCCAGGGGAGTGGGGTCAGAGTCCCAGGGCGGCTCTCCGGCTCTGGTGTGCGGGCCCTGCACTGCCGGGGCCTCCTGGGGCAGCTCGGGGCCAGAATGCGGCTCGTGGCACACGGCTCTGTGCCCTCAGCGGGTGGAATCTTCCCGCACCAGGGATCGAGCCTGCGTCCCCTGCTTGGCAGGCGGATTCTTAACCACTGGAGCATCAGGGAAGTCCTTGAAGGCTTCTTTTTTTTAATTGCCTTTGTTTTTAAAGGGCTCACACTTTTTTTCTTCTAATGCTTTAAAAATCACGTTCCATTATATTTGCCGTGGGGAGCAGAGGCAGCGGCCAGCGTGGGGCTCAGGTGGGCTCCTCAGAATCAGGGCCCAGGGTGTGTGCATGATGCCCGTTCCCAGATCAGGGAAGTGTGTGGCGAGGAGGAGAGGAGGAGTGGGGTGGGGAGAGGTCTGGTCCCAGCCAGGGGGGGAGCAGCGAAGACCCCACAGCAACAGTGTGAATAAACAAGTAAATCTTGTACCAAGCCCCTGGAAAAGAAGCACAGCCCGAGAAGGAGCCTCCAGCTGCCCTCCTGAGCACCTGCCCGTGAGGCCTCCCCAGGGGAAGTGTCCATCTGCTTGATTCTGCCGCCTGTCTGGCTCCAAGTTGAGAACAGAAGCAGAAACAGAGTCCATCAGAAACTCTTAGCTCCCGGGAGCCCCGAGAAGGCTCTGTTGACCTGTCCGGTCCTCCCCCGACGCCCCGCTCCCTGCCGCGGACTTCCCAGCGGGGTCAGCTGCCCCAGGCGCTGCAGGCTATCTGGGGAAGGGAGAGGCTGCCTGGTCCTCGTTGGCTGAGAACTCTGGAAGCTCTTTGAAACATCTCAGAGAGAAAATGGCTCCGTTCGTGCCAATGGCAGGCTGTCTGGGGCTTCCCTCCCCGGGGGAGGGCCAGGACAAGGCTGGGCGGGGGGAGCAACGGACGGCTCAAGGCTGCCTTCCACCAGGCCGGAGTCCAGGAGTCCCGGTCTCCCCTGTCGCAGCAGGGCCGGCTCAGCCTGGGTGTGGGGAGAGTGGGCACGGGGGAGTGTCTGCCCTTAGACCACCTGCAGGCGCCTAACCGCCCCCCTCCCCGGGCCGGGACCAGACCCCTCCCCACCCCACTCCTCCTATCCTCCTTTCCACGCATTCCCCTGAATTGGAAACAGACATCACCCTCACACCCCTGGGCCCTGATTCTGAGGAGCCCGCCTGAGCCCCACGCTGGCCGCCGCCTCTGCTCCCCACGGCCGTCATCCCGACAGGGAACACGGACCTTCCCCCTCCCCCAGTCACCTTCCCCCTATCCCACTGACCTC
>SJYQ01009593.1:14375-29883 GCA_006410935.1 Redunca redunca | reverse complement strand
CCTTCACGGGGCTGACGGATGGATCTCCGCTCTCAGCGAAGAGACTGGGCAGCAAAGGCCTCTCTGCTGGGCTCTGCCGACTCTCTGCGAGGAACTGCCGGCCCTGGAAGCTGGAAGGAGGCTTCTGCCCCCAGGACAGGGCGGTGGACGGGGCGGGGCGGGCGGCAGTCACAGAGCTCCAGGGCTGGACGGATGTGCGAGTCTATGAGTCTGAGTCTACGGCTGCAAGCCTTCCTCCGGGGAAGCGCGCTGGGGGAAGCACGCTGGAAGAGCTGGGCCTGCGGCAGAGACTGGCCAGCGGCCAGCAGCGCCCTGCAGGCCAGCACCCCAGGGTAGGATCCTGGGCACAGAGCTGGTCCTAGACGGCACCCCCGCCAGGCCCTGGCGTCTCCCGCGCGTGACTGTGCATGGGCCTGCGGCCTAGGAGGAAGCCAGGACCCAGAGGCCTGCTGTGCTGAGGGCAGGCTGGTGCCCCGGCGGGGCTGAGACCTGGGCGTGCCCGGGGCAGCCCTTCTTTGCTGGACTCAGGCAGGTGTAGCCGGGGTCTGCCTGCGGGGGGCGGGGCCTGAGGAGGCCCCGTGGCCGGGATCCGGGCCTGGCTGGTGACCTGGGGGCGGGAGGGCCCCGGGCAGCGTGCCCCCACAGCCCGGGGGGAGGGTTCACCGTCCTGACTCCCTGTGGACCCCCCCCCCGCCCCCGCCTCTGAAGCACCGGCTTGGATCCCGCCCAGCACAGAGACGCCCTTGCCAACGGCCACCCCACTCCTGTGGCTTCGACCCCTTTCCTGAGGGGAGGGCAGGGCCTCCCCAGGGAGGCAGGTCCCCTTGCCCACACGCGGGCTCCACGTCCTCCCGCAGGGAGCTGGACGCCTATTCCAGCCTCCCAGCCCGCAGACAAGCCCAGTGCGGTCATCCCCGCGTCAGCCATGGAGAAACCGAGTCCTTTGATTTTCTCCTGACTCGAGATGGGAGAGCACAGGAGCCCGGCGCAGGGGCCTGGCCTGCTCCTCGGAGGCCAGCACCACCGAGCTGGGATCCCTCCAGCCTGGGAGGCGGGGGAGCCGGAACGCTGCTGTGGAGACGCTTCCCAGCAGTGCCAGGCCCGTCAGCCAGAGGTAACCTTGAAGGATTTCACGGGAGAGAGAATCCGCACACAGGCGCAGGGACAGATCAGGATGCGAAGGCTGACCTTTACCCGGGTGGCTGGGGAGGATGGGAGGGCAGAAAAGATGCAGGGGCCCGCGGGGAGGGGGATGGAGAGGGGAGGGGAGGGGCAGGGGCAGCTTCCTGAGAGCTGCTGTCTGCCCTGCCCTGGATAGAGGAGGACTCTGAGGTGGGCCGTCCGTGGGCGCATCCTAAGTCTCAGATGGAAAAGGATGCAGGTGCAGTTGGGACGCAGCTTTTTGACTCCAGAATCCTCACCCCTTCTCCCACTCCCTGGTCCTGCTGAATCGGCCCAGAGATCCAGCTCCCAGGGAGCTGGGCAGACAGGCAACCATCTCCCATGTGGCTCGCCTGGCCCTGGGTTCCCCAGGGTCTGTCCCCTCCAGCCCTCCAGTACAGAGCCTCTCACTCAGGACTAGAGACCTCTGGAACTCCAGTTTCGAGGGACAGAGCTTCAGCTTCAGAGTGGCCCTAAATTCTGGAAGCACAGGTCCCAGATAATTTTCTGGCATTTCGTTAAACATATGATCTAGGTGAGGACTCACATCGATGATATGATAAGTGGCAGAGGAGGCATTGTGGTGGAAGTACAAAGGTTCTTCAGGGACCACGAATATTCAGAGGCCAACAAGTTACATAAACTGAAATACACAGACACATTCCTTGAAACACACAATCTGCCAGGTCTGAGCCATGAAGAAGCAAAACTATCTGAACAGCCCCATAACGAGTAAGGAATTGAGCAAATAATCCAAACCTTCCGAACAGAGAAAAGTCCAGGACCCGACGCACTTACTAGAGAACCCTAGGACATGCTTAGAAAACTGGTGCAGATTCTCCTCAAACTCATCCCAAAAATTGAAGAGGCAGGAATGAACATTTCCAAACTCATTTCATGAGGCCAGTATTACCCTCACACCAAAACCAGACAAGAACACTACACAAAAATGAAATTCCAGGCCAAAAATTTCTGATGAACACAGATGCAAAAATTCTCAACAAATATTAGCAAGCAAGATTCATCGCACTTTAAAGGGATTACGCACAATTAATCAACCCTAAAGGAAATCATGAGGTCGCAAAGTCGGACACAACTGAGCGACTGAACTGCACTGATCGCCCAAGTGTTCTGGCTACAACTCACAGCAGTGTGTTGAATAAAAGTGGTGAGAGGGCAAGCTTGTCTTATTCCTGATCTTCAGTTCAGTTCAGTTCAGTTTAGTGCAGTTGCTCAGTAGCGTATGACTCCTTGTGACCCCATGGACTGCAGCAAGCCAGGCTTCCCTCTCCATCACCAACTGCCGGAGCTTACTCAAACTCATGTCCATCGAGTTGGTGATGCCATCCAACCATCTCATCCTCTGTCATCCCCTTCTCCTCCCGCCTTCAATCTTTGCAAGCATCAGGTTTTTTCCAATGAAAAGTTTCAGTTTTTTGCATCAGGTGCCAAAGTGTTGGAGTTTCAGCATCAGCATCAGTCCTTCCAATGAATATTCAGGACTCATTTCCTTCAGGACGGACTGGTTGGACCTCCTTGCAGTCCATGGGACTCTTGAGAGTCTTCTCCAACACCACAGTTCAAAAGCATCAATTCTTCGGCGCTCAGCCTTCTTCACAGTCCAACTCTCACATCCATACATGACCATTGGAAAAACCATAGCCTTGACTAGACGGACCTTTGCTGGCAAAGTATTGTCTCTGCTTTTCAATATGTTGTCTAGGTTGGTCATAACTTTCCTTCCACGGAGCAAGCGTCATTTAATTTCATGGCTGCAGTCACCATCTGCAGTGATTTTGGAGCACCCCCCAAATAAAGTCTGACACTGTTTCCACTGTTTCCCCAAGTGGGGAAGTGATAGGACTGGATGCTATGATCTTTGTTTTCTGAATTTTGAGCTTTAAGCCAACTTTTTCACCCTCCTCTTTCACTTTCATCAAGAGGCTCTTTAGTTCTTGACTTTCTGCCATAAGGGTGGTGTCATCTGCATATCTGAGGTTATTGATGTTTCTCCTGGCAATCTTGCTTCCAGCCTGTGCTTCCTCCAGCCTGGCGTTTCTCACATACACATATAGCCCAGGATGCACACATACATATACACGTAAATGATAGATGCATAGATTGTGCAGAATAGCTTCCTTAACAGGACAAAAAGTAAATGTACAAAAGTCATAAAAATCAGTGAAAACATACATCTTTAAATGAGCCTGAAAGTGCAAGAGTGCAAAACAGGTTTTCACACCGTGAAGATGAAGCACGCGAGGGCTTGTTACTGGCTGGGACAGCGGGCTGGGTGAGCAGGGCGGTGGGCTGCACCAGCTGCTCCTGCCCGTCTCGTTAGCCCCACGGCCTGAGAGGAGCTAATCCCGCTGCCCATTTCTCAGCAGAGGGAGGGGCCCAGAGAGGCTGTGGTGCTTGCTCTAAGCCACACAGCCTGTGAGAAGGGAGGGCTGAGCCGATGGCCGTGGCAGGCCCCTCGCTGCCCCTGTGGAAATGTGCGGGGGTGTGTGAGCATAGCTCTGCGAACCCTTGCTGCACAGCCGCTGGCCCGCATCTCCAGCTGCCCGCTCACCTCAGTCCTCTAATTAACCCAGAGTCTTGGCAGGAGGCCCAGTCCCTGTCCTGCCCCCGCTGTCGGGAGACGAGGTCCTCAGGGAGAAGGCACAGTTCCCGAGGCCACACGCGACAGGGCTTCTGTTTCTGAGCTCACCCACCCCCTGTAGTCCTCGTGGGAGGCCCGGGGGCGGGGGGCCCTCCACCTCCATACTGGTAGCACTGCTGGACTGTCCCGGGGCAGCACCTCCTCGACAGGATGGGCCGTCCTCGGCCAGCTGCTCCGGGGGGCTGGCGTGAGTGGCGCTGTGGGCCTAGAGCAGCACAGTCGCCTCCGGGCTCTCGGGTCCAAGCAGGGGCCTGGCCTGGAGGCCTGGGGGTGGGGGGCAGGGGTCTCGGGTCCAAGCAAGGGCCTGACGTGAGAATGGGGGGCGCCCTGCCTCCCCTAGACGCAGGCTCCCCAGCATGGGGCCGGGGCTGTACTCCGCCCCTCGGGTGAGAGTGGGTCTCACTGGACTCCCAGCGCCAGGCTGTGAGCTGGGCAGCGGGAGGAAGCAGGCTGCCCAGGAGGTGGCACCACCGAGGACCCCAGGCGCCCCTCCGTCCCCCTTGCTGCCCCCCCGCCCTGCTGGCCACCTCGCTCCAGGCTCATAACCCACTATATCATGAACTTAGAAAGGTCATAATGAGGCAAGCCAAGCACGCAAGGCGGTTTCCAGCTTGGGGGACCCCCTGCTCTCTGGCGGGTGCAGACGACCCCCACCTGCCCCCACACCCCACGCAGCAGAACTCTGAACTCTCAGTCGCAAGTGTGGGCGCTCCGTCAGGGCTGCTGAGCATGAAACAATAAATCCAGGCTCCAAATCTCGAGGGTGGTCAGGTCTAAACTTTGTCCTTAGGCCTTAGAAAGCAGACAGATCTAGACAACGATTTAGTGCACCCAGGGGCACTGGGAAAATACCCCCACATGGGCCCTGGGAGCAGGCAGGACAGGGGTCAGGAAGCAGCTCGGTGTCTTTGACCTGGGTCCTACTGTCTCCATTACACAGATGAGAAAACTGAGGTGTAAAAAAGAAAGAAGCAACTCACTTAAGGGTGCACAGGCCACGATGGTGATGCCGGCCTGAACCCATCGGGCTGATTCCGACGAGCTCCTTCCCGCCAGCCCGTTGGTGGGGGGAACCCTGTAGGTCATGGAGCGCTGCGGCGGCTCCTGCTCTGCCCCTCTGGGCTGTGTGTCCTTGGGCCAGCGGATGGACGTCTCTGTGCCTCAGGCTCCTGGGTAAAGAGATCATAAGAGGATGCGCACCCTGCAGGGAGTCACGTCTGCCCTGCGGTGGGCACATGTGAGGTCTGGATCTCCCTGCCCCGGCCGCGTTTGCCCTGCAGAGGGCACGTATGAGGTCTGGATGTCACTGCCCCGGCCGCATCTGCCTGCAGTGGGCACATGTGAGGTCTGGATCTCCCTGCCCCAGCTGCGGCTGCCCTGCAGAGGGCACGTGTGAGGTCTGGATCTCCCTGCCCCAGCTGCGGCTGCCCTGCAGAGGGCACGTGTGAGGTCTGGATCTCCCTGCCCCGGCCGCATCTGCCTGCAGTGGGCACGTGTGAGGTCTGGATCTCGCTGCCCCGGCCGTGGCTGCCCTGCAGAGGGCACGTGTGAGGTCTGGATGTCAGTGTCCCAGCCGCGGCTGCCCTCCAGAGGGCACGTGTGAGGTCTGGATCTCGCTGCCCCGGCCGTGTATGCCCTGTGGCCCCACCTGGCTGCACGCACAGCGCCATCCATGTGAGGACCTTTGTGCTCTCCCAAGACGGGGCCTGTGACCTGGATGGGGACAGGATGGAGAAGGGTGGCATGCCCTTAGAAGGACAGACCCCGGAGGGAACCCTGCTCCCTGGCCTCACCTGACCCTGACCTTGGCTTCAAGATTCATCAGAGCCAACTGAGGAAAGGGCCAGAATAAGTCACGCGCCCGACCGGATCTCTCGAAGGTGGGACTGTCCCGGGAGAGGCCCCGAGCCCGCCCCGCTTTAGCTGCGGGCCCTGCGCTGCCCCCTGGGGACCGGGCCTGGTCTGAACAGGCCCCGTCATGGTCCTCCACTTATTCCCAACATCGGAGGGCCCGCAGAACATCAGCCACATGCTTGTGATTTCAGCGCTTCCGTCTCCAAGGGTGGTGGAGACAGAGGAGCAGCGGCACAGCCGGGCCCCATGGTCGGGGAGTCTCGTCCCAGAAGCCATCTCCATCGTCTCTCCCACCTGATCCTTCCCTGTGACCTGAACATGCGGTGACTGAGGGTGAGGTGCAGCTGAGGCCCGGGGAACCGGGGGGCTCCCCGATCCAGCTCCCGAGGGGGCCCCCGAGCCCTGCTCCCCAGAGAAGAGGCGGACCCCGGCTCCAGGCTCCCGTGGGCCCCCATCAGGGCTCAGGCGCCCCCTGGGTCCCAGGGCTGAGGCAGCTGCTGAATCAGGGACGGGACCGCTGCTGAGCGTCGGCCTGCGCTCCGGTGTCTGCAGTAATCACCCCCAGAGCACCAGGCGATTTCTGTCTCCAGCAGGAGGATGGGGGCAGAGTCCAGAAACAGCAGACGCAGTCAGTGATGAGCTTCTCAGGGTGTGGTTGCTCCATGAGGACCATGGCCTGGCCAGGCCAGCCTCAGCCCCGTCTCTGGGTCGGGGAGGCAAGGTGTCAACCCCCAGGTCCTCGCCTGGCTTTGCAGGGCCACCAGCTTTGGGGGGCCTCCTCCCCAAGTCCTCTGGGACCCAGCGGCCCCCACTGGGCTGAGGGGCTCTTGCAGGGCACAGAACACGGTCTGGAGGACTGGAGGGCATGTCACACCCTCACCGGCAGCCCCACGACGCCACCAGGACAGCCAGGTCCAAAGCCTGGAAAGCAGGTCCGCAGACGGGATCAAAGCTGGCGGTTCACCCCTGAGCTCCGTGAGCTGGGCTGAGTCATAGCCCCTCCAAGAGTCCGTTTTCTCTGCTGTGCGGTCAGCGGCCTGAACGTCAGCATGAGTGGGGACAGGCTGGGCGGCCCTGTTGCAAAGGCCCAGACTGGCACGGCGGCCCGCGGGCTTGGAGCAGGTCCCCTGGCTGTGGCGTCTGCAGGAGCCTCAGACGGCAGGGGAGCCGCCCTGGAGACACATCCGCCCGCGAGGCTGTGTTCATGAGGGGCAGGTCTCCACCTGCAGAGACCTCCTCCGGCCCCTGCTCTCGTCCTGAGCCCGGGGCCCGTTTGCTGTTCCTGTAGGTTCGGGGCTAGCAGGCCCAAGGCGGAAGTCTGCCAACAGCCCGCAGGTAGCGGTTTGGGCCGGGCAGAGGCAAGGAAGGAGACCACCAGAGCCTTGCCCTCTCTGCCCCCTCCCTGCCTATTCTGGCCTCAAAGGGCTGCTAGAGAGAGCCAGGATCAGCGCTGTGCAGCGTGAGTCCACAGGACCCCGTGGGGACCGAGCGATGGGGGGGAAAGCAGGGGGGCTTCCTGGAGGCAGCGTGAGCCCACAGGAGCCAGAAGGGACCCAGCAATGTGGGGCGGGGCGGGGTGTGAACCAGGGGTTTTCCTGGGGCAGGTGCTGCCAGCCAGCCTGCCCAGGGCCCCAGCTCCCACCAGGCTGGCTCCAATGCCCCGTGCTCCAAACCCAGCTCCCCTCTTGCTTCTGAGCCTGGAAGGTAAGCGCGTGCCAGCCTGCTCTGCCCCTGGGTCCCCACTCGGTCCCAGTGTTACCACCCTTCCCTCCACCCAGGGTGGAATTGAGGGGCAGCGGTTGGGGGCGCTCTGCCAGGCACAGCTGTGGGCCCAGGCCGACCTGGTCTGTGCAAGCTCTGGTCTCCGTACAGAGGCGGGGTCCCTGGCCATCACGGCCCCGGTCCGTCTGATCTGGGGCCCCCGGGTGCCCGGTGCCTCTTCCTAGCCTGTGCTGTGCTTTCCTCTCTGGTTTAGGGGAGGGGTGGGGTGGGGCAGGGTAGGGATTAAAGGGGGTACTCGGGGCTGGCTGGCGGCTCAGAGCTGCAGAGGTCTGTGTGGGAATCACAGGGTTTTGGCGTGGGCCCCTCCCCACCCAGGCCCGGGGCGGGTGGCACTCGGGCTCCCTCTGAAGGGAGAGCCCGCCCCCTTGTCTGACTCTGAGCCCCTGGTCCCCGCGCCTCTGGGCACCAGGCTCCCAGGACGGAAGGGGAGTGGGCGGCCAGGCTGTGCCGCCTCCTTTGGCGCGAGGCTGGTTTGGAGCCAGAAGCCAGGAGAGGCGCCGTGTGCTGGGCTGCTTTTCCTCCCCATGAGCAGCTGCACAGGCTGGCTTCTCAGAGGCCCGAGCTCTGCCCCTCGGTCACAGGACAGGCGACCGAGACCTCAAGCCGGAGCCCCGGGGCCGACACCAGCCCTGGTCCCTGAGGACCAGGCCAGGCAGTGGCTGCTGAGACCACCCACGGGGCACTGGCAGCTCCAGGCAGACAGGCCCCCAGAGTGCCAAGCCCGGGCAGGGGCAGGTGCCCGAGACGGGACCCCCAGCCCTCAGTGGGGAGCAGGCTTGCCTCGAAGCTCCCAGGAGACACTGGAGGCAGCTGTCGGAGACTCAGGGAGACAGATACTGAGGCTTTGTGTTGAGTCAGTCACTCAGCTGAGTCCGACTCTGTGAACCCATGGACTGCAGCCGCCAGGTTCCTCTGCCCATAGGATTCTCCAGGCAGCAATACTGGGGTGGGCAGCCATTCCCATCTTCCCCACCCAGGGACCAGACCCAGGTCTCCCTCATTGCAGGCAGAATGTCTACCGTCTAAGCCGGCAGGAAGCGGCTCTCACGGAGGCCTCGAGAGGAGGCCTGTTCCCAGAGTCTGCTTCCAAAGGAAGGTGCAAGGCTCCCACCACTCGGGAGTGCCCAGGCCCGGGGACCACAAACAGGTGATGCAGGCTGTGCTCACCCCTCCTCACACCCACACACGCACACGAGTGTGTTACAGCCCTGACGTTCACGCCTCACCCCTCCTCACACCCCACACACGCACACGAGTGTGTTACAGCCCTGACGTGCTCGCCTCACCCCTGCTCACACCCACACATGCACACGAGTGTGTTACAGCCCTGACGTGCTCGCCTCACCCCTGTTCACACCCACACACGCACACGAGTGTGTTACAGCCCTGACATGCTCGNGTGTTACAGCCCCGACGTGCTCGCCTCACCCCTGCTCACACCCACACACGCACACGAGTGTGTTACAGCCCCGACGTGCTCGCCTCACCCCTGCTCACACCCCCCCCACACACACGAGTGTGTTACAGCCCTGACGTGCTCGCCTCACCCCTGCTCACACCCACACACGCACACGAGTGTGTTACAGCCCTGACGTGCACACCTCTTTCCTACGAGGAGGGGAGGGGTCTCGAATCTTGAAATTCGACCAGATCCACACCACAAACCTGGGTTTAGGACCATATGTATTTCCTAGGACAGAGAAGCTGAAGTAAGAAGGCTTCCCTCGTGGGAGATGGAAAGTGCCCGACACTGGACTAGACACCTACAGAGTGGAGCTAGGCTGCATGTTCTCAGCAAATCCCACGGCGGGGTCCAGCTGACGATGGAGAGTGGGCAGGGTCCCTGACTGCGGGAGGCGGGGAGGCCCAGAGGAGGAGACCTGCAAGACCACGGAGGCGGGGGCTGGGCTTCCAGGCCTGCGGGTCCAGACTCACAGCCCGGGCCCGGAGGCGGGGAGGCCGAGGCCCTCCCTGGTCCTTCACAGGCTGGCGCACCGGCTCCTTCACAGAGGTGGGCGCTCGGGCCCAGGCGCAGGTCAGGGGATCTGCACAAACCCACCGGGCCGCCTGCGCAGTGGGGCCCCAGGCTGGGTTCGCCCTGGGACACAGCCCTGCCTCCTGACTGCCTGCCCCAGCTGGTGGGGGCTGGCCCTGCCCTGGGTGCTGAAGCTCCCTCCCCGAGAGGAGGACATGGAGACTGTGAGCAGAGCCCCGGGCCGCTCCGACAGCAGAGGAGCCCCAGGCCTCTCCCCCTGGCTCCCTGGGGCACCCAGGACCCCGCCAAGGCCCCTCTGTTGGCCCTGCGGCAGCCTCCGGGGTCTCCCCACAGGGAGGAGGTGCACTGGGCGGTGGGGGGCGTGGACAGCAAGTGTCCAACCCCCCCTTCATTTAAAGCTCTGAATAAAACATTATTCACAGATTAACTGAGCAGTTTCCAGTGAACAACCATTTTCCTGTGCTTCACTTTTTCATGGGCATTTTCCTAAAGAGCAAGTGCATCCTTAACAATTGAGGGGAAGGGGCCCTTGCAAATCTCGCCGGGTTTCCGTAAGGTCCTACACGCTCCCGCACTTTTTGTCTAAAGCAACTTCAGTTTTCCCCAAAGTTGCTTCCTTTGAGGTGAGTCCTGGTGGGGCGGGCCGGGGGGACAGGGACCTCCTTGTCCAGGAGGAAGCCTGGGAGCTGGTCTTGGGGTTCAGGAGTAGCTGGAAGGGTGTGGGTCAGCACCAGGGGTGTGGAGGGGGCCGGGGAAGCCACAGCCAGTCCCAGACCCCAGGGCCTACAGAGCCGTGGGACAGGGCAGGGCCCGGGGACCAGCAGAGGATGGAGCCCCATCCGAGGGGTGCGGAGGCCGGGGCGCTGCTCCCTGAGGGCCCCTCCCTGGCTCCGGGCTGGGCTGCAGAGGGTCTGTGGGGAGCCGAGCGCCAGCCGTGCTCTTGAGCCCATGAGCCGGGGCAGCAGCCCTCGCGCTGCGGCCAGGGGCTGCCCAGCCTCGGCCGGCAGGGCCCTGGGGTGCGGAGCTCCTCGGGGCCCCGGGCCTGGAGACTCGCTCCCAGACGGAGTCCGGGGCTCTGAGCACAGGCCAAGGCAGCGATGTGGGCCCTCCCCCTGGAATCCGCCCAGCGGGCCGGGCCCTGAGTGGCGTCTGAAGTCAGGGCTCCCAGGCTGACTTCCCCAGGGCGCTCAGCTGCAGAGGCGGGGGCCCCACGTGGCTGGGAGTGTGGCCCGCAGCCTCGTGCTGGCCCTGGACACTGGCCTGCTGAGCTATGAAAGCGGCCCAGGTGATCAAGCCACTCCCCACCAAAGGCAGAGGGCAGGCGAGGCCACCTCCTGGCGGGCCCCGCTGGGCAGGCCTCTCAGCCTCTGTCCTGGCCTCTTCCTCCTTGGCTGAGCCCACGTGTCCAGCAGACGGAGCTCCTGGGCGCCAGTCCTGGGCCCGCAGTGAGGCTCTGCCTACACTGAGAGGGTGGCCAGCCACGAACATTGCTCACAGACGCACGCTCTGAGCCGGAGTGGGCACCCCCAGCACCTCATCCTGTCCGCCCCTCCTGGGCGCCCTTGCACTGCCCGGCCCCAGGTCGGAGCCTGGTCCACCCTCGGCCTCTGCCCGCCCAAGCTATCTGCTGGGCGGCCTCACACATTCTTCTTCTTTCTCTTCCTAAAGCATCCACAAATAGCCGGGGATGACTTTCATGGGGTTAAATGACTGGAATCCCGATTTCCTTGTGGTGCAGTTGAGCCATCCCCCACGTTTCCTGTGCAAAGTAACATAGGCCACGGAAACCCAGGCCAGGGGAGCAGCAGCTGAACATGGAGATGCTTCCAGAGTCACCACGCCTGTGCCTGAGTGGCCCCCAGAGCCCACAGTCGGCCTCGGAAGGAAAGTGAGTCGATCCTGCTGTGGGGATGCATGTGGGCAGGAAGGAGGCCAGCTGGGGCTCTTGACGCCGGGCGGCTGGCGGCCCGTCTCCCCAGCTCTCCGCGTGTCCTGATGGGCCAGCTCATTGCTGTTGACAGGACTACCAGGCGCATGGTCAGCAAAGACTGGGGAGCTCACAAATGGCCACGTGACCCTGAAGAGGACATGGGGTCTCCGGGGAAGGTGGGCGTGGCTCGCGGGCTTCTCTAGGTCTGAGTGAGAGGCGTGTTTACCCCGGGCCCCAGTACAGGCTCTGGAATGGGGCCTCTCTCTCAGATGTCTGGGAGCTCCCAGAATTCGGAGCCAGAAGATCCAGATTCTACCCCAGGCTCTGATGCCCACCAGCTCCGTTACCTCACAAAACCCACTCAACCCCGGGACTCAGTTTCCTCATCTGTGAAATGGGAACATCACCCTTCACAGGATTGTCTCAAGGATCGAATGAAATGGTCTGTGTCAGTGAAATGATGGCTGGGGGCAGCTTCCATCTCATAAGTGACAGGCTCACAGTTGTGCCAACAAGCCCTCGTCCTGGGCGTCCTGAGGCTCAGGCCAGATCTCTGCGCATTCAGAAGGGCGGAGGTGGGGCTGTCGCCAGCATCGCCCTGGCCGTGGTCAGACGCCGTCCACCTGCCGTTCCTGCGCCTTCCGCCCCGTCTTTGCCAGAATCCCTCCTCTCGGCTCTAGTTCTGAATCCTGGGAGCTGCCAGAGCCCCTGTGCCCCTGCTGGTTACAGGGCAGGCATGGGGCAGGTGGGCCCTCCTCACGAAGCGGCACAAGCCAGCCGTGTCCTGGCTGCTGCTGGGCCCTGACGAGCTCAGAGAGCCAGTGTGACCACGTGGTCCCCCGAGGGGCGCCAGGCAGCGGAGGCAGAGGAGGCGGGGCCGGGTCACCTGCTCACGCCCAGGCACCGGCCACACTCACCAGCAGGAGGCGGGGTGGGGGGCTGGCTGCGTCTCCAAATAAAGCGCACAGCCCTCCGGAGACATGGGGTGGCCGGCCTGCAGCGGCCCTGCTGTCTGCACCCTGTCGGGGAGGCAGTCAGTGCGGGAATGACTCCTAAGAGCCCGACTGTCTGCTGATAGACACCGTGGTGAAGCGGGAGACAAATCGTCACCCTTTGCGATCAAAGATGCTGTTGCCCTGCGGTTACCCTCTGGCTGGAGGAAGAGGACCGGGGTAGAGTCATCTGCTGTGTGAGCCTGTCCATTCCAGAGCCTGTACTGGGGCTCGGGGTAAACATGCCTCTCACTCAGACCTAGAGAAGCCCGCGAGCCACGCCTTCCCCAGAGACCCCATGTCCTCTTCAGGGTCACGTGGCCATTTGTGAGCCCCCCAGTCTTTGCTGACCATGCGCCTGGTAGTTCTGTCAACAGGACAGGGTCCAGTCTGGCTGGCTGAATCCAGGAGACCCGGCTGCACGTCCACCAGCGCTTCACTGGGTGGGGTCGGGTCAGCGTGGAAGGGGTCTGTGCCCCCAGGCTGTGTGGCCTCGGGCAAGCTGCTGAACCACTCTGAGCATCAAGCTCTTCGCCAGCAAAATGAACATAAGAGTAACACCTACCTCATAAGATTGTTGGCTCAAGAAATAACGTTTGTGTCTGAAAGCAAATGCCACAACATGGGCACCGGGCCCCACCAGCCGCGATGACCAGGGCCCTAGCAAGCTCTTCAAGAGAACCTTATAAAAACAGATTTAGTAAGCAAGATGTTTCAGGATCTTTTTTGGATTTATGTTATTTACTCCAAAACTGAATCCAGGCAGTTAACTAAACACAATTACCAGAAAACCACATTAATGCCAGATTTATAATTTAAAGAATTATTTAAAAGAGCATAAACATTTAAGAACATTTAGATACAAACCATACCAACTTTCAACTTCTGCCCTTTGGGGTGTTCTCCAGTTCCATTCTTTGCGACCCACGGACTGCAGCACGCCAGGCCTCCCTGTCCATCACCAACTCCCGGAGCTTGCTCAAACTCGTGTCCATTGAGTCGGTGATGCCATCTGACCATCTCGTCCTCTGCCTCCCTCTTCTCCTCCTTCCCTTTGGAGTGAGCTAAGCAATTTCCTATTTGCAGGAGCCGTCCTCCTTCCCAGCCCACCTGGGGTCTCACACCTCCCTGACGTGCTGGCTGCAGGCGGGGCTCCGCCAGCAGCCCCAGGGGCACTCTCGCTCCATCAGAATGCGCCTCACCTCCTCAGGTCCGATAGTGGCGGTTCCCATCCCTTCCTCTGGTTAGTCAGACGCTGTGGTACCTCCCGGTCCCTTCTTCATCACCCTGGACTTGCTTCTCCTGGGTTCCCCTCTCGGGAGAGGGGGGTCTTCTCTCAGCCCCGTCCTGTCAGCCCCTGGGGTCTGAAACGGGGCCAGAGTCTGTCGCTGGAAACACTCGCTCTGATGCTCCGGCATCAGCTCCCTCCAACTCTCAGGGAGCCCACGTGGGCGCCTCCACTCAGGGCTCTGCGCTCCAGACACGCAGGTGGAGGGAAGAAGGCTCAGACCGTGACGGGAGCGGGTGCAGAGCCCGGTCCGCAGCAGGTGGTGGTGGCCTGCGGGGTGGGGTGGGCTGGGACCCCCGCTGCTGGGCCTGCCCAGGCGTGGCTCTGGCCGCTCCCCAGGCAGGCATGGGCCCCAGAGACCCGCGCAGGTGGGCCCACCGGACCTCAGGGGTGCGCCCCCAGTCCACACCCCTGGGACAGCGCCTGAGCCTGCCTGGGTGGGTTGGGAGACAGCGGGATGCCCCCATGGCTGTGCCCCCCATGTCCACGCCTGGTCTGGGCAGATGCTTCCAGAGCCCAGCTTCTTGTACCTGTAGGTCAGAGTTTATGACCCTGCATAATTTAGCTTTTAATTCCATACAGGTTCAAATGACCAGCAGCTGATTTTCATAATGGATATTTCCTTCTCATTCAGAGAGAAGGGAACAGCTCAGGCCCTTGGGGCAGGTGGAGGGAAGGAAGGAGCCCCTTATCAGCTGGAGATCGGACACGTCACCACATCGGGGATTTGGGAGCCCTGTGGCCAGGCCACCAGTCCTGCAGCGTGAACTGTTCTTGGTGCATTCTAGATCAACCTTCCTTCTCCCTTGGGGACCATCAGGGACCCTTCCCCAGTAAAATGCACCCATAGGAGTCGATTCTTGACACTTGGGAAGGTCTCACAGAGGACAGCCTGAATCCGCCTCGCTCTGAAAGGCCATGATTCTCGCACTTCATCCCTGTGGAGCGGGCCCCAACTGTTATTTGATGCTGAAGACTGGAAAGTGTGGGCTAAACTCCTATGGGAAGCTCCAGCAGTAAATTACGAAAGGAAACAATTCCAGTAGGCATCAGTGCTGTAAGGGGCCTTTGTCTTAACTGAAAAGTATCTTTCTCAGAGTCCATCTGCCACCCCTCCGCCTCCCTCGGTTCTAGGTGGGAGGGGAATAAGGAGAGCTTCGTGCAGAAAGAAAACCCAGGCATGGAAGCAACCTCGCGTGTTCCGCTGCGGGGGACTTTAACAAAACTGCACGCAGAGCAAAGCCCTCCTCTTAGACCAGCTTAAGGCTGCAAGAAGGAGCCTCACAGGTGTGAGCAGAAGCAGGCGCGTTTGCAGGGGGTAACGAAAGAGAAAAGTCAAGTCTAAACTAGGGGGCGGAAATCTCAGTGGTTAAGCTTTAAGTGAAGATGCTGCTGCCTGGGAGCTTAGGTGACAAAGACTTCTTGGAATGGGGGCTCCGAGGAGGTGCCCACAGAGGGGAGGACGGCGGGGCCTGACTGCCCAGAGGAGAATGGAATGGACGGTGCAGGCAGGGGTCCTGGAGCCGCGGACCCCGGCGGGGCAAGGGCACCCTTGTGCAGCCTTCATCCTGGGGCCTCGAAGTTTCCACCAGGAAGGAGTGGCCCAACAAATGGGGGGTGGTCCTGGGAGGGGAAGGGAGGTGCAATCCTTTGCCCACAGCTCTGGGGGCTCAGGCTCCCGGGCCTTGGACCCCTGGTCAGGGTGTGGGTACCGCCTCCTGAGAAGGGGGCAGGGCCTCCTGGGGAGCACCTGCTCCACCAGGGCCTCATCCCTCCCCCCTCCCCTCCTCCCCTCCTTCCCTTCTCCTCCTCCTGCCTCCCCCTCCCCTCTCCATCTTCCCCT
>SJYQ01009593.1:0-13818 GCA_006410935.1 Redunca redunca | reverse complement strand
GGGGGTGGGGGGTGTGGGATGCGGTTTGCTGGCCGCCGGCCTTGGGGGTAAGGAACCGCAGGGAGAGACACACGAGGGATCTCAGGTTCTTGCATCTTGAAAAGACATTCTTTGCAGACCAAATGTCCTACCAGCCTCCACTCACTGCAGGCCTTCACTTCCTGCCCCAGGCTGCTAACTCTGCACAGCGATGGAGGCCCATATCATGGGGAAACGGGGGTTCCTGGGAGACGGAGCTTCGGGCTGCAGGCCGACTAATATGGGGGGCGGGTGGGAGGGGGCAGAGGAAGGGCGCACCCCCCGGGGTCCCAGGGCAGGACAGGTGGGCTGGGGGTCAATCCTGAGCCCTCCAGGAGCTGGCGTCTCCAGGAGGCTTTTAACCTTGGCAATGAAAAAGGGGACTTGATGAGCCCCGGAAACTGGCTCAACTCATCAGGTTCATTCCTAATAGAAAGCTCACGACGGGTGAGTGAGCGGCTGCAGAGAGGGCCCCTGGTTCCAGATGTGAGAGGAAGGCAGAGCTGTGTCCTGACGCTGGTGGGCGTTTCCTCCTTCACTACCTCCCAGCAGAAGCGAGTTTTAACCGTCTTCCCTTCTATGGGGAAGACATAGCTCTCCAGCCCCATGAATCTCACTCTTCTCTGGAGGAGGAAGGTGTTCAGTCGCTCAGTTGGGTCCAAATCTTTGTGACCCCATGGACTGCAGCACGCCAAGCCTCCCTGCCCATCACCAACCCCCAGAGCTTGCTCAAACTCACATCCATTGAGTCGGTGATGCCATCCAACCATCTCATCCTCTGTCGCCCCCCTCTCCTCCTGCCCTCAATCTTTCCCAGCATCAGGGTCTCTTCCAATGAGTCAGCTCTTAGCATCAGGTGGCCAAAGTATTGGAGTTTCAGCTTCAGCATCAGTCCTTCCAATGAATATTCAGGGCTGATTTCCTTTAGGATGGACTGGTTGAATCTCCTTGCTGTCCAAGGGACTCTCAAAAGTCTTCTCCAACACCACAGTTCAGAAGCATCAATTCCTCCGCACTCAGCCAGGGAACAGCACACTTGTAAGATTTTGTCGTAAGAATTGCATTGCATAAGCGAGCAGGGCACGCTCACCACGTGCGTGTGCGCGTGCGCGCGCGCGCGCGCACACACACACACACACACACACACACAGATGGTGGCGACAGGCTCGGGCTCCGTTAAGAGGTCGCGCCAACACTCCTTGGAGAGTTCCTTGTGGTTGGCGCAGTTTGGAGAAGGCAACCTTGTGAGATGCAGCAGGTGAGCAGAGGATAAACATTGTGTCTGATGATACAGTCTGAGCAAACTTGTGCAAGGCCACTTTTCAGAAGATGTATTTGTCCGGAAGCACATTTAAGATCGATAAGGATGTTGCGGTGCTTATTGAAGGAGTAAAGCATTAATGATTTTGTGTTGCTTGAGGCGCTGGTCCTCTTTCTAACCTACTGACATCAAGAACTCCCTTGTAAGGGGAGGGGCTGACCTCCTCGTCAGAGGCCTCCCATCTCCAGAGAAGGAAAAGCAGAGAAGCGCTCTCGGAAATCTGCTCACACTTTTCCACTGGGTTTGTTCTGGTCGGGAAAGCGGGCCCTCCTGGGGGGCAGGCGATGATGGGACTCTGTGGGAAACAGCAGTATGGGGTGGACCCCACCCCCGGGTTACACTCAGCCGAGGACAGTGCCTCAGCCCCCCACCCAGGGGGTCTTCCGTTGGGCATCACCACCCCGGCTCCTTGCCACGCGGACCCAGACGCCCAGGGCTCCAGCCTCCAGACCCGCGTGCGGCCTGGTCTAGCCAGACGCCCAGAGTAGGGTGCAGGCAGGCTCCCTGACAGACGGGAGTCGACCTGCCTGGGGGCGGAGGACCAGGCGTGTGAGGAGACCTTCCAAAGCAGCAGCCGGGGTGGGTCAGCTCTGTATGACTGCAGACCCGCCCGGGGCCCCAGGCCTCTGGTCCTGATAGTTTCCTCTGAAAGTGCTCCATCAGCCGAGCTTGTGACGGTGCAGACGGCACCCTGCAGAAACCCTGAACGCCCTGGCCCTGAACCAGGAGAGGAGGGGCTCAAGGGGAAGTTCTGAGAAGATTCAGCCAACGTACCAAACTGACAGGTTTCTTTTTGCAAATGTGACAGAGCAGTATGATAAAAAATCATTGCACCCAAAGCGAGCACTCTGAGGCGGCCTGGAGGGGCAGGGTGGGGAGGGAGGCGGGAGTTCAGGCTGGAGGGGATGCATGCCTGCCTATGGCTGATTCACAGCGATGCATGTCAAAGCCATCATGATACTGTAAAGTAATTACCCTCCAGTTACAACACATCCATAATTTCTTTTCAAATCGCCAAAACAGCCCTCTCTCTCAAAGCCACTCAGCTGCGTGCGATTCTTTGCAACCCAAGGCAAGGATATGGGAGTGGGCTGCCATTCCCTACTCCAGAGGATCTCACTGGCCCAGGGGTGGAACCTGGGTCTCCAGCATTGCAGGCAGACTCTTCACCATTTGAGCCACCAGCCGAAGCAGCTCTTTGAACAAATAAAAATTACGGCATAAGAATGCATATTGGCAGACTTTTTTTTTAATACACAGCACATAAAATAAAAGTACGATACAGTCTTTAGTGTGTTAGAGTCAGTGAGGTATTCGCTAGGTGGGTGATCAGGATCTGAGCTTCCTTTAGGGAATTCCCACAGGACACAGGCTCAAGAAGGGGTTTTCCCTCCCCTGATTGAGTTTGGGTTGGTTCCCCAGTGTTTTCTTTGTGATGATTAATCTTTGTGTCAGCTGTGGCATCCATCGGTCAATCAGATGCTAATCCAGACGCCAGGGGCTGCTGGGCAGATGTGATCAACATTTACCATCAGTGGACCACAAAGAAGCAAGAGGTTATCGTTCGTGATGCGGGAGGGGCTGACCCAGCGAGCCGAGGCCTTCACAGAGGAAGGGTTGTGCTTTTCCCTGGGTTCCAGCCTGCCCTGTGGACTTGGAATTCACAGGCCCTGCAATCCCATGAGCTGGTCCCTTAAAAAAATCTCTCCCTCTTGGTTCTGCTTCCCTGGAGAGCGCAGACGAACGCAATCTTCTAACACGTGGTGGACAGACCTGAGCGGCGTGGCCCCATGAAACAGGGGGCACCGTAGAGGTCAGTGTGGAGGGAGCGTTCTGCACCCGCAGGCTGACGGCGCTCGGTGGCTTGCACTGCAAACTCCACCCGTCCCCCGGGGCCCTTGGTTAGGCAGCCCCGCAGCAGATCTGTGTCTCTCTGAGTCACCCCGTTCCTGTGTGTCTGGCCCGGGCTTTGGGCGGCAGGCACCCTCCCGGCTCATGGCCAGGGCCCAGCCACCCCGGTCTGCGGCGTGTGTGGCCCGGGAGGCCGAGCCCCTGTCCCGGGTGGCAGGCGGGGCGTCCTCAGGCGGCCGGCCACCACGGGGCACTCAGCATCACCAGCGCCTCCCGCCTGGCTGCGGAAGGGCAGAGGGAACACACGTGTGAGTAGGACGCCCCGTCACCGTCGACGAGGCCTCACTGGCAGTTCCTCAGAGCCCTGCAGCGGGCACCGGACGCAGCGTGTCGAGTGGCCGCCGCCGGAGCCTCGCAGGGCAGCGCCTGGGGGCCTGGCCATCTGCCTGCTCACCGCAGACGTCCTGCCGCCCAGCACTTCAGAGCCTTCACCACACCGAGGGCCCAGCCCCGGAGGCCGGGGGAGGGGGAGGTGCCAGCTGGAGCCTGGAAGCTGCCCTGACGGGGGCGGAGGGGGGAAGGACATGACCTTCTGACCCCAGTGGGGGCGGCTGCCATAAAGGGGGGCGGGGAAGGGGAGACGCCCTTGGAGGACGCGGGTCCATGGGTCCCCCTGCTTGTCCCCGGGGCCCTGCGGCTGGCCAAGGAGGCGGCTGGCCTCCACCCGGGTGCCCAGCGGGCTGAGGGCTGAGGCGGGGGCACTGCTGCCCTCCACCCAGGCCACGCTCAGCACTGCGGCTGAGCCCCAGGCAATTTGGGGCCGAGCTGCAGCCCAGGGCCTCTTAGGCGTGCCGCCTTCCGCTCCGTGTCCCTGTGTCCCGTCTGCAGCTCACGGCCGGGCATGGACACGGCCCTGCCTTCTCGGATGCCTCTCCACGTCCAGTCGGGGGCCCCACTGGACACAGGCGAGGAGAGTCCAGGAGGGTCTGAGGACCCCACCGCCCGGGGCCCGCGGGGCCTGGTCCCTCCCATCCGCACGGGCCCAGCACCCAGGAGCTCAGCCCTCCTCTGCTCCAAATAGCGAGGGGTGGGCGGCCCGGCATTCAGGCTCCTGGCCAGCTGGGTCTCCGCGGTCCCCTGCCCACCCCAGCCCCTCCCCAGTCCTCTAGACAAGCAACCTGCAAGGCCTGCCGGTGGGAGGCTCCACTGCCCACCCGCTCTGCGAGGCAGGAGGCTACGCGCCCCAGAGACTCACATGGAACCGCCTTGCCTCAGCCTCACGAACCAATCAGGTGGTCTCAGAAGGAGGCCAGGATCATGACGGACGTCCCGAAGACAATAAACGGAGGCTCCTCAGCCATCATCACGTGCATCCTGATCCGCCTGCGGCCCAGACAGGCTGGGCCCCACCCGGCCCCGGGCCACGAGCCCGGGAGAGAAGGGCTCCAGCTCCCTCTGGAGCGGGGAGGTGGGCTTTGGGCCCGAGGGTGGCCGCTCGCTCTGCAGGGATCGCACCGTGGCTGTACCACATGCCTTACCTGAACCGGAGGGAGGGGCGGAGGCCTTCTGCTCGCTCAGCGTCTCTGGGGCCAGTTGAAGAGGCAGCCGGGGTGGAGGCCAAAGTCCCGGGTAAGTCAGGAACGTGGTCCAGCCAGGCCAGGGGGCTGCTGGCGAGGTTTGCTGCGAGAGCAGAGCGGCCCCCTGACCCGTGCCCGCGGGTCACTGAAGGCGGGAGTGCTCGTCTGCACGGGGCGCCCAGGAACACGGGGGCTCTCGTGAGTCAGAGACACCATGGCCACCGGATGCGCCCCAGCCCAGACAGTCACGTCCTGGAAACGGCTCCCCTGTCTTCCAGGCTCATTCTGCAGGTTGCAGCCACGTGGGGACCCGGGGCCTCCCCCACAGCATATCAGTGAGCAGCTGCCCCCTGTCCAGAGCCGGGCCAGCCCACCGGAAGTCCCCGGCCATCTGCACGGATCTCAACCCTGGGAGCCAGTGGAGGAGGGCCACAGCGGGTGGGCTGGGCCCACCAGAGGAAGGGTGGTCAGAACCTACGCCCGGACCACACCCTGCAGTGCCCCTGCCCACAGCCCCACCCCTGCACCCCTCCTCACGGCCCGCTCACGGTGCCAAGACGCTTCTCAGGCCCTGAGTCACTCCTTCAAATCAACAATGCTGACTTACACCCACTTTACAGATGAAGAAACTGAGGCCCGGAGGGGGTAAGTGTCTTGGTCGAGGTCACACAGCGAGTAAGGGTCAGAGCTGGGCCCTAAACTCAGGGAGNAAAGGGGGGCGGGGAAGGGGAGACGCCCTTGGAGGACGCGGGTCCATGGGTCCCCCTGCTTGTCCCCGGGGCCCTGCGGCTGGCCAAGGAGGCGGCTGGCCTCCACCCGGGTGCCCAGCGGGCTGAGGGCTGAGGCGGGGGCACTGCTGCCCTCCACCCAGGCCACGCTCAGCACTGCGGCTGAGCCCCAGGCAATTTGGGGCCGAGCTGCAGCCCAGGGCCTCTTAGGCGTGCCGCCTTCCGCTCCGTGTCCCTGTGTCCCGTCTGCAGCTCACGGCCGGGCATGGACACGGCCCTGCCTTCTCGGATGCCTCTCCACGTCCAGTCGGGGGCCCCACTGGACACAGGCAAGGAGAGTCCAGGAGGGTCTGAGGACCCCACCGCCCGGGGCCCGCGGGGCCTGGTCCCTCCCATCCGCACGGGCCCAGCACCCAGGAGCTCAGCCCTCCTCTGCTCCAAATAGCGAGGGGTGGGCGGCCCGGCATTCAGGCTCCTGGCCAGCTGGGTCTCCGCGGTCCCCTGCCCACCCCAGCCCCTCCCCAGTCCTCTAGACAAGCAACCTGCAAGGCCTGCCGGTGGGAGGCTCCACTGCCCACCCGCTCTGCGAGGCAGGAGGCTACGCGCCCCAGAGACTCACATGGAACCGCCTTGCCTCAGCCTCACGAACCAATCAGGTGGTCTCAGAAGGAGGCCAGGATCATGATGGACGTCCCGAAGACAATAAACGGAGGCTCCTCAGCCATCATCACGTGCATCCTGATCCGCCTGCGGCCCAGACAGGCTGGGCCCCACCCAGCCCCGGGCCACGAGCCCGGGAGAGAAGGGCTCCAGCTCCCTCTGGAGCGGGGAGGTGGGCTTTGGGCCCGAGGGTGGCCCCTCGCTCTGCAGGGATCGCACCGTGGCTGTGCCACATGCCTTACCTGAACCGGAGGGAGGGGCGGAGGCCTTCTGCTCGCTCAGTGTCTCTGGGGCCAGTTGAAGAGGCAGCCGGGGTGGAGGCCAAAGTCCCGGGTAAGTCAGGAACGTGGTCCAGCCAGGCCAGGGGGCTGCTGGCGAGCTTTGCTGCGAGAGCAGAGCGGCCCCCTGACCCGTGCCCGCGGGTCACTGAAGGCGGGAGTGCTCGTCTGCACGGGGCGCCCAGGAACACGGGGGCTCTCGTGAGTCAGAGACACCATGGCCACCGGATGCGCCCCAGCCCAGACAGTCACGTCCTGGAAACGGCTCCCCTGTCTTCCAGGCTCATTCTGCAGGTTGCAGCCACGTGGGGACCCGGGGCCTCCCCCACAGCATATCAGTGAGCAGCTGCCCCCTGTCCAGAGCCGGGCCAGCCCACCCGAAGTCCCCGGCCATCTGCACGGATCTCAACCCTGGGAGCCAGTGGAGGAGGGCCACAGCGGGTGGGCTGGGCCCACCAGAGGAAGGGTGGTCAGAACCTACGCCCGGACCACACCCTGCAGTGCCCCTGCCCACAGCCCCACCCCTGCACCCCTCCTCACGGCCCGCTCACGGTGCCAAGACGCTTCTCAGGCCCTGAGTCACTCCTTCAAATCAACAATGCTGACTTACACCCACTTTACAGATGAAGAAACTGAGGCCCGGAGGGGGTAAGTGTCTTGGTCGAGGTCACACAGCGAGTAAGGGTCAGAGCTGGGCCCTAAACTCAGGGAGGCCGACTCCAGAAGCCACCAATCTGCTTTCATTCCCCAGGGCCCGCATTCCTCCGGAAGGGCTGGCTTTTCCATTATCACTGTGTGTGATAGAGCCCAGAAGCAACAGGGCTTTAACACAAAACAAGCCCTTATAGCCCAGCCCAGCAAGTCAGATCCGGTCGCGGCTGGGTCTCCGGTCAGCCCATCGCTGAGGGGTCCATCTGCTTCGTCATGGTTGGTTAATACCTGCGGCTGAAGCCTGTGCACCCTGCCCACCCCAGCACCTCCTGGGGACCCCCGGGCCCCCCACCCAGCAGCTGGCAGGAGACTAGCACCCCACGGCCTGCATCTCTAACCTGGAAGGCGAGGCCTTTCGCGGAGGGTGGCGTCCAGGGGGAATAGCTGCTTGTCCCTCCTGAGTGAATGGGCCAGGCTGTGTGTGGGCCCAGAAGTGGCCTGAGGCAGGCCCAGCCCGCAGCCTGCGGTTCAGCCCTGGGAGAGGACGTCGCCCACAGAGCTGGCCCCACCTCGAGTCCCTCTGTCCCGGGCAGGTGCTCCCATGGACGCTGTGAAAGCGGGACCTTCAGGACCAGTGACAATTTTGATGGGCTACCCTAAAAATTCTGTAAAGATGCTTAAGGTTTAACAAGACTGACTGCCTAACTGCTTCTTTTTATGTGTCTATAAAAGCGATATCATCAAAGCAGAGCCTTGGACAATCAGTCTGCCTGTGGTCAGCAGGGAACCCAGGGCGGGACTACTGCCCAGCGGAGGTGTGGCCAGAGGGCTGGAGCCAGATGGCCTGTGGGAAGGACATGAGGCTGGGTGGGCAGGGGGCGGCCTGGGGTGGCAGGTGACTCTGGGGCTGGTGACCAGGGGAATAGAGCCCATGGGACCACAGGAGAGTTGGGAGGTGATGAGCTCGATGTTGGGCGCCAAGCGCTGAGTGTGCAGGAAGCTTGGCGCCTCAGGAGAGAGGATCGCAACCCCTGTCCTTGGTGGGCGGGGCCCGTGTGGCTCCCGGGGACCCGCAGAGCCTGAAACTGCAGGGGATGAGTCCCCTGTGGGAACGTGGGGAGCAGGGACATCACCGAGCAGCGCCCCAAGACAGACAGGGAAGGAGAGACACAGGGAGTCTGGGAGCTTCGAGCTCCACCCTCCCCGAGCCCCCAAGGACGGCACAGCCCCCCAGAGCTCGCGGGTCCACCACGGACTCCACAGAGGCCGCCGTCGGATGGCTAAGGCAGAGCAGCCCTCAGGAGGTGGAGCCAGTTCCCCGAGTACCTGTTCTGGGGCAGGAAGACCTGCCTGGGGACGGGCGTGGGGCTGGCCTTGTCCCGGGTGGGCAACTCCCTCCTGGCCTGCAGGCCCTGGGTTCTGACCTTGAGGCCGGCGGGGGTCTGCCTGTGAAGGGCTCTCCGCCTCTGTTTCTTTCCCACCCTTTCCTTAGACCCATCAAGTGTCAGCACCCCTCCACTCACCACTGGGGGAGCAGGGGGGTCCCCACAGCAAGCCACGAAGCTGGGGGTGCTGGTGGGAGGGGAGGGCCACACACGGGGGGCCCCTCTGCCCTGGGTCAGTGGCGTGAAGGTCTCCCCGAGGGCCCGCTGTCCCGGATCGTGAGGTTCGGGCGGATTTGTGAGGACTTGGCAGGAAGGCTGCGGGTGTCGGGATCGCCAAGGAAATGGTAACTTTCTCAGGTCAAGCAGAGAGGTGGGAACACACCCAGCCCTCCCATCTTCTTGTCCACCCATCCACCACAACCCCCCAGTAGATGGCCCTCCAGGGTCAGCCCCTGGAGTCAGATGGCTCATGGAGGCACGTCAGCTCACCAGTGTGTGCAAACAGCCACACGAGCCTCAGAGAAAGTGCAGACAGAGACTTGATCCACCTGAGGGGCCTCTGGAGCCCAGAGGGCTGGCTCGGGCCAAGACTTTGGACTCCTGGGGCTTCAGGGCCTGGACCTCCCAGCCCACGTGCTCGGGGAAGTCCACCCCCAGCCGAGCCCGACCCTCTGCCCCGGGCTCACAACATAGGCACGGGCCTCGCCACCAAAGGCGAGGGTAGGCTCTGGTTTTCCATGCTTGCTGGGGTCACAGAGGTGGCTCAGAACGGCCAGGTGGAAAGGTCCCCACGTGGCCACCCTTCCCCGGAGCCTGGCCCAAGGCCTCCCAGTGGGGCACAGGGCCCAGAGGTCACTGCGCGCCTCCCAGCAGGACAGCCTCACCAGGGAGGGACTGCGGGCGCTTCGCCACGCTGAAGGGAGTCTTGGGGAAGCAGACGCTGGGAGCTCACGTGGGCTTTCCAGGAAGCAGGCAGCCTTGCATGGCCCGGAACCCCGTAGAGGGGCAGGAATGAAGCAGGGGGCTGGCTGGCCCAAGGGGCCCAGAGATTTTGCACGGCCTTGGAACTGAGGGAGAGGCCGTGGAGCTCAGTCTCCCCGAGACAGCCTGCCCAGCCGGGCCCCTCCTGGATCGGGGGCACAGCACCTCCTGAAACCCAGCTCAGAGTCAGCTCGGCCTGAGAAGGAGCAGGCCCAGCTCCACAGGGACTCCTGGACTCCCTGCCGACACACGCGGCGCGGTCAGACACGCCCCTCCAGGCGGCAGTTTGGGAGGAGAAGCCGTGTGCACCGTGGAGCCCGCCCCGCCCTGCCCCAGGCAGCCCGCCTCCTGCGCGGGCCAGGGCCTCCTCTCTGCCCCGCTGCTGGGCGCGCCACCCCTCCACCCAAGCCCAGGGCCGTGAACAGCTGTCCCCCAGTGAGGCTCTCTGCCAGGACAGGGGGACCCAGGCCATCACCCGAGCGCTTTCCCGAGAGCCAGGGCTAGCGGGGTCAGCGACCGTGGGCCCGGGACCACCCTCAGTCAAGGCTGGCGGGCTCAGCGCGGCCAGGGGCCGGGACCACCCTCACCGTTGCCCATGACCAGGCCCACAGCCAAGGGCCCAGGACGCAGCCTAGGGGCCATCTCCAGGCAGAATCTCCCCCCAAACATCATTTCCTTGGCTGTGACGCCTCCGCGACTTTAAAATAAGATGTCTCTGCGTCTCGCTTCTCTCTGAGAATGCTGGGATCAAAGGAGCAGCTTTATTCGGGAGAAAAGATACGCGACGGGACCGTCAGGACGACCGGTCTAGGCACACGGCCCTGAGTCTGGGGCTCGTTTTGATTTCCTTCTCTCCGTGAGACATCCGGTGGAAGGCCTGTGAGCACGGTGGGACGAGCCCCCGGCTCTGAGAGTGTCACACAAGCCGCCGGGGGGACCAGGCCCAGAGCCCAGACCGTCTTCACAGCGAGTCAGGTGGGAAAGAGGGATCCCCGCTCCTGAGAATGGTTCCGGCACCAGGGGCTCCTGGACACTCGTCTGCATGGCTGAACTGCACCTGGGCGAGCGGGGAGACAGAAACGCCCAGGCTCAGCTCCCCGCCGAGGCCCCAGGGCACGAGACCCGCAGAAGCTGAGGTCCTACAGGGAGTTCGTGAAAGCACCCATCCATGGAGGCAGCTGGATGCCAGCCAGGGCACCGACTCCACGACACGGCCTGGCCCAATCCGCCCCGTACACAGGGGCAGCTCTGGAGGGTCCTCCAGGCCAGAAGGGATGTGGACCGGCCCTGCCTCTCCCGGCGGCTCGCTGCCCATGGGGCAGAGTGCTAGTCCTGGCGCCGTCAACACAGACGTCGTTGCTGACGGTGTTTTCTGCTCCTTCAGCACCTGTTTCGGCCACGGTGCTCCCTGCTCAATGAGGGGTGAGGCACGCATGCAGCTAACCTGTAACCTCGGACGCACTGGGCAGTCTCAGACGCTCCCGGGCTAACGGCATTCATTGCACCATCGCTGAGCGGGGCACCTGCGGAAATGCGGAGCTAAGTTAGATACACTTGCTGGCCCTGCTGGGGGTTCATTCCGGTGAATGAGCAAAAACCCAGAGGGGAAGCCCAGGGCAAGGGGGCTGGTGAGCTGGGCCTGGGAGGGCTGCTGTGGGCCTGGGGAGAGTGCAGCAGCAACAGATAACTGGAAAGAAAGGGCAGAATGTGGCAGAGGTCAAACGCTTGTTCCAACAGCAGATGCCACACAGGATGGAGAAAAATGCCTGTTTGAGTCAGGGTGGTTGGGAAAGACCACTCGGCCTCACAGAGAAGAGAGGCTTCTCATAGGACCCTCGTAACGAGCTGGCTTCCTTCCCAGTGTGGCTGGAGAAAGGGGAGGGAACTCCCACCAGAGGACAAGCTGGTGATGGTGCAGATGGTGGAGATGGTGGTGAGGGTGGAGATGGTGGTGAGGGTGGAGATGGTGGTGAGGGTGGAGATGGTGGTGATGGTGGAGATGGTGGAGATGGTCGTGATGGTGGAGATGGTGGAGACGGTGGAGATGGTGGAGATGGTGGTGAGGGTGGAGATGGTGGAGAGGGCAGTGATGGTGGTGATGGTGGAGATGGTGGTGGTGGAGATGGTCGTGATGGTGGAGATGGTCGTGATGGTGGAGACGGTGGAGAGGGCAGTGATGGTGGTGATGGTGGAGATGGTGGTGATGGTGGAGAGGGTAGTGATGGTGGAGATGGTGGTGAGGGTGGAGATGGTGGAGAGGGCAGTGATGGTGGAGATGGTGGAGACGGTGGAGATGGTGGAGAGGGCAGTGATGGTGGTGATGGTGGAGATGGTGGTGGTGGAGATGGTCGTGATGGTGGAGATGGTCGTGATGGTGGAGACGGTGGAGAGGGCAGTGATGGTGGAGAAGACGGTGATGGTGGAGACGAGGACAATGCAGATGGAGCCAGCAGTCACCCTGGAAGATGCTGCTGCCCAGTGCCTTGTCGATGTGCAGTGAAAGATTAATCTTTTCATTGCTCATCTTGGCTACGAGCTAAGAGAGATTAAAATGCTTTAGTATGAAGTAAACAATATACATATTTTATGAAATACATTTCTCTGCCTGTTTAATTGTGGGATCTTCAATAGAGGCAGAAAGATTCACTGCTCACCACTGGCATGAATCAATAGGGTTTCAGCCTTCTGTCTCAGGAGGCCCCCTGACCTCTGGCTCCTGGGGCCTGCTGCAGGGAGACCAGTGCTTATACGATGTGGTCTTGGCAGCTTTCTTTCCTCTGTGCTCCTCTGTGGGCCCAGGCGTAAAAGTAAAATATCCACTTTTTATTGCTGAAGGCTTCTGAAGCCTGGTTTATCATAGGAGAGACTGCTGAATTCACAAGATAATTGTGGTTCACCAGGAAGTAAGGAGAAAAATCCTTAGGAGTGGTCATCCCAGCATCTCTAGTGGTCCTCCCAGAAGCCCTCTCATTGCCAGGACACGTCCATCCTTCCCCTGAACTCTTAATCTGCAGTGTAGGCATCCCAGTGCTAGGAGCTCTTAAGGTGGCTTCACATTGGGGCCTGCTGGGCTTCAGACACAGCAGTCCTGGCATTCTGCCAGGTGGTGTGTGGGTGATCACAGGTAGCCAGGCAGACTGTCAACACTGATAGGCAAAAGCTACTTCACAAGGTAGGTTTCCAGCAGCCTAATGGCCACTGGGGACCTCTTTCCTGGCTCCTGGAGCTGAGCCATGGGCCAGCTGGGCACCGATGTGCAGAGGGGGCTGGAATCCTACAAGAACCACTTCCCACCTCCCGAGCTCATGGAGGGCAAGTCAGCAAGCTGCCTGGAGACCAGCGGATGCCTGTAAACGGTAGCTGCACGAGTCAACAAATGAGGGTGATTTTTTTCAAAAGGAAGAAGGGAAAGGAGAGGACACATGAGCCACCGATCTTTGGAGCGTTCTATTCCTGGGAGCTCAAGCAAGGACTCAAGATGCCGCCCAGTTGGCAGAAGTGGCCACTCCCCTCCCTCCGTTCACAGCAAAGGCCTGCAGAGGCCCCGAGCTCCCTCCACCTTAGCAGGAATGTGGGCCCAGCCCTCCCCTGGGGCTGCCCTGGTGCCTCAGCTGGTAAAGAATGCGCCCACAATGCAGGAGACCCCCGCTTGATTCCTGGGTCGGGAAGATCCCCTAGAGAAGGATAGGCTACCCACTCCAGTATTCTGGCCTGGAGAATTCTGTGGACTGTATGGTCCACGGGGTCGCAAAGAGCCGGACACGACCGCGCAACTTCCACGTTCAGCCCTCCCCTAACGACCTACTCGAAGCCTCGTCTGCCTGTCACTTTAAGGAAGGTCCTGTCCTTTTAAGCAAACAGCCCTGGAGCCTAGAAAGGGCCGTCTGTGGATGATAGCCTGGCCTGGTGATGCGCGGCCCTCCTGCCAAGCCCGAGGGGCTTCCGGGGTCCAGACACTGCTGACATCCAGATGCCAGCACAGACGCCGCTGTGGGCGGCCCTGGCCTCGGTGCTGAGCCGCACATACGCACACGTGAGGCTGTGCTGCGCGGGTGCAGGGGGCTTGCTCTGCTGAAGGAGGGACTGGAGACCAGGAAGTCCAGAATGACCCTCCGTTTGCAGACAGTGGGACTGGAGAATTAGGACTGTCAGACCTGTGCTCAGACCCCGAGGACCACCCCAGAGTGACCCCCGAAGGGCTCGGGCCCCAAGGACCCCCCCCAGAGTGCTCCCCGAGGACCCCCCAGAGTGTCCCCAGAGAACCCCCCAGTGATCCCTGAGGATCCCCCCAGAGTGACCCCCGAGGACCTCCTCAGAATTCCCCCCAAAGTGCTCGGACCCCAAAGACCCCCTCAGAGTGACCCCCGA
>SJYQ01009590.1:134862-192038 GCA_006410935.1 Redunca redunca | reverse complement strand
CTTCATGGCAAATAGATGGGAAAACAATGGAAACAGTGGCTGACTTTATTTTGGAGGGCTCCCAAATCACTGCAGATGGTGATTGCAGCCATGAAATTAAAAGACACTTACTCCTTGGAAGGAAAGTTATAACCAACATAGACAGCATATTAAAAAGCAGAGACATTACTTTGTCAACAACAGTCTGTCTAGTCAAGGCTATGGTTTTTTCAGTTGTCATGTATAGATGTGAGAGTTGGACTATAAAGAAAGCTGAGCACCTAAGAATTGATGCTTTTGAACTGTGGTGTTGGAGAAGACTCTTGCAACTTCCTTAGACTGCAAGGAGATCCAACCAGTCCATCCTAAAGGAGATCAGTCCTGGGTGTTCTTTGGAAGGACTGACGTTGACGCTGAAGCTACAATACTTTGGCCACCTGATTCGACAGCTGACTCATTGGAAAAGACCCTGATGCTGGGAATGACTGAGGGCAGGAGGAGAAGGGGACGACCGAGGATGAGATGTTTGGATGGTATCACTGATTCAATGGACATAAGTTTGGGTGAACTCCAGGAGTTGGTGATGGTCAGGGAGGCCTGGCATGCTATGATTCATGGGATTGCAAAGAGTCAGACATGACTGAGTGACTGAGCTGAACTGACCTGAACCATACAGTCACAAGTTATCTTTGAATTTCATTACAGAAGCACTAATGAATCCTTCCAAACTAGGAAGCAAAAACAACAACTAGGCTTCACCTGAAAATAGGTATATATTTTATTAATGAACAACTAAAATTAATGTGGACCCTTATTATAATGCCATCTTCTTGGATTA
This sequence comes from Redunca redunca, assembly GCA_006410935.1. Classification (NCBI taxonomy): domain Eukaryota; kingdom Metazoa; phylum Chordata; class Mammalia; order Artiodactyla; family Bovidae; genus Redunca; species Redunca redunca. The sequence continues at coordinate 191,221 of SJYQ01009590.1, read as the reverse complement.
ATGGAGTAAAATGAAACAATTAAACTATGACAAGTCCAAAGACCAAGAAAACAAGCTTAAATGTCTGTGTCTGGAATGCTTTAAGTAAACTGGCCTTTAGTAAAAATGGAAGANAATGGAAGAAAGGCACCTTTCTATTGGATTATTTTTATTTTCAAATAACTCAGTTAAATGTCCCTTTTTAAAGTGGCTATTCTACCCTAAAGAAGAAGGAAATTAGTACACTATAGTAGAATTCTTCCATAACAAATAACTGCAGAAGTGGCTTCGTAAAACCAGTAATAGAAGCTATAGGGTGGATATAGCAGATATACATATGGTGAAAAGCTGGAGATCCTTGCAACGCTACTGCAAAATTTACTGTCTTTTTGTTTGGAAGGCAGATCACAAGTTTGCCAAACTCACAGATCTAGTCAAAACTATTGAAACAAGAGCAAAAGTATTAGCAGGTATTGGTTGTTGGTTGCTCCTTGTCACTTACAGTAAAATATTATAATAATGTAACTATTGTTAAGTATTACAACAACATGGATAAGAACTGGCTGGTTAACAAGGAGAAATACAGATGATACAAAGATTAAGGGCTTCAAAAATAAGCTCAGTAGATAAAATACAGAACTCTCAGATAAATTTGAATTTCAGATAACCAAAAAATAATTTAAGTATGATAATGCTCCAATTATTACATAGGATATGACAAATATATAAATGTTTATCTAAAATTCACTAAACTGAGCATCTTGAATTTGTATTTGCTAAATCTTGCATCCCTTTTCATAGAGTAGAGAAGCCAAACTGCCTCTGAACTGTGAAGTGATGAGATAAAGCTGAAAATCACTTTAAGCAATGAGATCTATTAAGAATTTTCACATAAAAATAGCCCTTTAGCAAATATTAGAACATAGGCTATATTTGCTATCATGACATAGCCCTTCAGCAAAAATAGAAATATGAGTGTTGTCATCCCATCAAATCTTACTATTTCAAGTAGTCTCAAGATAATAACATAAATGAAGGCAAGGAAGTAAAGAAATAAATCTGGTGTCATAAGCATGACCAGAAAAGAATTTGGTTATTATGTAGCTACTGACATATACAGACAACTAAAAGCAAAAGGATCAGAAACCTTCTAAGTTTTCAAGGAACTTATACTGCAAAGTGACCACAAACTTGCACTGAAAGGGTCTGGGACTGAGCCAACCATAAAGTGAGCCCCAGTTGGGCAAACTTGTACCAGGAGGAAGGAGACGTTTTAAAGCTCTAACTGTCTGCTTAGAACATCAACTGAAACACCCACTTCAGAGTGGCCATCTGAGTATATTGAACAAGAAAGAACTCCTCACAGAGGGCAAATCTGGAGCCATGAAAAATAATGGTGAAGAAAGCTCCTTCCAGAGAGTATGACTTTGATCTATTCAAGGAACTTTCTTAACTTTCAGATCAAGGTGTCTTGACTATACATGCCCACCAGGCTTTCATCAATAACTGCTGCTATGGAAGAGTAACTGCTGTGATTTTCTAGTCTTCTCTTTTTAATGGCAATTTTTATTGTGTTTAATCTCTCCCTACTCCACCTCTATCTATTATGTACTTGGCAGGAGGGAGCAGCATTATAACTTGCCTTTTATTTCATAAAATCACTGGGCTGCAAGGACCTGGTGGACAGAAATGCACATCATCCAGAGGTCCTGGACTTTGAGTTGAGTGTAGCAACCAAGTGGACTTTGAATTTACACATTAAGGAAACATATAAGATGCTTGTTTTGTAAGACAAAGACTGTTCATAGATATTTGGTGGTCAAAGGGGAAACCACTGAGGTTGCTATCTGTCCAAATCTATTCTCTTCTTGAACTCATGGCTGCACCACATGTATTAGTCTCTCTCTCACATTGAAGCATGACCATAAATTTTCTCCAGCAGGCAGTGAGCGTAAGAGGTATATATACTTTCTAACTCAGAAAGCTCTGGGCTTTAGAACCTTTCTTGTGTGTTCCTCCATGCTTTTACAGTTGCACTGGGCAGGAATTTTTCTTGGAAGCCAGTAGCTGGAGCTGGATCAGCCATTTCAGTACAATCCCTTAGCTTAACCATAAGAAACCTAGTAGTAGTTTAGTCACAAAGTCCTGTCGACTCTTGCGACCCCACAGACTGAGCCTGCTAGGCTTCTCTGTTCAAGGGATTCTCCAGGCAAGAATACTGGAGTGGATTGCCATTTCCTTCTCCAGGGGACCTTCCCAACCCAGGAATAGAACCCACATTCCCTACATTGCAGGCAGATTCTTTACCGACAGAGATACATGGGAAGCCCAAGGAACCTAGAACGTCACTATGTAATCTTCGTGAATGCGAAGTAATCATCTTTACTCTTTAAGTCACTGAATTACTGTTGAGTCTACTCAATAATATAGGGTACAAGTGTGAAAGTGTTAGTTGCTCAGTTGTGACCTACTCTTTGTAACACCATGGGCTGTAGCTTGCCAGCCTCCTCTGTCCATGGAATTTTCCAGGCAAGAATGCTTGAGTAGGTAAGCCATGCCCTTCTCTAGGTGTGAGGAAATTAATAAGATGGCACAAACCAGGTCTCTCACCCCATGTTCTGTAAACAATGACTTTGCACGGTTGTGCAACAGCAGAGATTGCATATAGCATTGCACATGTGCTTCAGGAGGTACTTGCTTGGCCACACACTACTTTTGTTCTTAAGTATATGTAAGTTTCACCTGGAAAAGTCCTAAGGGGTTTTATGTGTTTATGTTATGTTATGTTATATGTGCTGCTACTGCTGCCTTGCCAACCAGGAGAGAATAAGTGTGTCTGCAGTTCCCATGGCTCCTAACATTTTCTTCCAGCTTACCTGCTCAAGCCTTGACTACCAGATGTTCAGAGAACAGTGCACACAATGAGACATAGGGAGACCACTGGTACTGTGAACAGGATAGGTGATACACCAGGGGATCTTCCTGGCCCAGGAATTGAACCCAGGTGTTCCGCATTGCAGGCAGATTCTTTATTGTCTAAGTCATCAGGGAAATCTACTTTTCATGTTTCCTGGGGTGGGGGTGGGGGCAGAGATAAAAACCCTGCAAAAGTATACAACTTTTGACCTCTCCTTACTCTTCCCCTTCCCACTACATCCCAAGCAAGGGATAGTGATTTATCTTAATGGTGAGTTTGGGAAAGAAAACCAGACGTGTTCACCTCAATTCTTCCTCTCATCTTTCTCTTTGTCAATCTGGGTAGGGGATGGGGGGGACACTCTCACCTTAGCAGGACAGACTATGCTCCATATTGAATTTCTACAAAATGGGGTAGTATTGTTATGCCCAGAGTCCGAGTCCCCAAAACTGAGAGAATAAGACATCCACAGCAATGCAAAAACATAAAGGGGTTTTATTACTAGCCCAAGCTAGGGCTCCCATCTCATCCAGCACAGTGGAGTCTTGATGAGAGCCCCGAGCTCTGAATTACAGCTGCTTATATACAGGTGGTCTTTTGTCTGAGCAATAGTGTAGTTGGCGTTTAGTGATTGACTCAACCTTGGGTTATCAGGGACCTTGGTGTCATCAGGGACCTTGGTGGGGCTTCCTAGAATTATGACTCATGCTTACAAGAACCTGAGGCTTAGGCCTAGTGTGGCCTGTTGAGCCTGTCATGGCTTGGGTCAGGTCCCAACAGTATTAACTCAGGTAATGTTAGCAAGTTCTTGCGGCTGTGTATCCAAGTCATGATTTTCAAAAATAGCTTCTATTGATAACAAAAATGGCATTTTAATCTCCATTTATGTGAGCCTTTTGGCTATATTTCAAATGACACTGAACTTGAGTAAATAGATGTGGTAGTATTTCTTGACACCTCTAAAAAAAGTTTGAGGTTAAAACAAAACAAAACAAACAAAAAAATCTGTGAATGTTTCCTGAAGTAACAAAATAGCTCTCCCAAATAAATTTTCTTTGCTCCTCCCCCAACTTAATCTGTCATTTTTACCACCCATGATCTTCAAGTTGCACTTAGCTGACCAGGGATAAAAGCATGGTAGAATCTGCAGACCAGTTCTATTTCTGAAGTNTCCACGACTAGCCAGCTCCTCCTTTAGCTCCCTTTCTGCCTTGCACAGCCCCCCTTCGCCCCCAGAAATGAGGCGCTGAAGGGGGAGTTGCAAGTGAATGGCATCAACTTTCCTCTCGCCTTTCTCACCCTGTTCCTGCTGTGATATTCCTGCTACACGTTTTCTGGATTCTTCATCACCACGGAAGGCAGAACTAGGCTGACAAAGACTTCTCTGGAGGGAAGAGAGGGGTTTGGAAGTCATATTAGGACCAGAAGTAGACAAGTGGTCCTCGCCAGTTGACCCAGTGGCTTTTGCGGCTGACTTCACTCTAGAATCTTCTTAGTTCCTCCTAAGGTGGTCCGTTTGAGCTCTTGCATCTAACTATGCCTTGTGTCTCATTCTGGCAAGGGGAATAAACTGCGAGTCTCCTCCTTGGTTTTGCTTCTCTCTACCATGCTCATTTTTCTCTTCTTTTTTTAATGTTTGTTTTCATACAGGATTATTTTGTTTTTCTGTACTTAATACATAAATGTCACATCAGTCACATTTTACAGCTGACTAATAGAACAATTTAGGTAGGGTTGAATTTGCAGAAATTGAGTGACTAATACTGGGAGTTGATATCATGAAAGGGGTAAGGTTTTTTTTTTAATTGAAATTCCAGTAGTCATGTATGGATGTGAGAGTTGGACTGTGAAGAAGGCTGAGCACCAAAGAGTTGATGCTTTTCAACTGTGGTGTTGGAGAAGACTCTTGAGAGTCCCTTGGACTGCAAGGAGATCCAACCAGTCCATTCTGAAGGAGATCGGCCTTGGGATATCTTTGGAAGGAATGATGCTAAAGCTGAAACTCCATTACCTTGGCCACCTCATGCGAAGAGTTGACTCATTGGAAAGATTCTGATGCTGGGAGGGATTGGGGGCAGGAGGAGAAGGGGACGACAGAGGATGAGATGGCTGGATGGCATCACTGACTCGATGGACGTGAGTCTGAGTGAACTCCGGGAGTTGATGGACAGGGAGGCCTGGCATGCTGTGATTCATGGGGTCGCAAAGAGTTGGACATGACTGAGCGACTGAACTGAACTGAAGAGTTGATTTACAATGTTAATTTCTGCTGTATAGCAAAGTGACTTAGTTACACATACATTAATATATAGTCTTTTTCATACTTTATTCCATTATGGTTTATCACAGGATATTGAATATAGTTCTTGTGCTATACAGCAGAACCTTGTTGTTTATACATCTTGTATGTAATAGTTTGCATCTGATAATCCCAAACTTTCAAACCATCCCTTCCCACGTCTACCTTGCCAATCACAGGTCTGTTCTCTATAAATCTGTTTCTGTTTCATGGCTAAGATCATTTATATCATATTTTAGTTTGCACATTAAGTGATGTCATGTGACATTTCTCTTTCTGACTACACTTAATATGATAATCCCTAGGTCCATCCATGTTGCTTCAAATGGCATTATTTCCTTCTTTTTTTATGGCTGAGTAGAACTCCATTGTATATCTGCACCATATCTTCTTTATCCTTTCATCTGTCAATGGACATTTAGGTTGTTTCCATATCTTGGCTATTATGAACAGCACTGCTATGAACATAGGGGAGCACTGTGTCTTTCTGAATTCAAGTTTTGTCTGGATATATGCCCAGGATTGGGATTGCTGGATCGTATGGCAACTGTATTTTAAGGGTTTTGTTTTGTTTTAGCTCACATCTTTTTTTTTTAATTTATTTTTAATTGGAGTATAATTGCTTTACATTGCTGTGTTGGTTTCTGCTGTACAATGTGAATCAGTATAGGTATACATATATCTCCATCCTCTTGAGCCTCCTTCCCATCCCTATTTTTAGTTTTGTGAGGAACCTCTATACTGTTTTCCATTGTGGCTACCCTATTTACATTTCCACCAACAGTGTAAGAAGGTTCCTTTTCCTCCACACCCTGTCCACATTTGTTATTTGTAGATTTCTTAATGACGACCATTCTGACCAGTGTGAGGTGGTACAAGTTAAGATTCTGACACCAAGAAGTGAGCCATGACCTTTGTTGGGTGGATGTTAGTCAGGGAAGTTTCCAGAGAATGTATAGCTTTAACTCAGATTTTGCTAAATGGTTATAACTGAAGAAGTGTGTTCTGGGTTGAATTAAGAAAGTTCAGAGGAAAGGTGAATATTGTAGTATGATTCTGTAACAGGAAGAGGGTGGAGCAAGGCTATCCTTGACTGAAACGGTGGGTATTTGGGTAGAATGGAGATGCAATGGAGTGAGGGTGAGGGCTTCCACATTTTCTGTGGGTCACAGGAACCAAAAAACCTGGTCCAGTTTTTGTTTTAGACAGCTCTGTTTAGGTGGACTAGAGACAAGGGTCAGTTTGGAGACTTAACAATTTAGGGCAAAGGGGTCAGCTTTTCACCTCAAAGTATAAATTTGTGTACACCCATTGTTGTTGTTCAGTCACTAAGTCGTGTCCAACTCTTTGCCACCCCATGAACCGCAGCATGCCAGGCCTCCCTGTCTGTCACTATCTCCCAGAGTTTGCCCAAGTTCATGTCTATCGAACTGGTAATGCTATCCAACAATCTCATCCTCTTCAGCCCTCTTCTCCTTTTGCCTTCTGTCTTTCCCAGCATCAGGGTCTTTTCCAATGACTTGGTTCTTCACATCAGGTGGCCAAAGTATTGGAGCTTCACCATCACCCAAAGCTCTAGTTGGCATTAGCTGTGATGAGATGGGAGTTTTACTGAGGCAGTGAGGAAACAGCCTGACATTTTGAGGTAGTGGGTACTGCCAGGGAGTTCAGGCTTATTGGAAGGGGTGTGCCTCACAGCGGCGGGGTGGTGGGGGCTGCGTTTGGCAGCTTTCAGCCACTGAACACATGAAGTTGGAACAGGGGAGCACGAGTGGGATTAAAGAAAGGGTGGAGAGGACAAAGATGGCTCACATCATGAATCAGCCTGGGGTTGGTGGCAGCTGTATTGATGGGGGTTGTTCTACCGTGGGATTGTTGAGCAGTCTCAGAAACCAGAGTTACAAAGGCGTGACATTTCCTGAACATTTGTCCTTGTTCTTATTCTTGTCAATGTGTCCAGGAAGGAGTCTGAGAATGAGAGAACAACTAATTTGGAGAGTAAGTAATCAAGCATTTATGGCGGCAGTCCCCTGTGGTGACTCGTTTGATTATAGAAGCAAGAGGCAGTAGTTTACAATTGTAAAGCACAAGGCTTCACTCCCAGAAAGACCTGACTTCCTGGTAGGGGGAAAATGAGCTAGCAGGTTAGAGAGGTCACAAGGGAAGTTACCCCATAGCATGGAAAACTGAAAAATGACTTGTTATATCCCTTGTCATAGGTCTAGGTTGTTTAAAATCAAATCCATCTGTTCACTTCACACCCTTTGTCCTACTTCCTTGCTGCAGTCCATAGTGGATTACTCCATTACTTTAAAAACTGGCTGCCCTTACAATAAGCCAGTAACTTATTTTGTGGTTAACTGTATCAGGATATTCTGGAACATGACCAATACTTAATTTCTCTCTCTCTGTCTCTCAGATGACCTTCTTAGTTCATTTAGTGTGGCACATTGGCTGAGAATTTTTACATCTCCTTCACAAAGCACAGTCTTTACAGGTTCTGAAGTGATGCAGGTAGGGGAAAAGACTTCCGTCACTCTACTAGGCCTTCCTCTCCAGGTATAACCTACAGGCATTCATTTGCCTCCCATTTGCCATACATTACAAAAGACTTCCTGGCTCAATTGATTCCATTTATGATCTCCAAATCTTAATTTCAAATGAAGCTTGCTCCTTTTCAGAAAAGAATTATCTTCTATGCAATAAACTAGAGTCCCCTGAGGCATGCATTTGAGAGGTATTGATTCCCTTAAGGTCTTCTAACCCATTAAAATATGTACAGTATTTCTGGTTAACTAATGGATCATTGGAAAAATGGGATTGCATGCAAGATATAATTCAAAGAAATGAACTGGGGGTTGTTGGCCAATCCATTCATGGAACATTTGCTGATTGGGAAAATATTTTATTTTTTTTGGCTTAATCCTTTGCCAGACCACACAGACTAGTGAAAGTTGTTATTTTTGATTTGTTGGACCTAATTCTGAAGACACAGCAGCAATGGAATTTGTGATTTTGTCACTGCTCCTGATTAAGAAATGACTGGCTGGCATTTAAACTCAGTTGGATCTGCACAGTTCGTGGATATTCCTTCCTTGTTGAGTGCAAGCTATTGCTAGATGTTATCTTGCATTCACTCCTATCTTCTGAACGGCCAAACATTTTGGAAATGTAATATTTATGAAATCGGATATTAAAATGGCAAGTGGTTTAAAGCTAAGGAATGGGTGTTGAAAGATCCCAGCACAGGCGCTCACAGTAATTTTAACATTTTTCATTACTGAGGTAATTAAAAAATTCCTTAGGGCTGAATTATAGTAAAATTTTATGTATCTTTCTACTAAGCATAAACTAATTTTCTTTCCCACTGGACAGCCTTAATTTAAGTAGGAAATATTTTTAATCCTATCTCATTTATTCATATTATGAAAAATTACAAGCCTTACTAATTTTATTCAACATTATTTCTTTCTAAATATTCTTAGATTCAGTAACTGATATGCATTTAGTATTAAAGTTTAAGCAGAAATGAAAGATGGAATTTTTGTCTCACCAGTGACCTTTTCTAGTTCATTTCTAATTCTTGGGTTTTCTCAGAAAAGTCATAGTTCTGAACACAGTGTTTAAGTCCCTGAAAGTCATGAAAATACTTCCATACATTTTTCTTTTTAACTTTGTAATTGAGGAATATACAAAATGCTGTGTGATCTTGGACAAGTCCTTAACTTATCTAAAAAATTTAATGAACTATATTCTCTTCCTTACTTAATTCCTGAAGCAGCAAGTGAAATGCTGGGTCAAGCCCTTTGACTCTTTCAAGCCACAAGGTGCCATTTTGTATCTTATGATTCTAGTGGTATGAATTTTAGCATTCACTTTTCTGATAGTTACATAAACAGAGAAGTGAATGTAGCATACAAGAATTGGTGCAGAATCTGATTAAAAGCTATTATGTCTGGCTCAGGTGGTAGAAAATCTGCCTGCAATGCAAGAGACCCGGGTTCAATCCATTTTTAGGAAGATATCCTGCAGAAGGGAATGGCAACCCACTCCAGTATTCTAGCCTGGAAAAACCCATGGACAGAGGAGGTTGGCAGGGTACAGTCCATGGGGTCACAAAGAGTCAGACACGACTGAGTGACTAACACAATAATATGTCTAGAAATGACAAGAAGGAACTGAAGATATTCATTCATGGAGCAATAATATTCCATAATGGCTTATCCATTTGAAATTTATGCCCAAGAGAAGTGCAATGACAGAGGTAGAGAAGAGGGAGGTTGAAGAGAAAACACTCTTCTCAGTGCTTGGGCCGAATCTTTGTGGAAACTTGAGACCTGGGAGAAGCTTTGAACTTCTCAGAGATGGCTTGGGCAGCAGGGAATGTAACATCCATTGCCAGCTTAGGAGTAGAAGGAAGAGCTGTCATTTCTTTCAAGCCTCCCCACTGCAAGGTGCAGGCCATTATGGGGTGGGTTTCACAAGCATTACCTCCTGTGACCTTTACAACTGCTTGCGCTACAACAGATAAGGACATAGAGTGTTCCGACTAGGTCGCATGGTTCAGTTCCTATTGCTCATAAGACTAAAGTGTGGTTATAAATGGAAGACCCTTTCTCTTGCTTTTTCCACTATGTATCATTGCTGTCCTTAGAGATTTGCTGTGGGTATGCATGTGGTGTCCATTCCACCCTTCTCACCCCATAACTATCCCAGGGGTTTTCAAAACTAGCTCTGCAGGAGAATCTAATAAGCAGATGCTGGGGTCTTTGCTCATACCTGCTCAGTTGGAACCTTCTCTGGTGGGAACACATGGTGTCTGGTTTATACAAGGCGTTATTTGTGTTTTATTTAAGGGGCCGAAGTCAATCAGTATATATGGAGGATTATTATGGGCTCAATGAATCCTTGGGATTAAAAACACATTCTGTCTTTAAGGCTCATGGTCATCAAAACAAGCCTTGGGGATAGGAACAAACACAGATAATGAACTTTACAATTGCACAACCAGCAAGTGAAAGCGACAATTTAAAGCAGAGATCTTACTTGAACCTTTCTGATTTCTTTTGAGTGAATCTCTCCTTCCTGTCCTCCAGTACCATAGACTGTATTCTGCTTAAATCAAATCCGAAAATCCCAGAATCCCAAAAGTTCCACACCAAAGCATATTCCTTTTCCCCATTAGAGGGCTTGCTTTTTGCTTACCTTTATACATACCTGATGTGCTATGAGCTGATAAAGAAAGCATCATAACACTACTTCTGGAGGCACTGGGAAATTTTGTAGAGACTACACAGTCCTTCCAGCCTTATCTAGCCCAGAGAAATGGGAGGTGTTTCTGCTTCAGTTTTACTGATCTGTGAAGAGCAGGTGCTTCCTAATTTTTAGGAAGTGATTGGCAATTAGCCTTCCTGGAATATATTTTTTAAAACCATACCTAGCTTAAGTTTTTGGCAATAACTATCATTTAGTAATGGGATTCATTAACTAGGAATTCTGCTTGTGTCTCTGGCACTTACTCTGCTCAACACCCTTTGCTGTGTGGGCCCCTGTAACCCTAAGGCTGGTCCCAACCTTCTTAAGCTGAGGTGAGGGTGTAATTACCCTGATATTATGGTGCTATCAGTTTAATCATTACAATCTAGACTGTGTTGTCCAAAAATTTATACTTTGTGTCATTTTTCTTCTGGGGTGGGGGGGCAGCTTATCGGATTTTAGTTCCCTGACCAGGAATGGAACCTGGGCCCTTAGCAGTGAGAGTGCGGAGTCCTAACCACTGGACCACCAGGGAATTCCCTGTATCTTTTTCAAGTGATAGTCTCTAGATGCAAGTGACAAGAGTACCCTGGTTCCTCTTTCCATACTGATCTTCTCAAATAGAACCACTTTAAGAAAGCAGAGCTGACTCTGACTCTCTGCTGTTTATCCACCTGCACTATTTAACTCCAAATGAGTTTTTCTGCTTCTCACCTCAGCTTGCTTTTGCAGGCAGTCTGTTCCTCCTTTCTTCAAAAGTGCCATTCAGACAGCTGTGGAAAAGTGTCTTCCAGTTAGTTCATCTGTTTGCATGTCTGGTTGCTAGATTATGAAATCCCCAGCAGCAAGGGATTTGCTGAGCAGTGGTCTCATTCACTTTACTGCCACGCCTGGCAGAGTGGGTCTTTTGTAAATTAATAAAAACAAAAATGTGTGAGTGGGTACAGTGACTAGTTGTTTCTTTAATCATTTTAATTTCCTTCTCTTGTCTTTTCTAACTCTTTTAGGTTGAACCTGTATGACTTAGTAATAAGGAAAAAAATATTTAAATTAAAATATGGGTGTTTATGTTTAATTCTATGAAAGTGTTAGGGGAAGCACAGTGATTGAAACCACCCACCCTGGCCAGGCACCATAGTAACTATTTGCATGAGTTGTTTTACAACAGGAGGTCCTGGTAAGGAACATGGAACTAATAAGCCTCCACCAACTGTGTGGATCACAATAAACTGTGGAAAATTCTGAAAGAAATGGGAATACCAGACCACCTGACCTGCCTCTCAAGAAATCTATATGCAGGTCAGGAAGCAACAGTTAGAACTGGACATGGAACAACAGACTGGTTCCAAATAGGAAAAGGAGTACGTCAAGGCTGTATATTGTCACCCTGCTTATTTAACTTCTATGCAGAGTACATCATGAGAAACGCTGGACTGGAAGAAACACAAGCTGGAATCAAGATTGCCGGGAGAAATATCAATAACCTCAGATATGCAGATGACACCACCCTTATGGCAGAAAGTGAAGAGGAACTAAAAAGCCTCTTGATGAAAGTGAAAGAGGAGAGTGAAAAAGTTGGCTTAAAGCTCAACATTCAGAAAACAAAGATCATGGCATCTGGTCCCATCACTTCATGGGAAATAGATGGGGAAACGGTAGAAACAGTATCAGAGTTTATTTTGGGGGGCTCCAAAATCACTGCAGATGGTGACTGCAGCCATGAAATTAAAAGACGCTTACTCCTTGGAAGAAAAGTTATGACCAACCTAGATAGCATATTCAAAAGCAGAGACATTACTTTGCCGACTAAGGTCCGTCGAGTCAAGGCTATGGTTTTTCCTGTGGTCATGTATGGATGTGATAGCTGGACTGTGAAAAAGGCTGAGCGCTGAAGAATTGATGCGTTTGAACTGTGGTGTTGGAGAAGACTCTTAAGAGTCCCTTGGACTGCAAGGAGATCCAAATAGTCCATTCTGAAGATCAACCCTGGGATTTCTTTAGAAGGAATGATGCTAAAGCTGAAACTCCATTACCTTGGCCACCTCATGCGAAGAGTTGATTCATTGGAAAAGACTCTGATGCTGGGAGGGATTGGGGGCAGGAGGAGAAGGGGACGACCCAGGATGAGATGGCTGGATGGCATCATGGACACGATGGACATGAGTCTGAGTGAACTCCGGGAGATGGTGATGGACAGGGAGGCCTGGCGTGCTGTGATTCACGGGGTCGCAAAGAGTCGGACACGACTGAGCGACTGAACTGAACTGAACTGAACTGGAAGAGTTCAGAAAAGGTCAAAATGAGACACCACATGTCTGACCACCTCCCAGAATCCTCCTCTCTGGCATCCATCTTGGCTGAACAAGGCGTGCACCACCAGGAAGGACTCTGAGTCAGAATGATTGGCTAAAGACAACCCGAAAACTAATCCCATCACCATAAAACCTGAGCCTGCAAACCATGTGGCAGAGCTGTTCTGGGTTCCCTCACCCTGCTGCTCTCCACCCAGGTGCCCTTTCCCAATAAAATCTCTTGCTTTGTCAGCACAAGTGTCTCCTCTGACAATTCATTTCTGAGTGAAAGACAAGAGCCCAGTTTCGGGCCCTGGAACGGGGTCCTCCTTCCTACAAGAAAAACATTTCCACTGCTATATTAAACTATTAACTTTTAAATAAGCAGTCTAGACAAAGCATAAAGCAGCCTTGTGGGCATGCTTTACAGATGTTTATATTATTGTTGAAATACATTTGACTGTGCACAAGCACATGGACCTGTTTGAAAGAAGAAATAGTCTCTCTGTGCTCGCCCAAAGATTTCAACCTGTTACCCATTCCTTTTTGATTTTTCTTTCCAACTTTCCTATCCCATCACTTAAAACTGTTTGGTGTAGCCCTAAACCCTTAAACAGAAATTATTGAATGCTAATAATTTCTGGTAAGCAATTTAGAAAACGTTTAAGTCACTAATATATATGTGATTCCCCTTTTTATTGCAATTTCCAGGGAAAGTGCTACAGAGTGATATGTGGCAATAACAAATTCAGAAGGAAGGGAATATGAAATTCAGCGAGCAGCGTGAATGATTTGCTGTTAGCATGGGGCCCAATAACACTACAAAGCTATAAACTCTGTCGATCTAGATTGCCCAGTTAGGTGGCAGAGATGCAATTTGTCTTTTCTGAAGCCGCCTGCTGTTTGCTAGCTCCATCTCCTGTCACAGCCTATTAGCTCCCCAAGAAAATTGGTGGGAAATTGCCTGCAGATTGTAGGAAATTGCATCTCCAGGCCCTGGAAAAAATGTAGGATAGCACAACACTGACCCTCCCAGAGCAGCTATTAATACAGCAAAGAGTGACCTTTGACTCGCTGGGAAACGACTTTGCTATTTGCTGAATAAAGTCTGTATTATGTGTGGCTGAAGGGAGGTGCAAATGATTATCCTGGGGAGGCTTGCAACCAACCTGCTTTTAAAAGACTAAATATTAGTTAGAAGATCTGTTTTTTGTTTGTTTACTTGTTTGTTTTAGGTGCGGAGGGCTTGAGTGCTGTGGCTCTGCGGGGAGAAAACGGTCTAGTTGATTGTTTTTGAAAGCACCTTTTCCCTGAGTTAAAAAGAAGTAAATCATCTCAAGGAAATGCTCATGAAGCTCTCAGGCAAGAATCCAGGAAGTGAATCTTTCAAAGATAAGATTAAAAGACAAAGATGAGCCCATCAGGGCCCTGGTTTGTTTTCCCCTTGGTGCTGCTGCGCATACCCCTGGGGCTTCCCTGCCCCTCTTCCTAATTGCGTTTTACAGTTCCGTCTATTTCCACTCACTTCTGAATTATTTTCTTTATAGACCATCCCCAGAAGTTCAGACATCAAGATAATTCAGTGTTCCACAGGGGTACATATTGTGCATATTTTAAGCATCATTAACTTTATGTTACAAAAAAAAAAAAAATCAAGATCCTGACATGGTATTTACAGGCTTGCAGTTCTACCTAGAAGGATCTGAGCTCCCATTTACAAGCAGCAGTTTTGGAGAGGAAGAACAGCAGTTTAGCTGCTCGGAATGAGTCAGATGCCCTCATTACCTCCGAATCCTAAACATTGTCCCCTATTCCCACCCTCTCCCTCATTGCTGGGTTGGTCACCTTTAGTGCTCTTGGGAGCAAAATGAGATGGCAGGACACAGATCGTTATCGCTATAAAGTAAGATCTAAGCCATATTAACAAAGAGAAACCCCGTACAGGGAGAAAAAACACCAGTGGTATCTCCAAATTTTTACATGACAGAATGTATTGCCCATTCACTTATGTGCTTTTAAGATCAAAATTGCTGTTTGACACCTTAGCTTCTCTTTCCTTGTAACAACTGCATTGTTATTCCCTTTATGATTTGTGCAGATTAAAAAAAAAAAAAAAAAGAGTCTCCTCTCATCCCTTTGCAGGGTTGAGAGGTATTTTTTAGATCTGCTGCCTTTTTACATTTGTTTCTTACTTCTAGAGAGAAAAGTATTGGACACTAGGTCGTATCAGAGTGCCCTGAATTTAGTCTGAAAATTTCTTTTTTCTTTTTTTTTTAGACTGAAAATTTCAGAGCTTTTGAATGGGCTCTGATGCTCTACCTGTACGGTCTTGGGTGATTTTTTTTTAAGCTTCTTGAGTCTGAGTTTCACGCTCTAAAAAACAACGGATGTTCTTTAAGAACCCTTTGAGATTTAAATTCTGTGATAAAGGGTAGAGACCTGGAGATTGAAAACTGAGCTGCTGCTCTTCTTCCTGCCTACTTGTGGGCTTTTCTTTGACTGATTGTTCTTGAAGAAGGGGTTCTGCTTGGTCAAAGAATATATTTTGGAGTCTACAAGCACCCAGTATGCAACTGGCTAGCTTATCAAACATTGTATATCAAGTGAATACTTGCTTATGACTATTAGAAGAGCCTGAAGAAGTTCTTAAGACATGATCCCTGGGGGTATACTGACTACCAGGGTGAGTGGATATCACATGGCAGAAGGCCCATCACAGGACAGCTGCTAGACAGTGGAACTTAGGTATAGAGTCCATATGTATGGACATTATAGGATATGGGAAGGAATATCAACTGAGGTACTGTTAACCTGAAAATATTACATTAAGTAAAAAAAAAAAAGACAAAAGTTACATACTATACAATACCATTTGTATGATGTATTTCATACATCCATAAAAACAAAAGCAGATTAGCGGTGGCCAGACACTTGATGCGGAGAAGGCAATGGCACCCCACTCCAGTACCCTTGCCTGGCAAATCCCATGGACGGAGGAGCCTGGTGGGCTGCAGTCCATGGGGTTGCTAAGAGTCGAACACGACTGAGCGACTTCACTTTCACTTTTCACTTTCATGCATTGGAGAAGGCAATGGCAACCCACTCCAGTGTTCTTGCCTGGAGAATCCCAGGGACGTGGGAGCCTGGTGAGCTGCCGTCTATGGGGTTGCACAGAGTTGGACACTACTGAGGCGACTTAGCAGCAGCAGCAGCAGACACTTGATGATATGCAGGATGCGATATGTAATGGTTTGGGGTTTTCACTTCAGGAAGATGAGCATGTTTTAGAACTAGATAGAGGTGATGGTTGAACAACTTTGTGAATGTACTTAGTGACACTGAATTGTACACTTTTAAATGGTTGATTTTACTGTGAATTTTACCTCAATCAAAGAAAAAAGTCTACCTAAATTGAGAAATAAAGGAACAAATACCAGAGTATATAATTACTTAAAATTTAAAAGAGAGATTTTAGCACAAACAATATCTTGCCACAACACAAATCACCCTATAACCCTTCTTATTGGCCTTTTCCCACTCTAATCTTTGACCATAATGATGATTTGAGAAATGACTGGAAGTTCTGATGTACCAGAACTCTAAATAACCCCACAGCTTCAAAAGCCAATGCTAGGACTGATTGTGCAATATTTCCATATTCAGATAATTTGTGAATATCATTTTTCCTACATATTTTGTCAAAATCCAATTCAGGTGCCATATCTTTTTTAAAAGGTTTCCAATTTGAGCTGAAAGAGATCTCTGCCTCCTCTGATGAATGGCATCTGCCGGCCTTTTTAGGGCTTTACTCACTTCCTATCTTGATTATGGTTACTTATTTTTCCAACATGCTTTACCTCCCTTACTGGAGGCCGGAATCCCAGCTCCCTCACCTTTGTGTCCTCCCAGACAGCAGGGCAGTGCGTACTCAGCAAACATTTGAGCTCTGGCTCTTATTTTCTTCTCCACCTGGAATGTGCTTTGCAGAATTCCATGGCAGTTTCTTCCTTCCTTCTACTTAGCTGCTGGGTTTTGTAAGGGAAGCTCCCATTCCTTATTCTTAGTTGAGATTCAGAGTGGGTGAAACGCCTTCTGGTATGATGCCACCCCTCCAGCCAGCTTCACGGGTGGTCCTATCTGCATAGTCCATATCTGAGAATCCTTCTACAGAGATGGCAGACTTGGGCCCATGTAAACCTGAAGCCAAGGGCTTCCCAGCTGGCTCAGTGGTAAAGAATCCACCTGCCAAGCAGGAGATGTGGGTTTAATCCCTGGGTAGGGAAGATCCCCTGGAGAAGGAAATGGCAACACCCACTCCAGTATTTTTGCCTGAAAAAATCCCATGGACAGAGAGAGGAGCCTGGATGGGTAAAGCCCATGGGGTCGCAAAGAGTAGGACATGACTGAGTGACTAAACAATAAGACCTGAGGCTGAAGGTGACCATTTGCCATGGTGTGGGGAGAGCTTGCCTGGGAATAAAGCTAACAAGAAGAAAAGCAGGCCAGGCAGTGGAGAGAGACTGATTCTGGGAATGTTGTTTTGACACCAGGATTCCAGCAATGGGGAGCCAAGTTTGCCCTGGACTTTTCAGTTCAATTAGCCAACTTTCCCCTCTTTTTTTGCTGAGACCATTAGAGTTGGGTTTCTTCCTCTTTTCTTTGAAAGAGTCTTGTCTGATATATTCTTGGTATCTCTTCACTGTGTTCAAACCATCTTGCAAGGCTTGGGTAAAATCAGATGTTCTCTGGGAAGCCCTCACATCTCTTCTTATATTTTTATTTATTCACCCTGCTATTTATTATACTACTTTGAACAGAGATTTATTGAGCATTAGAACAAAAGTAGATATGTAAAAGAATAAGATTGTTTTTGCTTTTAGGGAGTGATATTTAAAGAAAATATATTTAGGCAATTTTATATAGTTTATATCTCCCTTAATCCTTATATTAGTCTTGTGAGGTGAATACTGCCACCTGTATTTTATAGATGGTAAAACTGGGAATCAGAGGTTATACAATTACTCAGTTGCATAAGCCCATGGTTTGAACATTTGGACTCCAACTTGAAATTCTGTTTCCTTTGTCCTTCCAATGCAGTTTGTCTTACATTATGTATTTTTTGTCTTCTCCACTAGACTCTGGGTCCTGTAAGGGCAGGGACTGCGGCTTCCTTATTTTTCACCCATATATTTTAGCAGAGTCTCTTGATGATAGAATTCAGGTTTTGTTTTGTTTTTTGGTGTCTTGATGGATATCTGAGTGAATAATTTGTGTTCTCTGAAACCCAAACCAGAATTCACATCTCCAGTTTCAAGGGAGCTGGAAATGCCATACTGCTCTTTCTGAAGCTCAGAATACTGTACAACCATCTATTTCCTCTGAGCGGTCACCCCCACAACACAACCATCTGTGGAGCCACTAGGACTCACAGTCAATGAAGATTTACCATTTCAACTTGAGGGCCATTCACTTGCAAAGTCATAGCTATAAAATTTTCAAAATGAAATATTTTAAACATATTGTTTGAGATTATGGTCCCTTTCCATGCAAACCTTCTTTCCACTGTTCTTTCTCTTGCATAGGGTCACATTAGAAAGGCCATAAGTATCGTGGATCCAGCTAAGAGGAGTTGGGTTGGGGGTAGAATTTAGTGAGATGTGTTTATTTGTTTCACAGTCACTTCCAGAAGTGTATCATGGGTGTTTATTTAGAAGGAGAATTAGCCTAGGTGTTCAGCTGTGGGAAGGCTTCCAGGAACTCTCCTATTGCCAGTTGGCTACTTAGTGTTGTGCTGTGAAGGTGTGGGGAAGGAGTTACCTTGCAACAAGAATGCATTTCATAGCCCAGCACTGTAAGAATATGAGAAATGGAGGAAAAACAAAATTGGAAGCATATTGAGTCAGAAATTGGCATGGAAAATGTGTCTCATCATCAGCTCTTAATAGGAAATTTTATTCTCATCAGGGTCTAGTAATTTTTATGCAGGTCAAGAAGCAACAGTTAGAACTGGACATAGAACAATGGACTGGTTCCAAATTGGGAAAGGAATACGTCAAGGCTGTATATTGTCCCTCTGCTTATTTAACTTATATGCAGAGTACATCATGCAAAATGTCAGGCTGGATGAAGCACAAGCTGGAATCAAGATTGCTGGGAGATAGATATATCATTAACCTCAGATATGCAGATGATGCTACCCTTATGGCAGAAAGTGAAGAGGAACTAAAGAGCCTCTTGATGAAAGTGAAAGAGAAGAGTGAAAAAGCTTAAAACTCAACATTCAGAAAACTAAGATCATGGCATCTAGTCTCATCACTTCATGGCACATAGATGGGGAAACAATGGAAACAGTGATATTTTATTTTCTTGGGCTCCAAAAATCATGGCAGATGGTCACTGCAGTCATGAAATTAAAAGATGCTTGCTCCTTGGAACAAAAGCTATGACCAACCTCAGTTCAGTCCAGTTCAGTCGCTCAGTCATGTCCAAATCTTTGCAATCCCATGGAACACAGCATGCCAGGCCTCCTTATCCATCACCAACTCCCAGAGTTTACCCAAACTCATGTCCATTGAGTCGGTGATGCCATCCAACCATCTCTGTCATCCCCTTCTCCTCCTGCCATCAATCTTTCCCAGCATCAAGGTCTTTTCAAATGAGTCAGCTCTTCGCATCAGGTGGCCAAAGTATTGCAGTTTCAGTTTCACCATCTGTCCTTCCAATGAACACCCAGGACTGATCTTCTTTAGGATGGACTGGTTGGATCTCCTTGCAATCCAAGGGACTCTCAAGAGTCTTCTCCANTTTTCAAATGAGTCAGCTCTTCGCATCAGGTGGCCAAAGTATTGCAGTTTCAGTTTCACCATCTGTCCTTCCAATGAACACCCAGGACTGATCTTCTTTAGGATGGACTGGTTGGATCTCCTTGCAGTCCAAGGGACTCTCAAGAGTCTTCTCCAACACCACAGTGCAAAAGCATCAATTCTTCGATACTCAGCTTTCTTTGTAGTCCAACTCTCACATCCATATATGACCACTGGAAAAATGACAAACCTAGACACCATATTAAAAGAGCGGAGACATTACTTTGCTGACAAAGGTCTGCAGAGTCAAACCATGGTTTTTCCAGTAGTTGTGTATGGATGTGAGAGTTGGACCATAATGAAGGCTGAGCACCGAAGAATTGATGCTTTTGAACTGTGGTGTTGGGGAAGATCCTTGAGAGTCCCTTGGACTGCAAGGAGATCAAACCAGTCAATCCTAGAGGAGATCAGTTCTGAATATTCATTGGAAGGACATGCTGAAGCTGAACTCCAATACTTTGGCCACCTGATGTGAAGAGCTGACTCATTGGAAAAGACCCTGATGCTGGGAAAGATTGAGGGCAGGAGAAGGGGATGACAGAGGATGAGATGGTTGAATAGCATCACCAACTCAATGGACATGAGTTTGAGCAAGGTCCAGGAGTTGGTGAAGGACAGGGAAGCCTGGTGTGCTGCCGTCCATGGAGTCACAAAGAGTCGGACACAACTGAGCGACTGAACTGACTGAAAGCCTAGTAAATGGAAGTTCTTTCCTCTCAGGAATAACTCGATAATATAACATGCACAGCTACAAAGACATTGTATTTTTTTTTTTTTGTAAAGGGAATTGAGGAAAACACAAAATTGGTATAGGCCCTTGCAAGGGACCCATGGGCGTGAGGGACCTAAAGCTAAAGCTTCATTCCTTTCATGGTAAATCTGCCTCAGAAAATGTCTTTCAATATTGTTGTTGTGTGAAGTGATGGTCAAGGGTGCAGACAAAAAATGTGGGAAAAAATATTATGGAAGTGTGGCATATAGGTTAAAATGTGAGTGTTTTACGTGTTTTGTGAGTTTGTGATATTTTCCATTAAAAAATTAGCAATGTGTTGTGACTTTTTTTCATTCTAAAGAAATATGAAGTATGCCTTTTATTAAAGAGCACCTTCTTCTCCCTGACAAAAGTATTTTAAAACCTCCCGAGTTCCCCCCAATTTAAATTTGCCACTCCTGAGATTGACTGTCCCAGTTTCTTTGGGCCAGTCATTTCCCTTCACATTCATGAAATTCACCTCGTAGTGTTTTACATCCTTCTGGAGAGGCGTTCACGTTCGGTTTTCTTCAGGGACAGGGGATGTGGCATCTTTGTGATTTCCGTGTTTGTAAATTCTAAAGCAATAAGATCCTCTTGCTTTCCAATTGTGCAGCAGTCATTTTGGGCTCTGTAGTAACCTAAGCTTCTGGATCTGGGAGAACATTGTTTCTTGCCAGTAAGTAGTACACAAGGCAAGACGTTTTGGCTTAGCATAGAATAGGGCTAAAATTGCATATGGTGGTAGAGTACCGTTACTACCATTTATGTGCAAACAGGCCAAAGCCTAGGGGGGAAAAATGTCCTACCCAAGTTCATGGAATAATGAATATCAGAGCTGCAATTGTAATTTTCCAACTCCCCAACTGTACACGCAATTTGCAGGTTTACAATCCTGCACAAAAAACTGACAGAGAACACAGATGGGCTTCTGACCCCTGCTAATGAGAGCATCACTCTTCATTGCTGTGATAATTAAGCAAATATTTAGTGGTCAGAAACCCACCCAGAATTTAAACAAAATCAATCAAACCCCAATCCCTTGGGAGGTGTTGATTTTGGATTTTTTTTTAACATTGAACTGTAACTCCACGTGTGTGTGTGTGTGTGTGTGGTTCTTATTTTTATAATTTAAAGCAGAGGAGAGTTAATCCAATTGCACTATGCCTATTGAAGAGCCACATTCTCCAGAAAGGCCCTGCTCTGACATTCAAAAGACACCAGGTCAGAAGAGTGTTTTGTCCTTGGTAATTGCTCTTTTCATTCTCAGAATTTTCCTTCTTTCTTATGGAATTAGGCACTTTAAGTAAATTGCAAACAGTTTCCCCCGTGTGAGGCAATGTCTAGCTCACCATACTACATGACACAATCATTGACATTTCTTGTGTAAATAACAGCAGTTGGATTCAGCACTTTCAAGCATGGGAGTTGAAAAAAATAATGGACTGTTTTTTCCAAGATAAAATATATTGTATGTTCCAGAAATTCGAAGGGTCTGAGGAATGGAAGGAACAAATTAATACATAGTTTCTGTGTTATTTTTGTTACAACTCATCCACTCCACCTATCTCTCCTAATTCTCTTTACTCAGCTATACTTTTTTTTTTCTGTAGAATTTATTGCTCTTGAACAAACTGCGGACTTTTATTTATTTATTATGACTATAGTTTATTATCTGTCTCTGCCTGCTAGAATGTAAGATCTAAGGGGACAAGAATTTTTATCTGGGTGTATCCCAGACACCTAAAATAGCACCTGGCATACAATAGGAGCTCAAGAAATAGTTGCTGGATGACCGTGGGCTGTGTGTCAGCACTTGGAGAGTAAAAAGTGAATATGATATTATACTTTCCTTTGAGGCACTTAATTACTTTCTCTGTGGAATGAATTCTAGAATTTTGGCATTAAATATTTATACCATTCTTTCTTATCCTTCTTAGTAGAACCCTGATTTGTTTGAGGTGGCAACATGTCTAGTAAAAACAGCCTATTATGTAGCCTGCCTTGCAGCTTTTCTTTTAATTCTGGCCAACATGACACAAATCAAATTCTGTTAGGAATGCCTTGGAAAGTTTTGCTTTCCTGATGTAGACATTTTCTTCTCCTCTCTGACACTTGTTTCTTCTTGTCTGGAATGTGGATGTGATGCCTGGAGGTATAGAGGCCATAACGAGGCCAGGAGGATGAAAGTAAAATGCTGAAGATGGCATAGTGATAAGATAGAAAAGGATATCTGGTTAAGCTTTTAAAATGTGAATCTATATTACATTGAATCAAAGACAATCCTACAAAATATACCCATCTCAAATTGTGACTTAGCTAAATATCTTTCATAGTTTTCATGATCCTAATCTTTCAGAGAGTTAAGCTTTTTGGATAAAGTCTACATTTTGATGCCTTGCTATCATGGATCCAGAGAGTCTCAGAAATAGGCGGGGGAGGAAGATGACAGGAGGGCAGAAGATTCCTGCTACAAGGAATACACTTACCAAATAAACCGAGTCATTAAAAATGCTAGAGGGCAAAATATCTCTAACTGCTCTTCAGAAAGTGACCACTTTTTAGCAGAGGCTTTATGTTTTTTTCCTCCCCTCTTGGGTCACTAGATTATAGTAGATTTATTGCTATCCATGTTCAGGGACTAAGTAGAGATATTGAAAATAGGATATTGGATAGGACTGCTGAATCATCTGGAAAACCTTTGTACTAACATAGTGGTTACTGTGACTCACACACAACTGGATGCATATAGGTACATGAACATGCGTAATGTGTAAGAATGTCCTCCTTGCATCTCCAAACCAGTCCATAGTTTAGTTCTCTCTTTAGTTCTTTTAGCCAGAATAGCCATTCTTACCAGTTGCTGCCATTTTGATACTTGCACAACAAGAAATTTTATTTCGGTTTTGGTAGATTAGCTGGCAGCACCATACAAAAAATAAAATATCTCCCTTATTTCTGGGACCTTTCACATGCCTCTATTATGGATTTGTGGATTTGTTGCTGTGATTTTTATTTAATTTTTATGTAAAGCTAATCCTATAAAGGGAAACTTACAATTCTCTTCTGCAATGAACATTTAGAAACATTAGCTGTGGCTTTTTTTAAAAGATGCTGTCTTATTATAGAAAATATATCGTTTTAAACCTTTTAGATGCTGCTGCTGCTAAGTTGCTTCAGTCATGTCCGACTCTGTGTGACCCCATAGATGGCAGCCCACCAGGCTCCTCCATCCCTGGGATTCTCCAGGCAAGAACACTGGAGTGGGTCGCCATTGCCTTCTCCTTTTAAAGATGAAAAAACCTAAAACAAACAAAAAGGCTTAAGTAAAACATTCTGCCAAAAGGAAACCATCTATTCCCCTTTTTCTAGCTTTGCAGGAGGGCTTCGCTTCTATGCTACTTTGAAGAAATTTGCGTTATGAGGAGCAAAATGAAAGCAAATAGGTATGAAATAAGTCCACTTCAGTTCTGAGCAGTTTTGTCTGTCCTAGGAACTTCAATCTCCCTGAGAAAAAGAACCTTAATTGCAGTTTATATGATTTCATGCTCTTGGATTCTTCTTCCCTTTATTATTTAAGAAATTGATTTCCAATTTTAAATATATTTTTTACCTAGTTATCTTTTTTTTTAAATGAAAATTTGAAGTCAAGCAAAACCAATTTATTCTACAGTGAGACTGAAAAAACTCCATCTATTACTAACCAATAAATCCAAGGATCATGTATTACCTTAACTGTCTCTTGGGAGTTGTCTCAGTATTTGAAGATAGAGGCAGGACTCCCTACCTCCAGTATTTATTCTTTCATTTCTCTCCATCACTAGAACCTTGGAACCCAGAATAAAGACAGCATATACAGCTCAGTGTCATTATATGAGTAAGTTGTGGCCAGAATTGGTGTGTATAGCTTCTGGGAAATGGAGGCGGCTTTGTTTCTCTTTTCTTCTTAGCATGTGGATATGATGTGGCTTGACCACTTAAAGAAATATTTTTTCTGTATGTATTTTTCTGGGAGTCACACAGACAGAGGGAATTCTTACATCCCACCCACACAAATGGGACTTGTGATTAGAAATTCTCAAGGCTTTCTTTTGACTTTATCCAAATCCGAGGCCAAAGCCCAGTGAGGCATATATGCCCAATATCTCCCTCTGTAAAATGTAAAGAATGTTTTTCCCTACTCTCTGAGACTATATATATTTGGGTTTAGGAGGGCACTTTATGTCAGAGCTTTTTAATCTGACCTGCTTGCTTGCTGGAGCCCCAAGTTTTACTGGGTGCAGCCAAGTAAAAAATGAGCTATGGGCCTTTTGAGGATTTTTAGATAGTCCTAAGATAAGTGCTTTCTCTACTGCTTGCTTAGTTCTGAGATTCACATTCTTCATTTCTGGCCTCCGATCCATCCCTATATTTCCCTGCCAGCCACGCCATGCATTCAAATGACATTTTAAATATTTTATTCAGCATTTTAGCTATGCCTGAAGGGATTAGTCTGCCATGTTGCTGGGAATAGAATTCTAAATTCTGTTTTGTTTCATCTTTGAAAAATAGTGCTTACTTGATCACTTTACATTCATCAGCATTACTTTTATTAGCCTGTCCTTCCTTATGTTAGACTCAGAATTATAGGTTTTCCTTCATTTTTTCCTGTCTTTTCTTCCTCTGCTCCTTGCTTTTTATCTTTGATTTAATTTTCTTTCCTTCTGTCTCATTCTTTCCTTTTCCTCCTCCTCCCCTCTTCCCTCTCCTCCTTCTTCATCTTCTCTCTCTAATTTTTAAAAGGAATCTATGATCCGATAGCCCAAGATAACAGTGGGTTCCAAGGAAGAAGTGACAGAATCACTGTCCACGTCCACATTTATTGAGTACCTACTGTGTGTCAAGCACTGTGCTAGGCACTGGTGCTCTAGGTATGCACCAAGATCTATAGATGAATCTATGGATCCTTTCCTCAGATAACCAGCTGTGTGGGTGATTGTACAATGTTGAATACTGTGACAAGGGGAAGTATAAGATGCTAGGCTGATACAGGAGAGGGCAGATGTAGAAAGTTTTCTGTGGGAGCCCATCACAAAAGGTGACCTATATATGGGAATTCCCTCTTAAGAGATCCACATGAGTAAATCAGGAGTGAGTGACTAATGTAGTACAGCCCCCAGAATTAGACTTTTATCTGGGAAACAAATACTATATTATTATTGCTTATATGACACAGGTATGAGGGTGTTTTTAGCCTCAGAAAAATCACAAACAATTTTTTCCTTGGCAATGTAGTTAAACTTTTGCACCCTGGAAGCACAGGAGGAGTCCTTTGCTTTTGAATGGGTAGATAAAACAATCCAAGCTCCAAGTTTAAGAAACAGACCCTCATTAGTCAGACTGCAGATGTCAATCTCATAGGCTAACAAAACTGCCCATGGTTTCTCTCCAACCACAGCATGGTGGCCTGAGATAATCCTTTGCAAAGAGTTGGCACAAATCATTACAAAAAGCATTATATTGCACGTCAATATTTGAACCTCCTAACTGAGATGGGTGAAATAATGACCTGCAGATAGGATTGTTTCCACAGGCTCATTTTTCAATTTCCATAATGTAAAGTGGAAATAATCACTTTGTTAAAATCCAGTTTATTAAGGTCATGTTTTACACCAGAATCCCCAGACATGTGGTTTTTATTAGTACAAAAGTGTAAAGTGAGAAAACAGACAATTCAAGGAACTGTAGGCTGCTGGGCATTTCTTTGTATGTAGTACCACCTGTTTTCTTGGTTACACCCGTTGGCTAGAGTGGGGCCCAGTGGATGACAGACTGCATGTACTCTTGGTTGTAGATCACAGCTGAACAAATTGCTCTGGAGTGTGAAAGGTCAGCACAGTGTAAACAGAAATCAGCAGTGACCTATAGAGTCGTCGCAAGACATAATAAATATCGTCTTCATGCCCCCTCCTGCCTTCTGCTGATTCAGATCTTCTCCAGCGTCATGGGGCTTGACTCTGGAACAGTATTTCAAAGCCAGCAGATCATTGTATTTGGAGCAGATTTTCTGTGCTTTAAACTTGGGGAAAATAGCTTTTAGCTCCTTCTGAAAATGTCATCATACACGTGGAACTTCATTGAGAAAGAGTGAAATACTTTTTAGCATACTCCATTAGCTTGGTGGCTCAGAGGGTAAAGCGTCTGCCTGCAATGCGGGAGACCCGGGTTCAATCCCTGCATCGGGAAGATCCCCTGGAGAAGGAAATGGCAAGCCACTCCAGTACCCTTGCCTGGAAAATTCCACGGACAGAAGATCCTGGTAGGATATAGTCCAGGGGGTCTCGAAGAGTCGGACACGACTGAGTGACTTCACTTTCACCATTAATTTTGCTATTCTGAAAGAATTTCTCCTAGGTTTAAGGGCTAAAAATAGGGTTCTTTTTTCAATCCAGAATATAATTTTGTGGCAGAATCATTAATTTTTTGTATCCTTAAAATCCCCCAGTGACCATTTAGTCCTTCTGTGTGCCTTTATGAGGGCTATCCAAGCCAGTGCAACCTCTTGCTAAAGTAGGGATGAGCCCGTACTCATCCTGTTCCTTTCCGTGGGACAACTGTGAATTAGTCAGGAGGGCCTATTCTAGTCGCTGCCCATGTTGGGCGAAAAAGCCCTCTCAGATTCTGCTTTGCTGTCAGCTAGCTCATACTCACCTATGGAGGTGTTTTAAGACAATGTTACTCACCTGGACCCTAGGTGATTGGATCTGGTGAGAGTGGATCTTACAGTGTGTTCCCTGTGTACTCCAGGGAGGAAAAGAAATAACTTCAGGAGGCTGTATGAACATCCAGAGGAATGCTTTCCAATTTCCATCCTGTGCAAGATTCACATAGACTTGTTTGTCCAATGGGCTAGCCTTGCAGAAAACCTAAAGCCGCTCATAGAATAATATGTGACTCTGTGTTGCTCGGCAAAAGTGTAAAAGAGTGATAGGAGGGAAACTTTCCCACATTAAGCCAAACCAAACAGAAAACTCAGTCTATAACTTAACCCAGATGGTCCTGTTTTCTTTAGATGGCAAACTACTTCCAGTGAATTCACTAGTTTTAGCGTTTCTTGTTTTCTATTTTTATAGTTAACGTTTGGCTTGCCAAGTTCTAGCCATCCAAGTAGAGGGGAGATGAGATGCTTAAGATTAAGCAGTTCAAAGTTAATGATATTTGGTTAAAATAAACAAATGGAATGAAACAGACTGCAGACTCACTGGTTCAAAAGTTAAAACTTGTTGATTCAGACTATGCTATGAGATGGTTGGTTTTATCTGAAAGGGAGGTGCTCATGAAAGATACATTTAATAACTGTGTCACCAAAGAGAAAAGAGGGGTATTATGTTGAAGAAATGGTCCAGGCTCACCTGTTGTGTGGCCCCATTTTAAGTCCCAGCAAAATTTCCCAGTGAAATAAAACAACAAAAACAACAAGAAACTGAAATAATGGGCTAGAATATGTTGGTCATTAACCTCTTCAACTTGGAGGCCTAGGATGACTCAGGGTAGGAAATCTGATGAGAAGAAACAAAATTAAAAGTTCAAAAGAACAAGAACCCGAAGAAATTTGACTTAGAGAATTATGTGCATGCATTTTTATTTTAGCATTTCTTCATCTTGTGTTGGATGCATTTAAAAATTAAAAGCAAGGGCTTATGACTGGCTAAAAATAACTTCAAGGCCTTTCATCAGTCATTTTTACCCATCATCTCTTGGTTTCCAAACATATTGCTTTGCTTGGCAAATAAATATGTTCTTAGTCTATTTTGAATACTATTTCTTTTGTGGCCTTTGTGTCCACAATGTATGTGTGAAACTTTCCATGCTTAATCTCCTTTTTCTTCTTCATAGCACTGTTGAAGTCTGGCACCTGCCTAAAATTTTGCAAGGGCAAGATCCAGGTCTTTTGAAAGTTTGCATGGTTCCTACCTGTGTGTCATGACCCATATGGGCATTCAATAAATGTTGAATTGAATTGAATAGCTTCCCAGTGCATTTATTGGCACATGTACTTTGGTAGGTCAAGATCCATCTCTTTTTGCAGTGCTCAGTGGTTTTCTTTTTGAACGCATTCCCAACCAGGCCAGAGTTGTTGGATGTCTCTGAACATTGTTCACAGCTTCCCATACAAGGAAGCAGCATGACTGCATTGTTGTATTGTAGCTATGGCCCAGGTTTACAAATCACTTATATAGTACAAATGGTTGTGCTTTTCTCTCTTGTTCTTTACTTATTCTCCCTCCCTCCCTTCTTTCCTTCCTTTCTTCCTTCATCTCTCCCTCTTTCCTCCCCTCTCTTTTACTTTCCGTCTATCAAAGCTCTCTTGTGAGGCTCAAACACTGATAACAGGATCAACAGCCTTGGAGGGCCGTCTTTTTCAGCCTAGCCAAGCTAGACAAATGCAACTCCAGAAGGCTGGCCTCATAACCTCCACTGAGGAAGGTGTCAGCAAGAATGAGCTGAATCAAGTCTGGCCCTGCTCTCTGCCTGGGAATGGCACTGGCCTCACCAGCGGGAACACTGAGTTTCTAGCTTCAGGCATTGAGTTCTCTCTATAGCTCAATGGCTTGCAACCCTTTTATGAGACAGCTGGATAACAATGTGCCTTTATGACTGGCTGACTCTTTTTTCCCCTTTCAAATCTTAAACTGTACTGTATAAAACATTCTGTCTCCTATCGTTCCATCAACGAGACCTGAATAGCCGAGCCAACAGCACTCATTTATTCCCTTGGATTTTTTTTTTTTTTAACAATAAAAGACTGAAGGGAAAAGAAGGCCCAAGATGTAAGAAGTGGCTGGTAAAGGCCTCTGTGTGAGGTCCTTGGTGAGATAATCTCATTCTAAAGATCTGGGTGACTGGAATTTCCCTTCCTCCCATCCCCCTGTAGAAATCCCCTCCCCAACATCTTTCTAATACAAATCCTTAAGCATTAAGTCAGGCGGAAAATGAGTCTACTCTACATTTATCTTGCTGAATGACAGTCAACTCCCGCTTAATCTTCCAACATATATTTGTTCAATGGATCAACAGATTGCGTAAGCAGCGTGACGGCTGGGTTTAGAGATGTGTCTGCTCATGTTTGGTTTGTTCTGAACCATTGACCATTTTGTTTGTGAATCCATCATAAATTATATCTGTGAGTTACCCGGCACTAGGGATTGGGGACAGAGGAGAGTGCGCATACAGGCTGAAAGACTTTTTTAGTCACTGTCATTTTCTGGCCTTGAGAATGCTGACTTGTTTTGGAGTGCTTTTTAATCTTTCAAACTAGGAAACTTCAAAGTTAATTCCTTCCTCATTTCCCCAAGATGTCTCTTACATATTCTTCTGCAATCCTTTCCCCATGAAAACAAAGTAGGCTCTGAAGATACCAAGGAAGTAATAAAATAGTATAATGTATCAATAAGAAAAAATTTTAAATCTTATAACTCTCCAATGTCTTATGTGAACATATTGGTTCAAATCACCACTCCTTAAAAAAGAGGAGATTTGGGTATTAGAATATTAAGGCATCGATCAGTCAACTCATGACAAAAGTGTTTTGATTAAAAAAAAATGAATTGTCAATTTTTTCACTAAATTTTCAAATTATCATTCAACCAGTCAACCAACATTTATTGAGCATCTACCTCATTGAAGCCAGTGGAGAGAATACAAAAAGGGAAAGACAAATTTCCTGAACTCAATAACAAATCAAGTTGGAAGAGTGAAAGTGTTCTGAGAATTCCTGAGTAGAAGAGAAGGGAAGAGAGTATTTGGATTATCATAGTATAGGTTGTGCATAAGAAGGAATAGGTTGTGAGGAAATTTTATTCATTTATTTGAAAACTGTTCAACAGTGTTTATTGAACACCTAGTATGTTTTGAGCACTAAGCATGTAATGCAAAGTGAGATAGATTTATTTGATATCTTTATGATGCTTAAGTTAAAAATAGGGAGAGTGGAAGTAGGGTGCAGATGAGGAAGGAAAGTTGATGTCAGCCACGATGTCCAGGGCATGCCCAACTCATGTCCAAGTCAGGCCAAGGTCAGGAACTATAGGAAGACTTCACTAGCTGGTTCTCCTAAGTAGATTTTGGACATCACAGTGGAGATTTGTTAGGTAAAAGGACATTTACTTGTTAGGTATTTTGAATATCATATTCTTCCATTTCAAAATGGAAGTATAATCGTTACTTTGAAATTATCAAGGCAGAATTTTACAATATACTATTTAATAATATATTGGTAGATAATATTTTTAATAGTATGTATTGTTTTTTAAAACCTACTGTTGATGTAGCATTCTAGCTATTCCATCACCTCTGTGCATATGTTGCCTTATGACTCCCAGTAACAACTCTATCAGCTTGGGAAAGTGTCGTTGTCATCTTTAAAAAGATAAGAAAACTTCAAGTTCTCGTGGGCAAATACTGTATGATATCACTTTACATGTGGAATCTTAAAAATAACAACAAACTAGTGAATATAATAAAAAAGAAGCAACCCAGATATAGGGGATAAACTATTGGTTACCAGTGGGGAGAAAGAAGAGAGGAGAGGCAATACAGAGATGGGGGAGTAAGAGGTATAAACTATTAGGTATGAAATAAGCCACAGGGATACATTGTACAACAGGGAATGTAGCCAATATTTTATAATAACTCTCAATGGAGTATAACTTTTAAAAATTATAAATCACTATATTGTACACCCGCAATTTACATAATATTATACAGGAGCTATACTTCAATAAAAACTAAAACAAATGAAAAAGGAAAGTTCTGGTGGACAACTGCCCAAGGTTATAGAACTAGTTATTGGGAGATTTTGACATCAGTGTCTAGGGCTCTTGAGTCCTAGCTCTGGGAATTTAAAACTCATCTATTGATTTTTTTTCCTGCTGAGAAACATTAACCAATGTTTTGTTGCTTTTTTTTTTTTTTTTTGCTCAAGATATGTTTTAATATTTATAGGTGAATTTGTCTTTAGTTCCCAAGACAAATTCTTTGTAAATGGTGATATCCTCTTATGGTGTTTCAATACCAACTGACTCATATCTCCACACACTTTGAATATGGAGTAACCATAATAGAATAAGGACATATAACATCTAATAAGCAAAATACCAACAAAAAGTCCTTTAGGAGCTGCTAGACGAAGAGACATTCGGGCTTTGGAGGGTTTTTCTAGATTTAGGGGTGTTGAAAGGCGCAGAAAAGCTGCAATCTTAGATCCAAAATCCATAGTGATGGTTCCCTTGATTGCAGAAGAGAAGCCCACCCAAGCCAGCCCATGAAAGGAGAACGGTTTCTTATAAGGTTTTAGGAGGTTTATTAGGAAATAGAGCTAAAAGATGGGCTTTAAGGGCCCAGTAGCTGGGAAGGCATAGGAACCATGGCCTTTCCTTAACTAATACAGGTTTAGGCAATTTTGGGTTCAGTGTCCACCCTGGGTCCAGTGACCTGATCCCAGGGTGTTGCACATCACTGTGTTCATTCTGGAGGGGGTATGGGCAGAGCTAGCAGTGGTCTGTGTCTTTCATTAGGAATATTCATTTATTCTGTTTATCTTACACCACAGCTAATGGATTCAGTAGACTCTAAATGTTCCTCCAATTTGATTAGGGTTGATCTGGTTATTTATAATTGCTGAGAAGCATAACATAGTTTTGTTTGCACTGTAGTTTATTATGCAATATTTGATTTCCTCTAAAAATAGAGGGACATTTTAATATTCAAAATGACCATATCAGTCAATGGCAGGGACAGAAATTAGAATTCTGCATATTCTGGTTATAAGGACAATGGTTATTCCAATGTTTCCTAATACAAGAGAAGAATAAAAATTATGCATTATTTGATTATCTTTTATAAATATAGAATCCTTGCTAACAAGGGCCTGAGAAAATATAAAAGCTCAGTTTTCTTTTTCACAGAGATGTTCCTGAAACAATGCTGCCTTGATTTGCCTTCTTTTTCTCCTCTCACCTTCTTTGTACATTTCAGTGCAGGAACTTCCATCATGGAGTATGAAAACTCTGGAAATCCTTGAAATTTTTCAAGGGAGGTGTTATAGGGGTCTGGATTTGTTGATGTGTTGAATCCCTAAACCTCAGTGTGACCTTGTAGAGACAGGGACTTTAAGAAGGTAATTAAGGTTAAGTGAGGTCCTAAGCTCCTTGGAAGAAAAGTTATGACCAACCTAGATAGTATATTCAAAAGCAGAGATGTTACTTTGCCAACTAAGGTCTGTCTAGTCAAGGCTATGGTTTTTCCAGTGGTCATGTATGGATGTGAGAGTTGGACTGTGAAGAAAGCTGAGCACAGAAGAATTGATGCTTTTGAACTGTGGTGTTNTACTTTGGCCACTTCATGCGAAGAGTTGACTCATTGGAAAAGACTGTGATGCTGGGAGGGACTGGGGGCAGGAGGAGAAGGGGACGACAGAGGATGAGATGGCTGGATGGCATCATGGACTCGATGGACGTGAGTCTGAGTGAACTCCAGGAGCTGGTGACGGACAGGGAGGCCTTGCATGCTGCGATTCATGGGGTCGCAAAGAGTCAGACACGACTGAGCGACTGAACTGAACTGAACTGAACTCAGGTCCTAAGGGCAGAGCCTAAAATGATGAGGCTCATGTCCTTATAAGAAGAGAAGACACCAGAGAACTCTCCCTCTAAAGTTCACACAGAGGAAAGGCCACATGAAGACAATATCAATAAAGCAACCATCTCCAAGTCAGAAGTGAGGGCTCACCAAAATCAAACCTGCCAGCACCTTGATCATGGACTTCAGCCAACACAACTGTGAGAAAATAATTTTTTTTTGTTTATCCCATCCAGTCTATATTCTGTTATAGCAGCCTGAGGTGACTAATTCAGATACTTTCATATAAGAGGAAGCTGAAATGCTCTAGCGGTGAAGTAACATAAGGCATGAAATTGGAGAAACCAGAATTTGAAAACTGGGTGTCCTAAATTCCAGGATGATGGTCTGTCTCCTACCGGTCTGCCTGCTTATTTCTCCCAAAGTCTTGGTGTTGAAAAGCCTTACTGTCGTCAGATTTACAGGTGGGTCCAAAAGTTTGCTAAGTTGTGAAATTCTGGACAATCCCCTCTAGTAATTAAATAGCAGGTTGGCTATGATGGGGAGCACAGCAAAAGCCGGGGAGATGTGCTCCAGGTAGATACAAGATGCCGAGTCACACTAAGGAAGTCTGTTCTTCCAAGGGAAGCAGAGCAACGGGTCTATTGTAATTATCAGCTGGAAAGGGAATTGGGGAAGATGGGAGGAAGCTGGCCAATCTGTAGGCTACCTCTTTGAATTAAGGGTAGGCAGAACTGAGACCACTTGAACAGTCCAGGAAAGCAGATCTCACATAGAGGGGGTTTGATCTGTATAGAACTGGCAGCAACATTCACTGCTAAGGGATTTTGAAATGTTGCCAGTTAATTTAACAAGTCTGCCTCAAAAAAAAAAAAAAAAATTACATGGGTTTACACATCCTTCGTTTGTATTTGCCATGCAAAGGTTATCATCATACTTTCCTCTTAATTTTTTATCTTCCTCATACAATGTTCAATGTTGAATATCATCAGTATTTTCTTTTTATCTTTGGATGATGGAAACCCCTGATTTTTTCCCATTTCCTCTTTACTTTAGAGAGAAGAGGCACACTTAGAATTTGCCCTGGAGATACAATGTCTTCCAAATATTAGCTCAGGGAATAGAAAGGCTCTGAGTTGCCGTGTGCTGTTGTTTGCTGGAATAAATAATCATAGAAAGGGCTTGCTCTTTCTGCTCCTATCTCTTTCAGCAGAGTTCAAACCTGGGTTATTTGCAGGTATCCTTCTGAATCCAATTGAAAGACTCTGAATATCTTGGCTTTTCAATCTCGCTTTTGGTTTTCCATCACCTCATTCCTTTTATTTCTTCATAGGTTCTTGACATTATTTCTTTCTCTCAAACAATAGAAGCTGTTCTGTGTATGAGTGGACATGTGTGTGTTGTATGTGTGTATGCCTTTGTGTCTGTGTGCAGATGTTTATGTATATGGATGTGGATCTGTGCTATCTATATGACTCTGGGTGTATGTGTGTGGGGGGATGGATATATGGTGTTTCTTTCCTCTAAGAGGAACGCTGATTGAACCATTGTTGCATTCCCAAGGCTCTGCCATCCATAATTCTAATTGCTAAGTATTGATAGACTAAAAGTCACATAAATGGATGAACTATCACATGTGTATCTAATACAAATAAAGATCTTAAATGTCCACTTGCCACATCTATTGCTATTTAGAAACTTAAACATACAAAATGACTTGAGGAATAGGGTTATGACACTCTGGGCTAAGTTTTCGCCAGTGTTCTCTGGTGCACCTGCTTTTAAAAACAGGTGTTTCCTTTCTGTTTTGAAAGAGTAAACACAAGCTTAAAGTATTCAAAATTCCACCTTTCCCTATTCATCATACATTACACTTGCCAAGTACAGATTAAGGCAGATTATTAACCTACTCAATTACAGTGGAACTCCTATGGAAATGTCTATTACAACTGCATTAATATCTCATTAGTTCATCATGTTAATGTTATTACAATGGTTACCAAAGGAATTGGCACTGATTGTTACCTAATTTTGAAGGGTTTTTGCCCCGAGCATCACTAGAGAGGGAGGCTCAACAGTAAAGATTAAAATCTGCTTTCTGTCTTCTCTGAAACAGAAAAGAAGAGAAAAAAGAACAAATGAATATTCCTGGCAAAAACATGCTACAGAGGCTGTCTGAGGCTCAAGATGTAAATCTATTTTGACAGGCATAGTCATGATTCTTCTCATCTAGGATAGCATTATTTTTTTAAATTTTAATGACAAGATAACAGGGAGACAAAATTTGCCTTCATGTGAATGCATAAAAATGTAATAACAATTAGTTAATATAATTAAATTATTACTAATAATACCATGTCTATGTCTTCACAGTGAACGTGTAGCTCTGCTTATTTACATCTTTCCCCAAAGGAGTTCAAATAGATTTACAGGAAAGTTCAACCACTCCCACTTCCCCATTCATTTGCATGCATTAAAGGAAACTTAGCAAGGAAGCTGATGGTGCCATTTTATAAGGAAAATGAGCTCTCTGCAGTTTCACGTCTTTAACTGGGTTGGCAATCCTTCCTGTTTGTGCAGGAAGTTTTGTGCAGCTGTAAAGCGGGTGGAACCAAGACTGGAGCAGGGGTTCCAAGAGTGGACTGGATTCCATGACTTTGGGGGAGTGTTCATCTCCACATGCCCAGGGTCTCTGGCTGGTGGGTCCCACACAAAATCCAGAGCTAGCTTTTCAGGCAAATATGAAGAAGATAAAGTCTGTTGCTGATGCTGTCTTATTTACTATGCTTTTCTTACTTTTCTCTCAGAATCCATGGCTCTCATGGTCTTCTCAGTGCAATTTTGGGGTAGGTTGTCACAGCAGTTAACCTTTTGGTTTGTTTCTGTTTTCTTAGCAAAAAAAGAAAAAGCCAGCTGAACACGACTAGGGAGGATCTGTTGGAGATGTGCAGAGAAAAGAGAAATTGTGCAATGGGCCTCCTAAGGAGGAGTGGGAAAGCAAATTATGTCCGAAATGTTGACTAAGACTTTCTGGCAGTGCTGAGGCCCCACTTGAAGTCTGCACAGACATTGAGTGATGAGCCGTCAGAGGGACTGTGAGCTTTCTCCTGCAGTGTTCAGTGGCTTGGAGGCAGGCATTTGATCGAATTGGGATCCTGCTGGGTGTGTAGCAGCCATATGCAAGGAAAACATTATAATAATGGAATGTGAAATCTAACCAGGCTGAAGAGGCAAATAAGAATGTATAACAGACAGTGAAATGTGGTAGGGGGAGTCAGTGGAAATCCCAAAGTGGTTGAAGAATTAGTGGATCAAAACTGTTGGAGGGATGCAAGAAGCATAGGTGATGGTGACCTAAATGGAAAATTTGGAGGCAGTGTATTTGTTGGTAATGAAAAGGTCTAGAACACTAATATGAGAACCAGTAGAAGGTAGATTATTGCAACAAGGGCAGGTGGCTCAGTGGTAAAGACTATACCTGCCAATGTAGGAGACATCGGTTCCATCCCTGGGTCAGGAAGATCCCCTTGAGAAGGAAATGACAACCCACTCCAGTATTCTTGCCTGAGAAATCCCACGGACAGAGAAGCCTGGCAGGCTACAGTCCATGGTGTTACAAAGAGCTGGACATGACCAAGTGACTAAACAACAAACAACAATGTTTCCTTGTAACTGAAGGATTTTAGACATCGGGGGAAACAATAGTTTAGAAATAAAGATAAGGAGCAAGGGGGAATCCCTG
Source organism: Redunca redunca (assembly GCA_006410935.1). Classification (NCBI taxonomy): domain Eukaryota; kingdom Metazoa; phylum Chordata; class Mammalia; order Artiodactyla; family Bovidae; genus Redunca; species Redunca redunca. Next base: position 154,505 of record SJYQ01009590.1, on the reverse strand, counting down.
CTCATTTCAAACCTTGTTGATATTGGGTATGAGAATAAAAACAACCTCTACTTAAAAGCGCTGCTCTTGAAGTGGTCTCTGAGAGCTCCAGCTGGAGCATGATGGCGAAGGCAGCTTTCCAGAGGCAAGGTCACAGCTCAGGGGATTTCAAGTTGCAGAGGGCACACAGCAAGGTGTTAGGGAGTCAGGAGGGTGGGAAATTGAGTCAGATTAGAGGAGGTCCAAACCCACATAGGGGTCAATTTTAAATCTGTGGAGTGGAGAGAGAGAGAAAAGTAAATGCTGTAAGCATCTCGTATTTTGGAGTTTGTTGTCACAACATAATCTAGCATAACTTCATCAATGAAGTTCTTTAAAAGAAATGACACATTCTTCTGTCCACCACTTTCTTCTTTGTGCTGTTTGGAATATGGACAAGGAGATTGATGCTCTTAACTAGCATGGGCCGTGAGTACATGCTGAAGATTACCAAAATGTAAGAGAAAAGACATTTGAGTCCTTGGTGACAGTGAAGCTGCAGGATCTACTATGGGCTAGCTATCTCTGGACTTCTTTTATTTGGATAAAAAAATTTAACACAGTGGGTAAAACAGTATCAGTCCTTCCTTAGAGTTGTAATCAAAGGGGAAGAGAGAGCCACAGTGAGCAAAAAGATTGTTAAAAGAGGTTGAAGCACTCTCTTGCTGTAAATGCATGCTTTTCTTTAAATTATATTTCCCCATATTAAAAAGGAACTTGTAAATGAGATTGTTGAGTAATCTTGGCAAATGAGGTACATTGGAAGATCAGATATGGGCAAATATCTTTTTGCCATTCCAGTTTTCAAAAAGAGGAAGAGAGATTCTGCAAACTATTGAATTATGAGCTTTATTTTATTTCCTGGAGTTCCAAGAAGAGGAAGTGTTTGGGTCATCATTACAGTAACCTCATTTCCTTCTTTGACAGATATATTTGACTACAGTACCAGGGAAAATGTGGCAGAGTGTACTTTTGAACTAAAGAAAGGCATCTGAAGGGCTTTCAAAATGTCTTCATAGATCAATTAGAGGAATATTGGTTGAATCAGAGATGGAAAGAGTGTATTAAGGGTAGTTCCTTTGAAACAACCTACACGGCTCCTACTTTTGCTCCACTATCATGTCAGCGACATCATAAGGGTTGGCTCCCCCTTGTGGTTAAAGGTGGCGTCATTGATGCTTGCTGTGAAAAGGGAGAGGGCACCTTCTTCATCTTCCTTCTGAGGAGTCAGGAAGCTTCTTTCCTGGGTTGTGACAATGAACCTATTCTTATATTTTATTGACTCCAATTGGATCAGGAGTCCATCTCTGAACTAATTACTCTGCCCAGAGAAAGGGGCACTCTGCTTGGTTTAGGGCTGACTGGGTAGGGGTGGGGTTGCCTTCCTTCAAAAGCACATCGGCTTCATGAGGCAGGAAGGGTGTGATTATGTACGGATATAGATATCTAAAGAGAATTGAATAGTTAACAAAAGAAGAAGGAGTGGATTATTTTTTAGGCAAACATAATATTCGCTATTCTTGGAAGATTTTGAGGGTACAGTTCTTCAGTTCTATAATGTGGAAGTTTACACTTTGATAAGAGAGGCATTCTGATAGATCTGTCAGGATTATATTAGCCACAGACTACACTCCAATTAATCAAATGAGTAAACCCAAGCGGCAGAATTGTTCATCATGATTCATCTTGTGGCAGACACATGTTGGCCAAAAATTATCAAAATGAATGTCGTTCAGTCATGTCTGGCTCTTTGCAACCCCATGGACTGTAGGCTGCTAGATTCTTCTGTCCATGGAATTATCCAGGCAAGAATACTGGAGTGGGTTAGCATTCCCTTCTCCAGGAGATCTTTCCAACCCAGGGATCGGACCCAGGGCTCTTGCATTGCAGGTGGATTCTTTACCAGCTGAGCCACCAGGAAAGCCCAAGAATACCGGAGTGGGTAGCCTATCCTGTCTCCGGTGGATCTTCCTGACCCAGGAATCGAACCAGGGTCTCCTGCATTGCAGGCGGATTCTTTACCAACTGAGCTACTACGGAAGCCCCAGAATTATGGTTTTGGTTTAATTATAATCAAGGTTAATGCTTCTACCTGATTATAATTAACTGATATTTTTACTTTCTTTAGAACATTACAGTAGAATTATGTTCTCCGAATGGATAAGAATAACAACCCATTCTTTTTTTATTTTTAATTGCAGGGAGCATGTATCTAAAGATTTGCATAAAATTGTTCAGGTATAAATTAAAAAGGAAGTGGCTGGAACATAGTCTTTTTTTCCCCATGCTGTTTGAAATAGTGGTTTGAAATACTTAAACTTTGTTGTAATTTTAAAGGTGATATTGTTAAAAAAAAGAAAAAAAGAAAGAAAGAAAGTCTCTCACAAGATCCTTAAGTGTCTTGGGTCACTTTATTGAGATCATAGAGATATATTTTTATTTTAAAAATGTTTAGAATGTCTAATACTTGCTGATGTTTTTAATCAGTTCCTCTGTTAAGTGAAGCAACATAAATCAAAGCTCCATGGCAAAAAGTTCATCCTGAAGCTAGTTTATTGGTTATGCTGCATAGTTAAATGAGAAATCAATGTGTGCAATGTATTGAGGGAAAAATGGACCCCAGATTTTGGGTATACATTTGGTGACATGATAGGTCTGTAATTTGGGGGAGTTTAGAAGAATTCTTTTTAGTAGGAAATCATTCCTTAGGGTAGGTTTTGCAGGATATAAATCCAAGGTCTTTAAGAAAATTAAATAATTTTTAAAATGAGATCTTGTCATTCAAAACAATTTGATTGCCACCAGCAGAAGATTGTCCCTGAAGACCATCTTCACTTGAAAAGAGTTAAATATTCTACAACTCCTTGATACTTAAACTGTGGTCCATGGACCAGCAAGATCATTATTGTGGGGAGCTTGTTAGATCTGCAGTCTCACCTCCACCTTAAACCAGCTGAATCTGAATCTGCCTTTTAATAAGATCCCCAGGGGATTCATGTGCTCATTAAAATGTGATTATGGATTACTAAATCTCAATTAGGGAGATTTCCACTGTCCACAGCGTATTTGTAAGGGTTCATAGGTCAAAGAATTGATGTTTTTTTTACAAGCTCTCTCATAAAAGGCTTTCATATATATCACAGAATTTCTATTTCCATTTACTGTGATGGCTACATATGATGCTTCCTACTATAGTCTATATTACTTTTTAAAAATGTATTTCAAATGAGCTGTCTAGTACTAAAGTTGAGCAACCTAGGTTTGAAATCTGGATCTCCCACTTTCCAACCATCTGAGATTGGTTGTTACTTTAAGAGTCAAAGCTTAGTTTTCTCACCTCTAGAATCCTTAGATTCTAGAAAAAGATCTCTAGAATAATCTCTACATGATACTGATGTTATACTGTAAAATACTTAAAGATACCAGCCTGGGCCATGGTACATACAAACAACTCTGAATGTCAGTTTCTGTACTTCTTGCTGGAACATACAGCCCATTAAAATCTTAGAATCGTTTACTACAAATGATGCAAAGACTACAGAAAAGTCTTCTTCTATGTAGCAAAATGGTAATGTGGTTCCTGTACAACATTAGATTTTAGACATTTCTACTTGCCAAGTTAAGTGATTCTCAAAATGATATTTACATAATTAAATAGAATTGCATTGCTTAGTATGATCCATCTGGATGCCAAATTGCACTCACCAAAAGATAATTTGGATTTTAACTTAATTGATACTTTGCCATTCTTCCTGAGTCTGATTTATCAACAGGCTTTGCTACTTCTATGCTACCTAGTTTCTATTAATGACTGCTTCTGCCTTCCATGAAAGTTCTTCATTTGTCAAGTTTTCTTGACTTCCCTGCATTCTTTGTCTAGGGATGTGTCAGAGTAGTCCATTCCCTGATACTTGGAAGTGTGGCTGGATGGTTTCTAATGGGTTATTGAATGATTGTTGCAGAAGCTGCTCCTGATAGACAAACTGGGCTGAGAGCTGTAAGCTTTGTGGACCACCAATAGTTATTTACAGTGAAACTATTACTCTGCATAAACTCCCTGATCACACCATCCCAGGATGAGTGAAACTGTGAAATGATAGCTAGATTATATGGCAGTGGTTGAGACGTGGAGAGAGCTAAGGACAGTCTACAGGAAAATCCATGTGACTGATGGTATGGTAGCCATCATGGATTTTCTCTCCATTGTGGGCTGCAGGTCTCCACACTTCCAACCCAGAGAACTTCATGATATGTTATCATTTATTTTAAAATGTTTTTTATTAAAAAATATAGTAAAGCATAAAAGAGAACATAACAAACACTCCTATTCCCATCACCCAGAATTAACTGTTAATATCCCATTAATCATCATTTTATGTCCCATTTTCTTCCCAACATCTTCAAAGGCAGCCACCATTAATAGTTTGGTGCTTGTCATTATAAACCTGTATAAAAACTCTATTTTGTATCTATATATTCATCTATCTCTGCATATCCAGTAGGCTTCCCTGCTGGCTCAGACAGTAAAGAATGCACCTGCAATGTGGGAAACCTGGGTTTGATCCCTGGGTTGGGAAGACCTCCTGGAGAAGGGAATGGTAATCCATTCCAGTCTTCTTGCCTGGAGAATTCCATGGAGGGAGGAGACTGGTGGGCTACAGTCCATGGTGTTGCAAAGAGTCAGACATGACTGAGCAATTAACACTTCTACTTCTCCATATCTATACCCAATGTATAGTGTTATTTTGTGAGTTACTTCTAAAATGTACATAAAGATTATTACTTTTGAACATTGCCCATCTACCTTCAACATGTTTTTGAGACCCTGCCATGCTGATAGACTGGTTTATTTCTTTTGTTGTTTTGCTTTTCTTTTTTATTTTTTAAATTATGAAAATATGATAACACATTTATAGACTTGGAAAATACAGAACAAAATTTGTATAGTTCCACTGTATATTACAATTGTTCATTTTAAGTAGATAAATAAAAAGATTTTTGGTTGGAATTTCAGTGTAAAACTCTCAGAAACTAATTGAATGAATATACAGAGAAGTAGAAGAATATAGTAGACCTGAAAAGCATTATGAACCAATTCGATATAATTAAGATTTATGCAATTTTCACACAGTAGAAGGATACAAATTCTATTCAAGTTCCAGTAGACTCCTGCATTGGCAGACAGATTCTTTACTACTGAGCCACCAGGGAAGCTGGTGGCTTCCTTTTAATATAGATGTAATCAATTTATTTAACAGCAATAGAGCTTTCAGTCTTAGACCACATTTTACTAAACTGTTTTCAGGATTTGTAGGTTGTAGCTGATATCTAGCAACCAACAGTAGATCTGTGATTGGAATGACATTTCTGCTCCTATCCTAATGGTTTGCTTATTTAACTAATGACAGCTGTCTTCATTAGAGATTAGCACATTAATTGAAACAGTACTTATCCCTTCTGGTAAAGTGATGAGTTTGCTTTATTCCTTTGTTCTCAAGGCTGAAAGGTGATGTGTATACACTTTGGTAAGCTCAGAAACCCTGAACAAAGGACAGTGCATTAAATAATTCACTTGGTAATAATAGGAGTCTGCTCAAGAGTCCTCCTCTAATTTCTTCACTATTGTTAGACACAGACCAAAGAATAGATTACTTCTGTGTTTAGGCAGGTCCAGGCTTACCTCAGCATGCACAACTTGCCTCTCTAATTAGTGGCCAGAGAAGGGACTTTCGGTGGCTTCTGCCTGTCAAGGAAAATGTGTTTGCCCTTATTAGCCATGTCAACAGAGTAATGACACTAAGGTCTTTGAGGTCATCCTCCTGCCACACTGAATGGAGCAGTTATTTAAGCAGGAACATTATCTTCCATAGCAACTGTATTTTCTAGTAGGCTCAAGACTCTTATTTCTGATACTTTTTATTAAGAACTTAGTCCAAATTGTGAAATAAAAATGTAGCTCTATAAAGTTGTACACTGATATGAAATAGCGTACAAAGAAGTTAAAAACCCTGGAAGTTGAGTTATGGCTTAACTCAGAGGAAATGAACCTGTAAGCAAGACTATGAGAGACATGGGTGGTGGTGGGGGGGATTGAGTGTGCCCGCAATTGTGTGTGTGCATGCGTTATACTTTTTGGTTGGTGGTATAAACAAACATAAAGGATTGTATTCCGACCATCCTCAGTGATCCATTCCAATCAGGTTTTCTCCCAACCACTCTACTGTAATCCACCAATAAACTGTGCACTGCCAAATTCTGTAGTTAACTCTCAGTCTTCATCTCTCTCTGCTCCTAGAAGTATGTGATACATTTCGCCACTCCCTCCTTGAATCACTTTCTTCACTTGACTTTCGGGGATCAACATTCTCCCTTGATTATCCACTCTTTTTCAGTCTCTTTTGTCACATATCCCCATCTTCCAGGCGTCTACACGCCAGTGTACCCAATGGTTCTCTTTTTCCACATCTTTGTTTTTTCCTATATACTGTTAGATGTCATCACAGCACATCACATCACACTTTTAAGTACCATCTAGGGGCTTCCCTCACAGCTCAGTTGGTAAAGAACCTGCCTGCAATGCAGGAGACCTGGGTTCGATCCCTGGGTTGGGAAGATCCCCTGGAGAAGAGATAGTCTACCCACTCCAGTATTCTTGGGCTTCCCTTGCAGCTCAGCTGGTAAAGAATCCGCCTGCAATGCAAGAGACCTGGGTTTGATCCCTTGGTTGGGAAGATGCCCTGGAGAAGGGAAAGCTGCCCTCTAAAATATTCTGGCATGGAGAATTTCATGGACTGTATAGTCCATGGGATCGCAAAGATGACTGAGTGACTTTCACTTTCACAATGAAATTATTCACAAATTTATATCTCCAGCTTAGATCTCTTCCTTAATCTTTCAACTCTCCTGTCCAGTCTGCCTCCTTGGCAACTCATCTTGGAGAATAAATTCCTAGTACTCCTTAAAATTGTAAAACAAAATCTTAATTTCATACCCCAAACCTTTGTGACCCCAGTATTCCCCACTTCAATAAATGGCTCTTCTAATTATTCACTTTCCAGGCCCAAACCAGGGAGCTATTCCTGACTTTCTTTCTCACCTTTGTACTCCACATCCATTCTTCAGCAAATCTGTTGTTTTACCTAAAAAAAAAAAAAAAAAAATACAGATAGTGACCATTTACCACCATCTCTGCCATTACCACTGTAGTCCAAGTTTCTACAGACTCTGGGCTGTACTATGGTAATAGCCTCAACTAGCCTGTCTTTTCCAGTCATGTCACTTTACAGACTGGTCACTTCGTAGCAGCTACAATGATTTTCTTGAAACATAAATTTGATTGTGTTATTTTACTTGAAACCTTCAGATGATGTCCCAATTTCACTTGGAATGAAATAGAAAGTTCTTACAGTTCCAAGCAAGCCCTTTAAGATCTGGCCTTCTTGAAGCCTTTTCACTTGCTATTTTCTCAGCCTGGAGTATTCTTTGAAGATGTCTTCATGGTTTATGTCCTCACTTCACTCACCTTTCTGCACAGATGCTAATTCATCAGCTGATGACTTTCCTGACCTCCATATCTAAAGAGCACGTTTCTTCTGCTATTCTCTTTCCCCTTAGTTTGCTTCATTTTCTTCCCTTTTATTTATGCAGTGCCTGTCTTCTTCCACTAGAACATAGGGTCCAAGTGTACAGGGACTCTTTAAGTGATGTATCACCAGCCCTGAGAATAATGCCTGGCCCATAGAGGAAATCAATCCTGAATATTCATTGGAAGGATTAATGATGAAGTTGAAGTTCCAATACTTTGGCCATCTGATGCAAAAAGCCTGCTCATTGAAAAAGTTCCTGATTCTGGGAAAGATTGAGGGCAAAAGGAGAAGGGGGAAGCAGAGGTTGAGATGGTTAGATAGAATCGCGGGCTCAATGGACATGAATTTGAGCCAACTCTGGGACAGTGAAGAACAGGGGAGCCTGGCATCCTACAGTCCATGGGGTTGCAAAGAGCTGGATATGACTACAACTGAACAACAACAACAACAACAACATGCTTTTATAACTTTTCATTTTATGCCCAACAATTGTCAGTTTAGCAAATTGCCTTAAAAATCATTGAAAAGAGGCCTCAGAGGCCTCTCTCTTATGCAGCCCCTTCCACTTAGAAATTTATTTCTCTCTGGTTACGATCTCCAATGTTATTACTGTTGTTCTTGCTTTCTCTTCTTCCTGGTACTGTTGTTAGGGTGTAGGGGGATGGAAAACACTTTTATGGGACCTGGCTTGGCCACGAATACTGATCACAAAAGCAATCAGTCATCCTGCACTCTGCAGCTTTATGTACCACTAAGATATCTAGGTTTTGTTATATTGCTAGAGTGTCTGTTTGTTATATTGATAGAGTGTCTGTCTCCTGCCTGGACATGGACTTCTTGAGAACCCCATGAACAGTATGAAAAAGCAGAAAGATATGACACTGAAAGATGAACTCCCCAGGTCAGTAGGTACCCAATATATTACTGGAGAAGAGCAGAGAAATAGCTCCAGGAGGAACCGAAGAGGCTGAACCAAAGTGGAAACAACTCCCAGTTGTGGGTGTGTCTGGTGGTAAAAGTAAAGTCTGATGCTGTAAAGAACAGTATTGAATAGGAGTGTTCAGTTCAGTTCAGTCGCTCAGTCGTGTCTGACTCTTTGTGACCCCATGAATCGCAGCACACCAGGCCTCCCTGTCCATCACCAACCCCCAGAATTCACTCAGATTCACGTCCATTGAGTCAGTGATGCCATCCAGCCATCTCATCCTCTGTCGTCCCCTTCTCCTCCTGCCCCCAAACCCTCCCAGCATCAGAGTCTTTTCCAATGAGTCAACTCTTCGCATGAGGTGGCCAAAGTATTGGACTTTCAGCTTTAGCATCATTCCTTCCAAAGAAATTCCAGGGCCGATCTTCAGAATGGACTGGTTGGATCTCCTTGCAGTCCAATGGACTCTCAAGAGTCTTCTCCAACACCACAGTTCAAAAGCATTAATTCTTTGGTGCTCAGCCTTCTTCACAGTCCAACTCTCACATCCATACATGACCACTGGAAAAACCATAGCCTTGACTAGACGGGCCTTACTCAGCAAAGTAATGTCTCTGCTTTTGAATATGCTATCTAGGTTGGTCATAACTTTTCTTCCAAGGAGTAAGCATCTTTGAATTTCATGGCTGCAGTCACCATCTGCAGTGATTTTGGAGACCCCCAAAATAAAGTCTGACACTGTTTCCACTCTTTCCCCATCTATTTCCCATGAAGTGATGGGACTGGATGCCATGATCTTCATTTTCTGAATGCTGAGCTTTAAGCCAACTTTTTCCACTCTCCTCTATCACTTTCATCAAGAGGCTTTTTGGTTCCTCTTCACTTTTTGCCATAAGGGTGGTGTCATCTACATATCTGAGGTTATTGATATTTCTCCCGGCAATTTCATTTCCAGCTTGTGTTTCTTCCAGTCCAGCGTTTCTCATGATGTACTCTGCATAAGCAGGGTGACAATATACAGCCTTGACGTACTCCTTTTAGTATTGGAACCAGTCTGTTGTTCCATGTCCAGTTCTAACTGTTGCTTCCTGACCTGAATACAGATTTCTCAGGAAGCAGGTCAGGTGGTCTGTGGTCTGGTATTCCCATCTCTTGAAGAATTTTCCAGTTTCTTGTGATCCGCACAGTCAAAGGCTTTGGCATAGTCAATCAAGCAGAAATAGATGTTTTTCTGGAACTCTCTTGCTTTTTCCATGATCCAGGCAATTTGATCTCTGGTTCCTCTGCCTTTTCTAAAACCAGCTTGAACAGCTGGAAGTTCATGGTTCATGTATTGCTGAAGCCTGGCTTGGAGAATTTTGAGCATTATTTTACTAGCATGTGAGATGAGTGCAATTGTGTGGTAGTTTGAGCATTCTTTGGCATTGCCTTTCTTTGGGATTGGAATGAAAACTGACCTTTTCCAGTCCTGTGGCCACTGCTGAGTTTTCCAAATTTGCTGGCATATTGAGTGCAGCACTTTCACAGCATCATCTTTCAGGATTTGCAACAGCTCAACTGGAATGCCATCACCTCCACTAGCTTTGTTCGTAGTGACGCTTTCTAAGGCCCACTTGACTTCACATTAGGTCCATAAAACAAGGTAAATTGGTCAAACTAGGAGATGGCAAGCATGAACATAGACATTTTAGGAATCAGTGAACTAAAATGGACTGGAATGGGTAAATTTAATTCAGATGAATATTTTATCTACTACTTTGGGGAGGAATCCCTTAGATGAAGTGGAATAGCCCTCATAGTCAACCAAAAAGTCTGACATTCAGTACTTGAGTGCAATCTCAAAAATGAAAAAATGATCTCTGTTCATCTCCAATTCAAACCATTCAATATCACAGTAATCCCAAGTCTAGGCCCCAACCACTAATGCTGAAGAAGCTGAAGTTTAATGGTTCAGTGAAGACCTTCTGGAACTATCACCCAAAATAGATGTCCTTTCATTGTAGGGGACTGTAATGCAACAGTAGGAAGTCAAGAGATACCTGGAGTAACAGGCAAGTTTGGCCTTGGAGTACAAAATGAAGCAGGGCAAAGACTAACAGAGTTTTGCCAAAAGAACGCTTTGGTCATAACTAAAACCCTCTTCCAACATCATGAGAGATGACTCTATACATAGACAGCATGAGATGATCAATAGTGAAATCAGATTGATTATATTATTTGCAGCTGAAGATGGAGAAGCTCTATATAGTCAGCAAAAACAAGACTGAGAGCTAACTGTGGATCAGATCATGAACTACATTGCCAAATTCAGAGTTAAATTGAAGAAAGTAGGGAAAACCACTAGACCATTCAGGTATGACCTAAATTAACTCCCTTAAGATTATACAGTGGAAGTGACAAATATATTCAAGGGATTAGATCTGATACAGTGCCTGAAGAACTATGGATGGAGGTTCATAACATTGTATAGGAGGCAATGATCAAAACCATGCGCAAGAAAAAGAAATGCAAAAAGCCAAAATGGTTGTCTGAGGAGGACAAAAAATAGCTGAGAAAAGAAGAGAAGCTAAAGGCAAAGGAGAAAAGGAAAATATATCCATCTGAATGCAGAGTTCCAAACAATAGCAAAGAGAGATAAGAAAGACTTCCTAAGTGGTCAATGCAAAGAAATAGTTTAAAACAATAGAGTGGGAAAGACGAGAGCCCTTCAAGAAAATTAGAGATACCAAGGGAACATTTCATGCAAAAATAGGCACAACAAAGGACAGAAATGGTATGGACCTAAAAGAAGCAGAAGATATTAAGAAGAGGTGACAAGAATACACAGAAGAACTGTACAAAAAAGATCTTAATGACCCAGATAACCACGATGGTGTGATCACTCACCTACAGCCAGACATCTTGGAGTGTGCAGTCAAGTGGGCCTCAGGAAGTATCACTACGAACAAAGCTAGTGGAAGTAATGGAATTCCAGCTGAGCTATTTCATATCCTAAATGATGATGCTGTTAAAGTGTTGCATTCATTATGTCAGCAAATTTAGAAAACTCAGCGGTGGTCACAGGACTGGAAAAGTCAGTTTTCATTCCGATCCCAAAGAAAGACAATGTCAAAGAATGCTCACATTACCACACAATTGCACTCATCTCACACGCTAGCAAAGTAATGCTCAAAATTCTCCAAACCAGGTTTCGACAGTACGTGAACCAAGAACTCGCAGATGTTCAAGTTGGATTTAGAAAAGCAAGAGAATTCCAGAAGAACAACTACATCTGCTTCATTGACTACATTAAAGCCTTTGACTGTGGAACATCACAACAAATTGTAAAATATTTTTAAAGAGATGGGAATATCAGACCACTTTACCTGCCTCCTGCAAAACCTGTATGCAGGTCAAGAAGCAACAGTTAGAACTGGATATGGAACAATGGACTGTTTCCAAATTGGGAAAGGAGTATGTCAAGGCTGTATACTGTCACCCTGCTTATTTAACTTATATGCAGAGTACATCATGAGAAATGCTGGGCTGGATGAAGCACAAGCTGGAGTCAAGATTGCCGGGAGAAGTGTCAATAACCTCAGATATGCAGATGACACCATCCTTATGATAGAAAGTAAAGAGGAACTTAAGAGCCTCTTGATGAAGGTGAAAAAGGAGAGTGAAAAAGCTGGTTTGAAACTCAACATTCAAAAAACAAAGATTATGCATTCAGTCCCATCACTTCATGCTAGTAAATAGATGGGGAAACAATAGAAACAGTGACCGACTTTATTTTTTTGGGCTCCAAAATTACTGCAATTGGTGACTGCAGCCATGATATTAAAAGATGCTTGCTCCTTGGAAGAAAAGCTATTACCAACCTGCTGCTGCTGCTGCTGCTAAGTCGCTTCAGTCATGTCCGACTCTGTGCGACCCCATAGACGGCAGCCCACCAGGCTCCCCCGTCCCTGGGATTCTTCAGGCAAGAATACTGGAGTGGGTTGCCATTTCCTTCTTCAATTACCAACCTAGACAGCATATTAAAAAGTGGAAACATTGTCAACAAAGGTCTGAACTAGTCAAAGCTATCGTTTCTCCAGCAGTCATGTATGGGTGTGAGAGTTGGACCATAAAGAAGGCTGATGCTGAAGAACTGATGCTTTTTAAACTGTTGTTGGAGAAGACAATTGAGAGTCCCTTGGACTTCAAGGTGATCAAATCAGTCAATTCTAAAGGAAATCAATTCTGAATATTCATTGAAAGGACTGATGCTGAAGCTCCAATACTTTGGCCACCTTGTGTGAAGAGCTGACTCATTAGAAAGACCCTGATGGTTGGAAAGATAGAAGGCAGGAGGAGAAGGGAATGACAGAGGATGAGAGGATGAGATTTTTGGATGGCATCACAGACTCAATAGATGTGAGTTTGAGCAAGCTCTGGGAGACAATGAAGGACAGGGAAACCTGGGGTGCTGCAGTCCATGGGGTTGCAAAGAGTTGGACATTACTGAGCAACTGAACAACAACAGCAAACTCCTTCCTAGGAAAGAAGTTACATTTACAGAAGGCTTCTTCTCTTATCATACACTTAGGAAATGCCTGAAGCCAACAAAACGGTTAGTGATCATAGGGTGAGGAGTACATTCAGTCCCTGAAGAGTAAAGATGGTTAGATCCTGTACTGCTTCAACCAAAGGGCAAAGAAGTGCCTGCTCAGGAACATGAATACATAGGTAACTGCACTCAGCTGCTGAGAACAGACGTGTCCTACTTCATCAGTTGCATGATATGTTGTGGGATTCCTTTCTCATTTTGTGCACAGATTTTACCATGCTATACAGCTATACAGACTCTTCTGACCCTTGCTTTTAAATTCATCATATTTTGTAATTTGTTTCATAGTATTATATAAAGAACTTCTTAGGTCTTTTCAATGGTGCTATAATATTTTATTGTTTTGACATACTATAATGTTTTAAAATATAATCCTCCATTATTGAGTATTTAAATTACTTCCAGTATGCAAGTGTTACTTTTTTTGGGTAATGCTCTAAATAAATCCTTGTGCATTTATCTTTGTGTGCATTTGTAAGCATATTTGTAGCATAATTTCCAGGAAGTGGAATTGGTGAATCCAGAGTATGTGAATAACCATTAATTTGGGAGATTTTGCTCTTCTAGGTTACAGAAGGAACAAGTTCTACCTCAGATAAGTGGTGAAGGCAAAGTTACTTATAATTGACTATGGAATGTGATCTAATAGTCAGTAGGTGTGGAGGGGCCACTCCAGGTGTCTGTCACTGGAGACAGAGGTTCCCAGGCTGTACAGCCTCCTGATTCCAGAACTTCTACTGGACGTAGAAGAGGCAGCTCCCCTGGTGGCTAGCCTGGTTCCTACAGCTGCATGGGCACGCTGCCTGAAACAGATGGGAACTCTGACACCCCTTGCACAAAAGAGACCTGGGAAGACACAAGGTCTAGAGGTTGTAAGGGCGTCCCCTTGTGTCTGAATCCAGGTTCAAGGACATGGAGAATGGATTCTGAAGCAGAATATTCAAACCCACCAGCACCAACCAGGAGCTGATGTAATAGGTCATAACACCTGAGGGCAGGTGGACTTGACTCTTCCCCTGATACAGAAACTTAGGAGTTTTGTCACCCTCTGATGACCCCAGGACAGATACCTCAGCTGCATCTGCAACAGGACCCAAATGACCCTGAGTGTGAGAAGAAGACAGCCCTGGTTACGGTGCCCCTGTGATTGGTGAACGCAATCACCTGTGATACTTTATTGAGTTGTTGGAGCCACTGTGAGATTTTCAAGACTGTGGTGATCATAGTGTTAATGTTGATGAAACTGATGTTGTGATGCAGGTTTGAAAAAACAAAGTAATAACTTTTTAACAAAACACGTTTTTTTCCTCATCAGAAAACTGGTACCTAAAGGGTTTATTGAATTGGTTCCAATGACCACATACACCTGACTTACTCAACTTATATGCTAAACATTCTAACTCCTGGGCATAAGCCAGACTAACTGAATAGGAATTTCTAGTGATGTAGGTGATTTTGATTAACCCCAAAATCTGGAAGTCACTGGTCATAGGCATTTCTGTCATCAAAGTCTGATGACCAGTTTTTTTTTTTTTTAACTTTTTGTATTGGAGTATAGTTGATTAACAGTGCTGCATTAGTATACAACAAAGTGATTTAGTTATACATATACAAATATCTATTCTTTTTCAAGTTATTTTCCCATTTAGGTTATTACATAATATTGAGGAGAGTTCCCTATGCTATACAATAGGTCCCTGTTGGTTATTTATTTTATTTTTTGGTCATGCAGTGCAGCTTTCAGAATCTTAGTCCCCTGACCAGCGATCCAACCTGAACCCTTGGCAGTGACAACTCTAATTCCTAACCACATCAGGGAATTCCCTGATGACCAGATATTTTAGTACTTATCTTAAGATGTTTTCCAATAGGTCTGAGGAATGATGGAGTGGGCCCGGGTAGTCTTGACTGACTGCTCCAGGGTCTCATAAGAGTCAGTTGTCTGGGACAGGAAGCATTTGGGTTCTTATAGCTGCACACCTGTCCATGAGCAACAGTACATCTTGTGCTTAGAGGAAGTATATATGCATATATTTATACTTCACTTTATTCCAGTGGAATTTAAGATGTTGGGTTTATCACAACAGGATGCTTGGGGCTGGTGCACTGGGATGACCCAGAGAGATGGTATGGGGAGGGAGGTGGGAGGGGGGTTCAGGCTTGGGAACATGTGTACACCTGTGGTGGATTCCTGTTGATGTATGGCAAAACCAATACAGTATTATAAAGTAAAATAAAGTAAAATTAGAAAAAAACTAAAATAATTAATTTGGAAGAATATTACCAAGTTGTTTTTCATTAAGAACATACAAGCCTTCTGTCTACATACACAAGAATACCTGTTTCCTCATACTTTTTGCCAACATGCCAACTGGATATTACCAGATATTTTGATCTCTGCCAATAGTGGTAACTAAATCATGGAGTCTTACATATTTTTAAATTTTTATTTCTCTTATTATTAATAATATTTAACATATTTAAAGCATTTAAAAGATTTTAATTTTCTTTTCCTTGAACTGTCTTTTCATGTCTCTTGTTAGTTTGTGCTTTTTCTCTTCAAAAAAATTAGATCAGTTAGTGGTTTATCTATTTTGTCTTTTCAAAGAGCCAGATCTTGAATTTAATTATTAGTAATTTAATATTACTAACATTGCTAATTTTTTTTTCTAATTTTCAAGTCACTGATTGCTGCTTTTATCTGCATTACTTCTTCCTTCTGTGCTGACTTTTTAAAAATATTAAATGAAAGAAGACTGGCAAAATGAAAATAGCAGATGCTCAGAGATAAGTACATGGGAGTTTATTATAACATTTTTCAAACTTCTGTATTTGTTAGAAACACTATACAATAAATGAATATCCTAAACAAGTTCTATACAAATTAATCTGAGAGGCTTACAAACTAAATTATTTTCTTAAAAAAATTATTGCTGTTGTTTAGTTGCTAAGTTGTGTCTGACTCTTTTGTGACCCCTTGGACTGTAGCCCACCAGGCTCCTCTGTCCATGGGATTTCCCAGGCAAGAATACTGGAATGGGTTGTCATTTCCTTCTCCAGGGGATTTCCTAACCCAGGGATGGAACTCGAGTCTCCGGCTTGGCAGGTGGATTCTTTATACTAGTGAGCCACCTGGGAAGCCTCTTGAAAAACTAATTTGTGTTCTCTCCATCCATTTTTGCCCTCTTTTTTTTTTTTTAAAGAATGTATTTACAAAACCTTTTAGAACTAACAAACACCCAGAAAAGGTGTCCTTTTCATTATAGGGGGCTGGAATGCAAAAGTAGGAAGTCAAGAAACACCTGGGGTCACAGGCAAATTTGGCCTTGGAACGTGGAATGAAGCAGGGCAAAGACTAATAGAGTTTTGCCAAGAAAATGCACTGGTCATAGCACACACCCTCTTCCAACAACACAAGAGAAGACTCTACACATGGACATCACCAGATGGTCAACACCAAAATCAGATTGATTATATTCTTTGCAGCCAAAGATGGAGAAGCTCTAGACAGTCAACAAAAACAAGACCAGGAGCTGACTGTGGCTCATATCATGAACTCCTTATTACCAAATTCAGACTTAAATTGAAGAAAGTATGGAAAACCGCTAGACCATTCAGGTATGACCTAAATCAAATCCCTTATGATTATACAGTGGAAGTGAGAAATAGATTTAAGGGCCTAGATCTGATAGATGATAGAGTACCTGATGAACTATGGAATGAGGTTCGTGACATTGTACAGGAGACAGAGATCAAGACCATCCCCATGGGAAAGAAATGCAAAAAAGGAAAATGGCTGTCTGGGGAGGCCTTACAAATAGCTGTGGAAAGAAGAGAGGTGAAAAGCAAAGGAGAAAAGGAAAGATATAAGCATCTGAATGCAGAGTTCCAAAGAATAGCAAGAAGAGATAAGAAAGCCCTCCTCAGTGATCAATGCAAAGAAATAGAGGCAAACAACAGAATGGGAAAGACTAGAGATCTCTTCAAGAAAATTAGAGATACCAAGGGAACATTTCATGCAAAGATGGGCTCGATAAAGGACAGAAATGGTATGGACCTAAGAGAAGCAGAAGATGTTAAGAGGTGGCAAGAATACACAGAAGAACTGTACAAAAATGATATTCATGACCCACATAATCATGATGATGCGATCCCTAATCTAGAGCCAGACATCCTGGAATGTGAAGTCAAGTGGGCCTTAGAAAGCATCACTACGAACAAAGCTAGTGGAGGTGACCGCATTCCAGTTGAGCTGTTTCAAATCCTGAAAGATGATGCTGTGAAAGTGCTGCACTCAATATGCCAGCAAATTTGGAAAACTCAGCAGTGGCCACAGGACTGGAAAAGGTCACTTTTCATTCCAATCCCAAAGAAAGGCAATGCCAAAGAATGCTCAAACTGCCACACAATTGCACTCATCGCACATGCTAGTAAAATAATGCTCAAAATTCTCCAAGCCAGGCTTCAGCAATATGTGAACCGTGAACTCCCTGATGTTCAAATTGGTTTTCGAAAAGGCAGAGGGACCAGAGATCAAATTGCCAACATCCACTGGATCATGGAAAAAGCAAGAGAGGTCCAGAAAAACATCTATTTCTGCTTGATTGACTATGCCAAAGCTTTGACTGTGTGGATCATAAGAAACTGGAAAATTCTTTAAGAGATGGGAATCCCAGACCACCTGACCTGCCTCTTGAGAAATCTGTATGCAGGTCAGGAAGCAACAGTTAGAACTGGATATGGAACAACAGACTGGTTCCAAATAGGAAAAGGAGTATGTCAAGGCTGTATATTGTCAGCCTGCTTATTTAACTTCTATGCAGAGTACATCATGAGAAATGCTGGACTGGAAGAAACACAAGCTGGAATCAAGATTGCTGGGAGAAATATCAATAACCTCAGATGTGCAGATGACACCACCCTTATGGCAGAAAGTGAAGAGGAGCTAAAAAGTCTCTTGATGAAAGTGAAAGAGGAGAGTGAAAAAGTTGGCTTAAAGCTCAACATTCAGAAAACGAAGATCATGGCATCCGGTCCCATCACTTCATGAGAAATAGATGGGGAAACAGTGGAAACAGTGTTAGACTTTATTTTTTTGGGCTCCAAAATCACTGCAGATGGTAACTGCAGCCATGAAATTCAAAGACCCTAACTCCTTGGAAGAAAAGTTATGACCAACCTAGACAGGATATTCAAAAGCAGAGACATTACTTTGCCGACTAAGGTCCGTCTAGTCAAGGCTATGGTTTTTCCAGTAGTCATGTATGGATGTGAGAGTTGATCAGTCAGCCATTTTCCTAGCAAATTGACAAATCCTGAGTTTTCTGCTAGAGCTTCATTCATTTCAGTTACATCTGATAGAGGAGAATAAAGTTCACCAGCAGCTTTCACACTTTGCAAAGCACCGAACTCCTCTTGTTCAGTTTTGTCCCAAATTCAGGCTGCCTACGCTAAATGACATTTCCCAAAGCTTCCTGTGCCAAATTGCTGATTTCTATGATTTAATACCATTTTTTGTTGATATCATTCAGGTGTGTGATTTACCCATGAAGAGCAGAGCAGGCTGGTCCTCAGCATCCAGATGTCGCCAGTTCTTAGCCACACAGCCCACAGGGCATGGCGGATGCCCACATGTGCAGGCTGACACCACGACCACAGCTTGTGGGCCCTGTTGGCAGGAGTGCCTGGAATGAGTTTCAGAGGTAGGTCTTATATCCCACTTATGGCTGGATTTTGCCTTGTTATGAGTATCTGAGTGTATTTTGAGTATAAAAGATTATAACATGTACACTTATTAATGACATTTTTGGACTTATTGCTGGTATAGCGTTGTGCTGTGTGTGTGCAAAGTCGCTTCAGTCATGTCCGACTCTTTGCAACCCCAAGGACTGTAGCCCACCAGGCTCCTCTGTTCCTGGAATTCTCCAGGCAAGAATATTGGAGTGAGTTGTTATTCCTGTTTCCAGGGGATCTCCCTGACCCAGGGATCCAACCAGTGTCTCATGCATTGCAGATAGATTCTTTACCATCTGAGCCACCAGGGAAGCCCATATTATATAGTAGAAAACGTTAAAGTTTTCTTTGTTTTGTTTCTCATTTATTTTCTGTTCTGTTTGTTCTTTGCTGGTTATATATTCAATTCATATGATAATTTGATGTTTTATATTATTTTCAATTTGTCATGATTATCCTTACAGTTATAGTCTAAAGTGATATAATTAATTTTCACTTTTATGAACGAAGAAATAAGTATTCATGCAATTTTTATTGAACTTTTCTTCTTCCTGATTACCCTGATTTTAGCTGATTGTGATATCTTTTTCTATTTTCTTAGTGTTTACTTTGAACCTTTCCAGAGGCATATTTCTATTACCAGATTAATCAGAATTAGATGATATATTTTGATTTCTACCAATATATTTGCACTCCATTCTCCATTTCAGCCCTTATCTCCAAGCTTTTGTTATTAAACAAAACCAGAAGAAATTGTTTCATTTTTTACAGGCTAAAATGACAAAATATT
>SJYQ01009590.1:116961-134712 GCA_006410935.1 Redunca redunca | reverse complement strand
TCTATAGTTCTAACTCTAATTTGATTTAAGATAATTATCTTGAATTATATCTTTGATTTTTTTTCTCTTAATTGATTCTCTTTTTTTCAAGAACAAAAATATTTAAATTTAGGATCTCTTTGGTTTTATGTTTTCTGTTTCCTCTCTAGTCCTATAAAAATCTTTAGTATATACATTTCATTTAGTTCTCATTTCTCAGTTCTATTTTTTCTGCAGTGTGAGTTGTACTTTTTGATATTTCCATATCAGTCTTGATTTCTCTGATGGTTGTTTTCTCTCTTTGACTTCTTTCCTGAGTCTTGGATATTTCATATGTATTTTCCTTCTGATGTCTGATTATTTTTTTCCCTTTTGAATATTTGTATCTTTTCTTTGTGCTCTTGTTCTAAAATGATATTTTTTTCTATTTAATTCTCTGAGATCCTAGATATGTATTGATATTTCTATCTGCTTCTTTGTAATATTTTTTATGATGTGCTTTTTTGTTTCTCTTCTCTTGTGTTTTGTAAAAAACTTTTCATTTTATTTTGGAGTACAGCCAATTAACAATGTTGTGCTAGTTTCAGAGACACAGAAAAGTGACTCAGCCATACCTGTACATGTATCCATTCTCCCCCAAACTCCCCTCCCATCAAGGCTGCCACATAATATTGAGCAGAGTTTCCTGTGCCATACAGTAGGTCTTTGTTGGTTATCCAGTTTAAATTTAGCAGTGTATATTGCTGTATCTGATAACAATATATACTGGTATATATAAAGTATGTATATATACACTGATCTCAAACTCCCTAACTATCCGTTACCCCAACCCTCCCCCTAGGTAATCATAAATTCATTCTCTAAGTCTGTGAGTCAGTTTCTGTTTTGTAAACACATTAATTTATATTATTTCTTTTTAGATTCTGCATATAAGGGATACCATATATTTCTCTTTCTCTAACTTCCTTCAGTATGGTAATCTCTAAGTCCATCCATTTTGCTGCAAATGGCATTATTTCATGGTGGAGTATTTTTAATGGCTGAGTAATATTACACCTGACCTGCCTCTTGAGAAACCTATATGCAGGTCAGGAAGCAACAGTTAGAACTGGACATGGAACAACAGACTGGTTCCAATAGGAAAAGGAGTACGTCAAGGTTGTATATTGTAACCCTGCTTATCTAACTTATATGCAGAGTACCTCATGAGAAATGATGGGCTGGAAGCAGCACAAGCTGGAATCAAGATTGCTGGGAGAAATATCAATAACCTCAGATATGCAGATGACACCACCCTTATGGCAGAAAGTGAAGAGGAACTAAAAAGCTTCTTGATGAAAGTGAAAGAGGAGAGTGAAAAAGTTGGCTTAAAGCTCAACATTCAGAAAATGAAGATCATGGCATCTGGTCTCATCACATCATGGGAATTAGATGGGGAAATTGTGGAAACAGTGTCAGACTTTATTTTTGGGGGCTCCAAAATCACTGTAGATGGTGACTGCAGCCATGAAATTAAAAGACGCTTACTCCTTGGAAGAAAAGTTATGACTAACCTAGATAGCATGTTGAAAAGCAGAGACATTACTCTGCCAACAAAGGTCCATCTAGTCAAGGCTGTGGTTTTTCCAGTGGTCATGTGTGGATGTGAGAGTTGGACTGTGAAGAAAGCTGAGCACTGAAGAATTGATGCGTTTGAACTGTGGTGTTGGAGAAGACTCTTGAGAGTCCCTTGGACTGCAAGGAGATCCAACCAGTCCATTCTGAAGGAGACCAGCCCTGGGATTTCTTTGGAGGGAATGATGCTGAAGCTGAAACACCACTACTTTGGCCACCTTGTGTGAAGAGTTGACTCATTGGAAAAGACTCTGATGCTGGGAGGGATTGGGGGCAGGAGGAGAAGGGGACGACAGAGGATGAGATGGCTGGATGGCATCACTGACTCGATGGACATGAGTCTGAGTGAACTCTGGGAATTGGTTATGGACAGGGAGGCCTGGCATGCTGCGATTCATGGGGTCACAAAGAGTCGGACACGGCTGAGCAACTCAACTGAACTGAATATTCCATTGCGTATATGAACCACATGTTCTTGATCCATTCCTCTGCTGATGGATGTTTACGTTGTTTCCATGTATTTGCTATTGTAAACAGTGCTGCAGTGAACACTGGGGTGTGTGTATCCTCTCGGACCGTGTTCTTCTCTGGATATATACCCAGGAGTGGGATTTCAGGGTTATCTTGTAGCTTTACTTTTCGTTTTTTAAGGAACCTCTATACTGCTCTCCATAGTGGATATTTTACTATGCTATCTTTGACTAGATCTTTTGCAAATTCCTTTTTATTATCACTCATTTTTGAAAGATGAGCCAGATATTTGGAGTGTTTTCTGTTAGCAGAGTTTTGGGATAGCCAGGAATCCTCACTGGTGCACAGTAAAACTCCTTATGATTTAGGGTTTTGAGGGTCAATTAGTTGATAATTTTATCTCTGAAGCTGACCAGAGTTTAACATCTACTCAAACTCTAGAACCTCTTGTCTCTCCTGTTTTAATTCCATATTCCTTCAAGGAATGATGGCACATGCATGTGTTCCCTTTTTATCCTAGTCTTTCTTGTTATTCTTGGCTGCTAAAAAGGGTCCGAGGAAGGTCCCATCATCACTGCACATCTTGTTCTGTTGCTTCTCGCTTAGAGGGCATCACCTGGTTTGGATTCTGTGACCTCCAGGTGCAATTGTTCCCTAGCATTGTTCTGTGCTCTGGCCTACTATTCTCCAAATCTGGGGGCTCTTTCTCGTACAGTTTGGTTCTCAGTTACAGACTTCATTCCAGTTGAGTTTTGCTTCTCTACCTCTCAAACGTCTTGCTTTTAGGTAATTTCAAGGAGGAATGGAGGGTGGAGATATCTTAATGTTTTCTTTAATTTTACTATTTATTGATTGTATATGTCATAATTTATACATAACTATACATTTGGGCTTCCCTGATGTCTCAGTTAATCTTCCCATTTAAAAACTGAAAGTCTTTGTATCATTGACTTGAAATTTGTTATGAGAGTGTAAAATTAGATTGAGAAGGAGTTTCAGAATCATTTTTCCTAAACTGCTTCAAACAGATGACCATTCAAGATTAGAGATACTCAATAAATAGGTCAAACAGCTTTTAACTGAAAAATAACCTATTGGCTAATTATGGGATGGGCTAGCACACTTGACTCAGTGAAAGGTATAAGGAAATCTAATGTGGATACATTTTAAAATTTATTTATGAACAGTTTTTAAAAGTGAAGCTTTACTCGAGTTGTAAGAGATATTTGAAAATCAATTTAACTCTCATATTTTTAAATGGAAAAACTAAAGATTGGAGAGCTTTGTTGTTTCACATCTAGTTAATATCAGAGTGAGTTCTAGACTATCCGTGTTCCTAAATTCAGTTGTAGGTAATAGTTTTATTGTTTCTGACATATCTGCATATCATTTAAAACTTTTTTACATAATATTTCCCTCTAATTTGACTCATACATTTCATTAAAATACATTTCTATAAAGAAGAAACTGTGTTTAAATATGGGTACAGAGTCCCAGTGTTGGTAAACATTAACTTCCAACATCATGCTGTTTCTTGCACATTCAACCATCTGAGAATCTACTCTCTGATTTAGAGTCTGTCTATTCTGGCCACTGGTCACCGTGACATTTTGGTTCCTGTGTCCAGAGGTGAGGTTTTCTTGGACAGAAATGCTTTATATCCTTTCCATGAAGAATAGCTTTAATCTTTCCTTTTAAATCTGTTTATGTGGCTGCATTGGGTCTTAGCCGTGGCATGGGGGATCTTCATGGTGTCCTGCAGGAATCTTTTGCTGCAATGGACGGACCTCCAGTCGTGGTGCTCAGGCTCAGCAGTCACAGCGCAGCCTGAGTTGATCTGAGGCTTGTGGGATTTTAGTTCCCTGACTAGGAATGGAAACTGTGTCCCTAGCAGTGCAAGGTGGATTCTTAATCAGTGCACCACCAGGGAAGTCCTGAGAGTCTTTGATCTTTGTCTAATGAAATCATCCCACCTCTACTTACTTTCCTCCTGACACTCGATTTATATGTCTTCAGTGGCATTCAGTCCTTTCACTATGGAGCTAGAAGCCATCTTGGAATTCAACTTCCTTCATTTTACAGGTGAACAAACTTATTAGAAGGTTAAACTGGCAACAAAGGATCATGCAGCCTAAGGCTAAGACCTAGGTGCAAGTCTCATCCTCTTACTTGTCTGTGACCTTACAGAATTTACTTAACCTCTCTGTAATTCTTAGTTTCTTTACCTGTAAAGTGAGGATAATAATACCTATTTTAGAGGGTTTATTGAGGATTAAAAAATATAATGAATATGAAAACTAAGCATGATGCTTGGTAAATAATAATTGATCAACAGAGTGCCATTTGACTCTTGCTGCTATTGTTGTTATTATTAGTAGTAGTAGTATTTGTATTTCTGCTACTATTGCTGCCTCTACTACCAGGTTTCAAAGTTAGTATGACTCATTCAACCATACAGGCAAATAACACCTCAGTTCAACATAACATTTAAGAGACTTATGTCTTCTTCTTGACAATGGATTCTGTGATTAAAGATACCAAATTACTCCAGAGAATTATCTATAGATATAACACAAAGCACTCCAAGGTCAGTATTATATAGGGTAATAAGATGTATCTACCAAGTGCTATGGTTTGAAGTATCTAGAAATATATCTTCCACGCTATGTGCATCAACTTGGAAATTGTCCTGGACTCTAGAGAGGTAGTCAGGTGTAATAATTAAGACATAGGCTCTGGAGCTAGACTGCATTACTTCAAAACCTGACTCATTCACTTAGTTAGTTGTGTTACTATAGGCAACATACTTGAATACCTCTGTATCTCAGTTTCCCTATCTCTACATTGAGGATGATAATAGCCCACTTTACTAGATCTGAGAGATCAAGTGAGCTACTATATGTAAAGTGCATGGACAAGATCCTAACACTGTATTCACATATCTGTTTCTCCAGGGGGAAGTGTTTTGACTGTGTCCTCCTCTCTCTTACGAATCCAGAGCCAAGAAGAGTTGCTGATTTTTCAGTCTGTTCAGCTTGTATTTATTGTTCAGACAGTGTCATGCCTTCCAAGCTCCTTACACACAAAACTAGAAACAAGAGGTATTATTAAAGTACTATTACTATGTTTAACAACAGAATATTATATCCTCACATGTATATAAGTATTCACACACAGGCATATGCACGCACCTCTGATCTGAATGTCATTTCTGCCTTGGTGTTCAAAAATCCCTTAGTAAGTGGTCATTAAGCATACTGCTCTGCCTCTCCCGCCCTCTTCTTTTCCAATACATTCTCTTGGCACCAGATGACAGAAATATCCCCAAACTTTTGCACATTTCAAAAATATGCTGTACCCTGAATAAGTCTCAGAAAGAAAATGTTGACAGACTTTGCATCAGGCCCATAAAATTCAAACCTAAAAAAATTATGGGCCTGGGTCAAAGGAGCTATTTCCAAGAAAACAGTTGGACTCCATGCAAAGGATTTTTGACACAGAACATACTCTTCTTTTAGACAATCAGTGGGAGACTAGCTGGTCCCCAGCCATGCATAAATCTGTCCCTGTACAATTGGTAGCAGTTCCTAATTAAGGAAAAGGAGGGAGGGGGTATGGAATGAGCAGAGAAGGCTGAGACTGGCAGGCAGAGAAGAACAAGGAGGAAGTAGCCCCATGCTTGCTGCCACCTTTCCTGAAACCTTTACTGCAGACCTGTACCAGGGATAAATCACCACCTTTTCTGGAGTTCAGGAAAATAAGACTATAAATAAATAATGTGTGGATGTGCCCAAGTACATTATGGATGCGCTGGATATGAGAGAAGCAGGAAGAGCAGGTCCAGGCCAGGAGAAGGGCAAATGGAGCAGCATTTGCTAAATACAGTGAAAAGCTGAGTGGCCCAATTAATTTTTATGAAAACTCTTCCCCGTACCCTGGCTATTCAGCCTGTGCTCTCTGATACGGAGGAGAAAATCAATGCCTGTGGTGCCTGATGGGTAATAAATTGTAAATAGCCAGGACAGGGGCACTCATGGCTGTCTGGAAGGCTTCTTTCCGGGGACTGGGTTCACTCCCCCGACTTCTTCCCTTGAACTCTCTTTCCCTGGGTTGGAACACTTAGTACCACCATTGGAAGAGCCTTTTTTGTAAATTTTTACTCCATTATATTGCAATTTTAGCATCTCACGCATTTGGCACTTAGAACATTTTTATAATGGTCTTTGGTTTATTTTTGGCCCAGTTTTACGGCTCTCTGCCAGGCCCAAACTTCTGCTATGTAGCTGACCCAAAATAGTTTCAAAGGCTCAGATGCAACTTGATACAAAAATTTTCTCCTCACATGTTTAAGTTAGCCCTGTAAAATTTGATGACCCCACAAAAGTTTCTCTAGTTAGTAATTAGACTCATAGGACAAGTCATCTCATTGCTATGCAAGGTGAGACAGTCAAGTGTCCATGTCACTCGCAGGTAAATCCAAACAAAAGATGCCTCTGCAGTGATGCCTCTGACTTTTTCTACAAGTCAGAAAAAGTTCCAGATGCATAGAAATAGAAATTGGACTGACATTTAAAGGGATCTAAATATGCTCCATAGCTAGCTAGGCTGGGAGAGTCCTCATGAGTCTTCATCGTACCATGGCTCACGACTTCCGCCACCACCAGCTAACAAGGCTGAATATTATTCTCAGATCATGTATAATATGCCAACCCTTTACCATCTATGATCTTGTTAAAATGTTTCATTAGCTGTTTATAATTGGGATAATTTTCACCACTGTTTTATAGAGGAGGGAATTTGTATTAATAGTTTAGAGGAATGATTTCCAAATCCAGCTGTAAAATTCCCTGGGGAGTTTCAGAAAGCTTGGTGCCTAGGCAGCAACCCATACCAGTACATCAGAATGCCTGGGGGTAGAAGCTGGGCATTAGTATTTGGGGGGAAAAAACACGCTAATAAAAATGATTCAAATACATGGTAAAATGAAGGGGCCATTTGAGTCCAAACCTTGCACTTTTTCTAGTACACCAGCCTGCCTTTCATCTTCCTGCTGGAAAAAAAATGCGAAACGTGTACAAAATAGAGTCCATGGACCCTGCTTCAAGGAACTTATGGTCTGAGGAAGAAAAATGATGTAGGTAAAGATAAAATCAATGTTAAACTGTGTGGTGTTGCTTGTGAATTTAGCAAAAGCTTGGGAGTTACTGAGCTAGTCAGTCAAATGAGGCTACTTGGATATGCCTTTTCCTCTGGAGACTCAATCTCTCAAGTAACCCCTAGGCTGTGTGTTAAGTTGGTAAGTTGTGTCCAACTATTTTGTGGCCCCATGGGCTGTAGCCTGCCAGGTTCCTCTGTCTATGGGATTGCCCAGGATACTGGAGTGGGTTGCCAGTTTCTTCTTCAAGTGATCTTCCTGACCCAGGGATCAAACCACATCTCCTGCATCTCCTACATTTGCAGGCAGATTCTTTACCACTGAGCCACCTGAACCACTTGAGAATTAAGTGAGTTAACTCTTCAATCCAAAACAAAAGCCATCTGTGCTGTCAGTATGAAAGTACTTAGGAAGTACTTAGGACAGGAAATTTAAAGTAGCGAACACATACAAAATCTGGGGCACTCAGTGGTTGTGTCCATTGACACGACTAGTTCCTGAAAGAAGGGACTTTGATGTGCTTTGGGTGTGCCATACCTCATACTACATACCTCTGTGTTGAAGATTTGGAGGTACAGAGAGGTAAGGAACTTGTCTTCTGTGGTGAGTATCAGAGCTGGAATTTCAACTTGAGTTCTCTTCTCTGACTACTGTTCTCTGCTCTACAGTGCCTTATCCACAAGCCAGGGGAAACTCTATCTCCATAGGAGGTCAGTTCTTCTTTTCATCCGTTGTATGACTGTAGAAGAAGGCTTGCATACACAATCGGGTTCCAACAACAGGACTTCATTCTAAACATCTGCTCTCACCACCAGGATATTCCTTACCCACCTCACCCCACTCAGATTATAATACAGCTCCACCATAATGGTTTTCTATTCTACCATAAGAAATTGCTATGAGATTCATCTGAACCAGGAAAACAATAGAAGGCTAGGAACAACAGGAGCAAATCAGAAGGAAACAATAGAATGGGTATATTTGTTATACATGATATTTTATCTTGGCTATATATTTACATTCTGAAAAGTTTTGTTCTCTCTTTCCTTCACATCAGTAAGACCAACATCTGATCTTGGGAGTTTTAGATATTCCTTGTTCAAATAAATTCTCTTGGTAGTAAAGAATACCATTTGAAATGCTACGTAAATGTCGAATATTTTACAAAAATCAAAACAGTCATATATTCATTTTATAAAACTTCTTCCTATGGTTGTTGCCTTTGTTTCATAAATGAGGAAATTGAATCTGGGATAGATTAGAAATGTCTGCAATTCTTTGGTACCCTTCTATCGAGAGGTTGGGTATTGTTCTCTCTTCCCTTGCATCTGAATTGGCCCTTGAGACTGGTTGGTTTGACTAATAGCATGTGGTAGAAGTGACACTGCCTTCTCTGGGTCTAATCTTTAAGAGACCTGATAGTTTTTGCTTCTGTTCTAGATGTCACGTAAGAAGTTCAAGTACTTTGAGACTGTCATGCTTTGATTAAGCTCAAGTCAACAATATGGAGAGGCTACCTAGCTGGGGGAGGGGCAAAGGGAAGGAGAGAGAGGCAGAGGGAATGAAAGAGAAAGAGAGGGAGAGGGAGAAGAAGAGAAAGAGGAGGAAGGGGCAGTGGAGGAGAGGGTGAGAGACAGACAGACAGGCATACTTGGCCAGCACCAATCTTCTGCTCATCTTAGCCCAGAAGTTATCTTGGTCATTCCAGCCCCATTAGATACTATTTGGAGAAGAAACAAAAAGACACTGAAGCCAGAATCTGGGACCCCACATGTGTCCAGAGTGGGGTCATCCTAGTCATTCCCAGCCCTCTGTGCTATCCTATCTGAGACCAAAGACATTGGGGAGCAGAGAGTCTGTCTCTGCCGTGCACTAACCCACAAAACTGTGATTGTGGTCAGACGGTTGTCGTTTTAAACCACTGAGTTTTGAGGTGGTTTATTATGCAGCAAAAAGTAACTTAAGCAGTTTTGCCCGATGACAGAGGAAGGAGCAAGTCTGGATGGAAACCCGCATCTGTCTGATTACAGAGCTGGGGCACGTTCTTCTCTGTGTGCTCTTCTAGGGCTTTAAGACTGGTGTTGCACTTTCTCTCTGGTCTCCTGCTGAATCCCTTTCAGCTTAAATTCTGAGCACATAAGAAAGGGATAGACATGATTGTCCTCCTTCATCATTACAAGAAAAAATTAAATGACAGGCAAGTTCTGAGGTTAATTCCTTTTCACCTGTTCATTGTTCTTTTTACTACACCTTAAGATGTAATTTCGTAGCAAAAGCAAAGTTCCCGCCCTAGCCAGGTCTTCATTCCTGCCACTTCAACTTCTCAGTTGTTCAAGTGAGACCATATTTTCCCTCTCTCTCTCTCTCTTTTTTAAGGTTTAAAGTAAAACACGATGATGGTAATTTTGCCAGAGGAAGGAGGCCAAAGAACTGTGCAGAATGAATGATTACCCCCTGTTCCAAATTACCGTGCAATATGTGCAGTCATTTTGTGGGATCTTTAGGAAACGGCAGGGATTCAGCTTGCAGGATGAATAGGGGATGTTCCTACAGAAGAAGTTCTATGTTTCTGTGGTAGCAAATGTACCATGTGGTGATGGCCCTGTGAATAGCTGTGTTTATCAAATTCCAAAGTAAATACTCAAGTGAAACCCCACATGAAAGGCCAGACCACAAGCTAGAGGTTCCCCATGGCACTGGTGCGTTTACAAAAATGTCTGTGGTTTGTGAGTGTGTGTATGTGTTTAAACTGCACGTCATTTATACATGCCTTTATTTCTAGTGATTGCTACACACAACCAGCAGAACGTCTTAGTTCAGATCTCTTATGACAGTGGTTAGACCTCAGGCAGGTTTTGTTGTGATGGACAATTTTCTGATCTGTAGAAGTATTGTGTTATCTAACTTGTAGCTCTGGGCAAGGCAGACATTAATATTGAGATGCAGGGGAACACTGAGCATACAAGGAATAAAGAAAGGGTTGGCATGTGCACAGGTGCTGTGAAGTAGATCATGCTTGGGTGTGTGCTCAGTCGTGTCCAGCTCTTTCCCGTGGACTGTAGCCTACCAGGCTCCTCTGTCTATGGGATTTTCTTGGCAAGAATACTGGAGTGGATTGCCATCTCCTCCTCCAGGAGATCGAACCCCGTGTCTCTTGTGTCACAAGTGGATTCTTTACTGCTGAGCCATAGGTGAAACCCTGTGGAGTAGACTACTGTTGAGCAAATATTCCTTCTCTTGCTCATCACTGCCTCCATTGGAGAAATACACTTCCCACGCTGCCAGTGTGGACTTGGCATTGTGATTTGCTTCGGCTAACGAAATATAGTAGGAAATGACAGTGCGTGAGTCCCAGTCCTGGGCCTTTAGATGCCTTGTATGTCCACACGAACCTCTTGGGCTCTGACCTCTTCCCATGGTAATGGCTGCTGCCTCCTCAGCCAGGGACCCAGGGTGAGTGCTCATGGAGTTGTCCCACCTGCCTTTGGTCTAGAGAAGAGCCTTATGGTGAAGTCACTAAGTTCTCCTTGGTTTGCGACTTAGCGTTATTGTGACAGTTGCTGATGGATACAATCATCAATGTGTCTCAAATTTTGTGCAGTTTTTTTCTCCTGAACTTGTTCTTGTAAATTGAAGCTGTTTGGGGGAGTTGTAAGTTAGGTGAAACTCTCAGAAAAACTTAGAATTAGGCCTTCAGTTTATTCAAAATAGGGAATTTGTGATTAGGAAGGAAGAGTGTCATCTGAGAGCAGGACAAGATTATGTATAAGGTTGTATGCTTAGTTGCTCAGTTGTGTCTGACTCTTTGTGACCCAATGGACTGTAGCCTGCCAGGCTCCTCTGTCCATGGACTTCTCCATGCCAGAATACTGGAATGGGTTGCCATGCCCACCTCCAGAGGATCTTCCCAAGTCAGGAATTGAACTCAGTTCTCCTGCATTGCAGGCAGATTCTCTACCATCTGAGCCACCAGTGAAGCCCAAGAATACTGGAGTGGCTAGCCTATCCCTTCTCCAGGGGATCTTCCTGACCCAGGAATTGAACTAGGGTCTCCTGCGTTGCAGGTGGATTCTTTACTAACTGAGCTACTAGGGAATCCATGTATAAGGTTACAGAATGACTGCCTATGAGACAAGTGGACTCCTGGACCTGCATTACAGGGAGATGGGGCAGATCCTCCACTGTGGGGAATTTACAGCCACTGTTTAAATTAAGTCAGTGAACTGAGTGTATGCATTTGAGGAAGAATGCTGTCATGGGGCCTGGTGGAAGAGAAAGATGAGAACATGCAATTGCTGCTGCCATGGAAGGTTGTGGGGGGCACTGATCTAAAATGTCTTCTGTGAAGGGAGGGAGCTGAGTTTCCTTCAGAGTTGGTTGAATTCACCTGCTTGAGGAGGATCTGTGTGGCTGACTCCCTCTACAAATATGAACCAACAGAATAAAATATTTTCTAAGATGCCAACATTTTCCCTAAATCCCAAGAGAGCACCAGAGGAAGAGTGGCCTGGGCAGATAGTCAACTGTGACCACATAAAAACTCTGCCTTTTTTTTTCAGATCATATTTTCTGGAGGGAAATAACTTTGGTTTTTACTGTGGACAAAGCAGTGTCCTAGGAAAACCATCCTGAATTTAATCATAGACAAGAAATTCATCTTCAAGACCTTTCTTGCTTTTGCTGTGCACCAAGGATAGAATGCCAAGAGAATACTGTAGTGCTACTTTGTGAGGTTGAACATGAAAAAAATGTGAAAAAATAATCCAACCAATATTTACTGAATGACTAACATGTCCTGGGGTAGATGTTTTAAGTGGCTTACTTCATTTTATCTTTATGCAATACCCCTATGAAGTAAGTATTATTTGAATCATTTTACAGATAAAGAGTTAATTAACTTCCAGCCACTCAGCTAATTGGTAGAACTGTCTTATTGACCTGTAAATTTCCTTCCTCAGTCCTGTCTTCCTTCCACTATGTTTGAGACTTTCCTGAAATTTCACTTTTGGCTTTTGAGATAGAATTTGGTAGAGAGATGGTAGTTGACTCTGTTAGAAACAGATTAGGGTCAAGTCATGCTGTACATCTTAAACTTACACACTGTTATGTATCAATTATGTCTCAAAAAACTGGAAGGGAAAAAAAAGGGCAATACAAGAGAAGGCAGCTCAGACTGTCTCATGGAATGGGAACAAAACGGGTGGACAGATGAAGCTGGGACTTTTCTCTCAGCCATAGGCTTTCTTCAGGCCCTTGAAACAGGATTAGGTAGATATTTGCAGCAGGGAGAGAGAGGGAAAAGGTATCCTGTAGCCTGCAGACCTTTCTCCACTATGTGGTTTATGCTGTGGAGAAGACTCCTGTTGTCTGGCCTCCAGTGACTTCTGTGTGATGCTGAGAATCTCTGAAACTGCAGAGGCCAGCCCAGTTCTGAGTGTACATACATTTTCCACTGGCACCTTTGTTTGCTTCTCAGTCAAGAGGAGGATGGCATGGACTGGGGATCAGAAGAGCTGGTTTCTAACATCTGCTCTGCTATGTGACGATGGGCACGTCCCCTAGCATTTTCCATTCCTCTGCCCTTCTATAACATGAAGCAGTTAGATAATATCAATGCCCTTTTCTTCTTTTTGGCAGCAAAAATCTTAAAAAATTAGGTCCCCAATGGAATCCTTATAGGTAATGCAGAGTAACTCTTCCAGATTAATCAAGAATTAGGGGCTCTAATCCATGCTCCTTCTGGAAGTCCCTGGGCCACCTCTGAGAAACCAGGAGCTTTGTGGATGGAGCTCAAAAAGGCTGTTCTGGGTGATAAGGCTCTTTTCCAGAAGTAACGTCACAGGATTACAGAGTTAGCATCATAGACATCCCCAAATCTTCTAGTCTTTGTGGAGTCATCCTTTATTATTTATTTTTTCTTATAAGAGTCAAATGAGCTGGCTCAAGCCTTTACCCTTAGGTTTCCTACTCGCCTGCCCCATATCTGAGAATTCTTGAGGGTTGTCCATACCCGTAATGAATGCGTTACTCTGATTCCACTGAACACACATCTCTTCTTTGGACTCCTACTTCTGCCCACATTAACTCAGCATAAAGAGCAGCTGTCCTGCCTTTGGTTCTCTTCCAGGAACCACCCACATATGGCTGTGTGGGCAGTTGCTTTTACTTATGGTTTGGCACTAATGAGGGGTTGGGGGATCATATCACCTAACAACGCCACAGATACTTCAGAATTGATATTTAGCCATCGCTGTTCTAAATAGCTCCACAGTCATGGCTAGCACTGCTGAGTTCTCTATGGACACTTTCCTCCTTAAAAAGACTTTCCTCCATAATGCTGGGTTCCTTCCCTGTCCATGTACCCCTCTTCTTTCTTTTAAGGCCAACCACCTCTTTAGAGGCTCCCTGTGCACCATCCAGATTCTTTTCATTTTAACAGAAATATAAAAAGGTATTTTTTCTTTTACTCTCTTCTTCTAGATGACCACCATTGTTCTACATAAATGGCTCATTAAGGTATTTTGCTCAATAAAAGACAATTCTGTTCCTATGAGAAATTCTACCAAGATCCTTTGAAATAATATTCCCCCATTTTTCAACTCTTGGTTATAAAATTTCATGAAGTATTTGTGTTAAGAAGTAGCAGAATGAAACAGAAGCTTTGCATTACTGCCCCTAGGTTGATCAGAAAATTAATGTTGAACTTACTCTAAAAAATCATCCTTTTAAAGACATGGACTGAAATGTAAGTTCTGCTGGCCTGTTCGACATGGCTAAGCTCCACCTGGCTACCTCTCCTCCAGCCCTGTGATGTCTCTCTCTTTAGCTATAAAATAGTCAGGTGTTTCTAAGTTTTGATATTCACCTGAGAAAGAAGATGTTTATATCTTAGGTGCAAAGTTTGGGGATATTTGTAGATGTTCTAGAATTTTGAACTTTTTATTATTCTTACACAAATGGAAGAAGTATTAGTACAGAGAGGGCCCACATTCCTATCACCTGTCCTGATCAATTTTCAACTCATGGCAAATCCTGCTGCCAACTGCAGATGGATCATTTTGAAGCAACTCCAAGATGTCAAATCATTCTATTTATAATATTTCAGCATGTATCTCTAAAAGCTAAGGACTCTTTTAAGACAGCATAATCACATTATCATACCTAAATCATTAATAATAGTTTATTAATATCAACAAATAACTACTCAGTGGTCACATCTCCCAGATTGCATGACATTATTTTAAACAATTGTTCAAATCAGAATTCAATTAGGGTTTGTGCCTTGCAATTTGTTGATATGACTCTTAATTTTCTTTTAATTTACAGGCTCACCCCTTCTCCCCTTGTTTTTTTATCTTGTAACTTATTTGTTGAAGAAGCTAAGTCATTTGTTATCTCTAGGCTTCCACATTTTTTTATTTTGTTCATTGTACCTCAAGCTATCATTCAATGAAATCCTCTTTCCTTTATATCTATTAGAAACTGAAAGTTAGATCTAGAAAATTTTATTTTTAGATGATTTTGTCTACTTATGGTAGGGGGCACATACCTGGTTATATCTCTTTTGGTGACATTAGGAGCCATTAATGATATAATATTTTCATGCATTTGCTAGTTTATCAGGGTTGAAAAATAATGATAATTTAACTCTAAAACTGCTTACTAATTTATAAGTTGGAATGACTGTATAAATAAATACTTGCCCTCATCAACTGTTTAGTTATCCCCTAGTAATTTTAGTTCAGGAAAGGCAAGGTAGGAATTCCCTGGCTGTCCAATGGTTAGGACTCTGTGCTTCACTCCCGCAGGCGTGGTTTAGTTCCTGGTTGGGAAACTAAGATCCTGGAAGCTGCACTGTTTTTATTCATTTGCTAAGTTGTGTCTGACTATTTGGGACCCCATGGACTGCAGCACATCAGGCTTCCCTGTCCTTTACTTGCTCAACTCATGTCCATTGAATTGGTGATGCCATCCAACCATCTCATCCTCTGTTGCCTCCTTCTCTTCCTGCTCTCAGTCTTTCCCAGCATCAGGGTCTTTTCCAATGACTTGGCTCTTCGCAGCTGGTAGGCAAAGTATTAGAGCTTCAGCTTCAGCATCAGTCCTGTGAATATTCAGGGTTGATTTCCTTTAGGACTGACTGGTTTGATCTCCTTGCTGTCCAAGCTGCATAGCCAAAAAAAAAAAAAAAGAAGAAGAAAAAAAGACAAGATAAATGCTTGATTCTTTTTTGTTGTTGTTTACCAGTTTTCAGAGTACTGAATTCATTCCCTAGCATAACAATCTAAAGCATTTAAATGTATATAATATGTTTTAATGCCTTGAAGTTATAATTACTATTAATGTTCAAATT
This sequence comes from Redunca redunca, assembly GCA_006410935.1. Lineage (NCBI taxonomy): Eukaryota > Metazoa > Chordata > Mammalia > Artiodactyla > Bovidae > Redunca > Redunca redunca. The sequence continues at coordinate 119,140 of SJYQ01009590.1, read as the reverse complement.
GTCCCATCTTTTGTCATGGAATCCTTTTCAACAGCTGTTTTGACAATTGTGATACTCTTTAATAGTTTCTTTGCCTTCTAGCTTGACAAAATGTTCCAAGTTTATTTGGCATATTTCATGCCATAGGCATAGAATGAACTTTGGTGGAAAAAGGTATTTAGAAACTGCAATCTAAGTGTTAGAATGACCTGTTGATGATGGAATAGTGGTTATTTCTAAGCCTTTTCAAAGTATGATAATTTATAAAATTATAATGTTATAAAAGTACCAATTATTTTTTGCCTGATATTTTAAAAAGTAAATGTATGTGGAAGCTTAAACAAATTGCTTTAGTTCTACTCTTTTGTTCAAATTGCTCTATTTTCTCCTATCTTTATCTGTTTCCAGTTGGCTTACAGACAGAGAGGACCCTTGGTCCCACATGACTTTTGCACTAGACGTGTTTGAGGATTTGTAAATAGTAATGAAGAAGCTGAAAAGCTAAGCAGACATTTCAGCATGCTCACGAGGCTGGGATGAAATAACTGGAATTAAGGCCTACCAAGAGAAAAGGCTTTTCTGGTGGCTCAGACAGTAAAGAATCTGCCTGCAGTGTGGGAGACCCAGGTTGATCCCTGGGTCAAGAAGTTCCCATGGAGAAGGTAATGGCAACCCACTCCAGTATTCTTGCCTGGAAAATTCTGTGGACAGAGGAGCCTTGCAGGCTATAGTCCACGGGGTCACAAAAGAGTTGGACATGACTGAGAAACTTCCACTCACTCACTCAAGGGAAAGCGTCTTAGTGGTCACCTCAGGCTTTCATTTTAGGTCTTAAAGTACTAAATCTTAAAGTAAATGACCTAAATAGAAACCATCCACCACAGGGACTGTATTCTAGTTCTGATCACCTCTATCCATGATACATTAAAATGATCTGCTCCCCACCCTGACGGCTGGATATTATAAAACAACAAAAATGAAACTACTGCTACACACAACACAGACTTAACAAAGATTGGGTTACATGAAAAGTAGTCAGACACCAAATATGATTCATTTATGTAATATTTTAAAACACACAAAGCAAGTCTGTGTTGCTGGAGATGTGCATGGCAGTTAGCCGTAGAGAGGATGATGGAGTTGGGATTTGGAGGAGGCATGTGGGGGCCCTCCAGGGGCTGGTAATAATTTGTTTCATTACTTGGGTGATGAAACACCTTCATTTTGTGATTGAGCTTGACACTTTTGATTTATGCATTCTTCTTTATGTATATCATACTTCAGTAAAGAGCCTATAAAAGAAAATTTTGTGGATTTTTCTCATTGGACTCTGTTCCATTTGCATATTATTATCTTTTAGACCTATATACTAGTTTACAGTCAACAAAAACAAGACCAGGAGCTGACTGTGGCTCATATCATGAACTCCTTATTGCCAAATTCAGACTTAAATTGAAGAAAGTAGGGAAAACCGCTAGACCATTCAGGTATGACCTAAATCAAATCCCTTACGATTATACAGTAGAAGTGAGAAATAGATTTAAGGGCCTAGATCTGATAGATAGAGTGCCTGATGAACTATGGACTGAGGTTCATGACATTGTACAGGAGACAGGGATCAAGACCATCCCCATGGAAAAGAAATGCAAAAAAGGAAAATGGCTGTCTGGGGAGGCCTTACAAATAGCTGTGAAAAGAAGAGAAGTGAAAACTAAAGGAGAAAAGGAAAGATATAAGCATTTGAATGCAGAGTTCCAAAGAATAGCAAGAAGAGATAAGAAAGCCTTCCTTAGCGATCAATGCAAAGAAATAGGGGCAAACAACAGAATGGGAAAGACTAGAGATCTCTTCAAGAAAATTAGAGATACCAAGGGAACATTTCATGCAAAGATGGGCTCGATAAAGGACAGAAATGGTATGGACCTNCTAACAGAAGCAGAAGATAAGAAGAGGTGGCAAGAATACAGAGAAGAACTATACAAAAAAGATCTTCATGACCCGGATAATCACAATGGTGTGATCAATCATTTTGAGCCAGACATCCTGGAATGTCAAGTGAAGTGGGCCTTAGAAAGCATCACCATGAACAAAGCTAGTGGAGGTGATGGCATTCCAGTTGAGCTATTTCAAATCCTGAAAGATGATGCTGTGAAAGTGCTGCACTCAATATGCCAGCAAATTTGGAAAACTCAGCAGTGGC